>JANAVB010011200.1:12360465-12665284 GCA_029216955.1 Iris pallida | reverse complement strand
TATATAATATAATATATATATATATATATATATATATATTATATATATATATTATAATATATATATATATTGATAATATAAAGTGTGTGAATAGGATATAAGTGTATATAGAGATATTAATTGAATTATTGTAGTGAATATATTTATATATAGATATTGGTATATATTTATATGAATATATATAGATATATTAATATATTAGTTAACTATAAAAGAAAAAGCAAAAGAAAAGAAGAGAAAAATAGAAGAGAGCAGTAGCAAACCCAAAGCCAGTTCCCACTTCGATCCCTCTCCTCTCGGGATCCAACAGAACCCTAGCTAACCCAGCCCCAACCAAAACCCCAGCCTTGGGCTCCCCCAAATCCCACACCCGAACTCAGAACTGATTTTCCCCTTTCAGTTCAAGCTAACAGCAGTATTACATAGATATTATTTGTAAAAGTCGGGGAGAGAGTTCGAAGAAGGAAAACCCAAACCTAAACCCATCCAGACCGCGCACACCACCCTATCCCCGGTGCGCCGCCTCTAGCCACTGCGCGCGCCGTCGGCGATGCCGGAGCTGGCCGTGCGCGTGCCACGCGCGTCACAGGCGTTGACCACAGCAGCTGACAACACAGCTGCAGCGACATGTTGGCGGTCCAACTTTGCGACTTGATAATTTCACCTTCGATCGATCTTTACTCGATCCAACTTTTCAGGTACTTCGACAACTACACATCTTCGAATCCATGTATATTTTAGCATTATATCGAATCAAAATCGAGATAAAAACTGACACGAAGTTGACGAAAAACTTGTCCGCAATCATGACGTAAAACAGTCCAGGTAGCCCTGTTTAGGGATGATTCGGAACCTAGTAGGATTTCGAACAACTTACTAAACAGAAACATAGATCACCTGTAGAACTGAAACTCCCTTTGTAGTTTAATTTTTCACCTGTTGTATTCAATTATTCTCGGATCTAAAGTTTAAGAAAACAGTTTTCAGAAACTTAAGAATAGTAAAAAATGCTTCGATAAGGCGTGTGTCCCGCCAAACCGGGCGACGTAGTCGAGCACCGTAAGCATCGAAGGTGCGTAATGATTTCGTGGTCGTGTTGGCTTGGGAGGAATTCAAATTGGTCGCGTGTGTGCGACGAATTTGATGCGTATCTGTCGAAATTTACCGTATCGTGTACTTTGCAAATTCTCCAATTACTTTGTGCACGCTCGTCAGATCGAGACAAAACTTATGCCAGCAGGACCATATCATTTTTCTGGTCATGTATGCCAAGTTTGGTCTGATCTGAGACTGTTGGTAAAATCACCGTTTTGTGGGCCCCATGGTCCCACTCCACGGGCGATTTTGTGCACGGCCCGCCGGAATCCAACTCTGGACATACGGTTGGGTTTGTATCAGAAAACTGGATTCGTAGACATGTAGTTTGACGACTTTAGAGACCGTTGACTCTGGCATATTTTTTGGTACAAAGCGGGTCCAACGGCGGATATCATTTTTGCCTGAAATTACCATTTTGCCCCTGTGTCAAGAATTGACTTAAGGACAGGCAATCCTAGCTAATTTGACTATTTGAGATCGTTGGTACTATTTATTTCAGCATCAGGAGACTTTCTACAGGTGTTGACTGATTGTGGCTCATTGAGTGGTATGGTATTATAGGTTTCTCTAGCTAAGGACCTCAGGCAAGTGCACTTTCTGATTGCTTTTCGATTCATAGTAGTCTTTTTATTTTATGTCTATACATATACCTTGCTGCTTGTTGACACGCTCGTCCACGGAGTAGGGAGGGAAATATCTTAGTAAACATGTGGACTACCCAGAAATATTCCCAAAATGTCTATTATTGCATGATAGCAGCTGCACACGATACGTGCAGTGAGCCAAATTTACCCCCTAGCCGTTCACATGTCGAAAAGGATATTTCACACCACCTAGATAGATGTCTTTTATTAGTTTTTCCTTGTTTATTTCTCTATCGTGCTTGTCATCAGTTTTCTTACTAGCTTTCATATTCCATATGCTATTTTTATGTCTGTTAATTCTATTGTGTTTTGCATTGCCGTCGGTTTGTGTACTTGTTTCATTCCTGACTGAAAACTAACATTTTTCAGGTTTAGCCGCTATCACTTAGCACTGGGGAAGACTTGGGTATGCTGAAGTCAACCTAGAAATAGAAAACAGTTGTACCATTTTCATTAGTTATAAATCTTGTATTTTTTTTAATTTTAAATGATGTAAATGTTGTAATAAATTTAGAAATGTGAATGAGCAGCAATTGTTTTATTTAGAGCATCTATTTCTTGCGGGATTGACAGCATTCTACCGCCGACTCTACGGCGTAGGCTGGCTTGGACACATCTCGTATTCGAAAAAGCGGGTACGGGTCGTGAGAAGTTTTTTGTGGTGGCCCATGCAGTTCAGTTTTCGCAAAATATTGCAAACTCGTGATGGTACGTTAGTCATACTATTACGAGCCTGCGCCCAGGAAATGCTCATTCACAATTAGGATTAAAATGATTTAGGAGAATAACTAGGATAAGGGTCCCTTAATTATTTGACTAATTGGGTAGTTAAGGTTGTTAGATAGGCCATACTATATTTGAATTCAGATAACTTGCTCGATCTCTATAGAAACACTATTATTTTTGATATGACATATGACCCCATGCAGATATGCTATTCACTTGGTAAGTTAGGCTTACCTATAATTAAGGCTTTGATCTTGATGAACTGTTTAATTTTCTTTTGCTTAATTAGATATAAATCTTATATCATAAGTTAGAATTGCCTGTTTTAAATTCTATTTTGCTATAAAGACTTGAATCATAATTCATTATTCTGTTAAGTGAATCTTGAGGTAGATTGATTTAAGGTGTTTTTCTCAATCATTGAAATATATATGAGATAAATGTTAGGAGGTTCTTATTTTTCCTGTCTTCAGTTATTTTCTCCCAAGTCAACCTTTTTACTTTAAGGATTGAGACTCATAGGTAGATGTTTACGCTCTATCTTAATCCACTAGCTTGAAACTCTAGCAGCTCCTTGAAGTCCTTAGTAATATAGTTAGAGTAATTAAATGACTGCGATGACTAGACAGCAGTGCACTGTCGCCAATTGTTGAGAGTGGATAGTGTGGGTTCACTGCAGCCAGCAGCGCACTGGCAAGGCACAACCCATAGGAATGAAACCATTTCGAAGAGTCATAGTCTATGGAACATTACTAAAACTATGTTCTCGTTGACCCCTTTAGGTCTTAGATACCCTAGTGTCAATATAAGGTAGAGTACCTGATAGCATATCGTCTCTGAATCACGGAACCAAGAGTTTGCCACAGCCAGATCATATGGGCGGGGCATAATTTTCGGTAAAATGATTTTTAGACGTGATCACAAGATTAGGATACTATAGAGGATAGGAGATGTCCTGTATGTCCCTTAGGACCCAAAGCCAGTACTGGTGGAAGCTCTATAAGGCGGTAGCATGTCTCTCAATTTAGCATTTTGTAATCCTTGTGACCTATTAACAAGGCGAGTGACTGACATTAATAGGTTTACCTAGAATATAGAATTTAGAATTCCATAACCCATTAGCCGACTAAGACCGAAGGGATAGAAGCTAGTAGGATGACTGTATAAGCAATGACACCAGGTAAGGATTTGACTTTCTCAAAACTCAAACTATTTGTACCTCCTTTCCAGAAATCTCGTCTACTTATATTTTGACTATCTTGACCAATGCTGCTATTACAGCCTAGTTTTGTAAGCTTACTCTTTTATCGATCTTGATTCAAGACATATGTTTATTGGGGACGCCCGCTAACATATTGTCTAATCAAAATCATTGTATCACGATCTGATCAACCATGATGCATTTTGTTCGCTTTTTATTTAATCATCCTACGTGGATTGAGATATAGATGTCTCTAGGATCTCATCCGCGACTGCTTTGACAACTCCTCTTGAATTAAACATTCGTCCTTAAATCGTGTAATTGTGTTCAGTGACATCTATCTTGAACTCTTTATCATTTTTGCCTTCACTGATTGGATAGACGAAAGCTCGTAATTGATAGATAGATACAGAGTATTCCTATGGCTATAATAGTTGTATACACAAGTATAGCTATCCACGGCCAGCTAGTGACTGGAACCTTGTCTTGAGTTACTCGTCCTCCCTTCGACAATAAACCTACCGTTATGATCTTCTGGTCATTGGAGTCCGAGAATGATTAGGATCCTCCCCTTGACCAAATACCAACCTAGGAGATTACCTATTTTCCAGAGACCAAATATTGTGATGCCTCTAATCATGTGTTTGAAGTTTGGTTTAACTAGAACCCTTGTGACAATAGTCTGGTAGGTTCGACACCAATAGAAGTTCACGACCCAATCGTTAGGAACCTTTTTACCTTAGAGTTGGTTACCCCATCAATAACCCTTGTATACTAGGGATGTGTATGTTCCTCTAATTAATTGACCCTGTGTCATTGTACGCACTCGATTTCCATTCATTGAGGAACGACCCTTGATTTGACTTATACCTACCGTATCTCGTTACGCCGTACCTTATTCTTTATTAACAAGGGTCGAGGTAAATATCCGGACTTTGGAAATTTTCTAACCTCATTATTCCTAAAATCATATCCTAGCTTCTAAGGTGGGTAGACTGTAAGCCTTCTTGGGGTATACGAGGATTACCGATTGATTAGAATAATTTTTCCATTAGAATGATAGTGCCCCACAGACTCCCACTTTTCATTTAGATTATTTTGTGCCCCAACCGTGTCATTAATATTCGGAGCACGAGACCAGTTGTTATCCTCCAACAGATTTCATATGTAAGATCTAGACAATACCACCTTCATCCAGGTATATCATGTCCCACTCAAACCCGTTCCCTTGTACTCTATTTTATGGTACGACTTTCAGGACAAAAGCAATAGCTAAAACCCTTACCATAGTACCGATATACTTTTCAACTTCCATTAGAGCCTCAACCTTGACTCAATTCATTCGACCCAATATATGGTTGTGATCTACTCGGATCCCACTATGCACATGCCACTAGTGTACCACCCAATTGAGGTCTCATGTGCTCCTTAAACACAAAGTCACTGAAGGCACATTTTTTAGCTTTAGGGACCTAGCTAACCAACCTGACAAGCAACTAGCTTAATCCCTTGGGTAGAAACCTATTCTAGAATACCCTAACTCAGTAAGAATAGTTTTATCATTGGGATCTTGTCTAGTCCATATAGATTGAAACCCAATGTTCATCCAACCAACGACTGATGTCCAAATAAGAACCCATTAAGACCACAATCTTGCTTTCTCAAATTTCGTTCCATTATGGAACCTTGTTTGAATTAGAATTTTGAGAACGAGAATTCTGTATTGCACGGATTGTAGGCCCTCTAAGAGGCGAAGAGTTCTTTGATTTAGTAAGTGACTAGACTAGAGTAGCCCAATCTAGAAAATAAGTCAATGGTTCGTAAACTTTCTACCCGCATCATTGGAAACTCTCTACTGCTCTTGATACTTCATATTTGCTCTCGATTATTCTTCCTTACCATCATGTCCTTCCTATTTCTGGAGCGACGAATGGTCATGTTTATTAGAGTTTATCAACATTTTTAGCTACTTGTGTAAGATTTTTTTTTGCTTGTTAAATTTTGGGTTGCTTGATAGATACGAGAGGATTATGGGTACCATATATCCTAGATATTTTGGAAGAGCTATTAGTCACTGGTTATAAGATTATAAGATTTTTAGAGACCTATGTTCCAAAGGAGAAGTGTGACCTAAGGTGGGTAGAAGTCCTCGAGATTTCGTAAATACCAAATGACTAGAGCAGGCCATAAATATTTTTGAAGAATTAAATTGAGGAGATTAAGGTTAGAGTAGACTTTCTTTTGAATTCTAAGAAATAGTTATGATATAGAATTTCGAGGACGAAATTATTTTTAAGGTGGGTAGATTTGTAGCTCCCCTTCCCGGAATTTTTAAAATATTTTATTATTATTTATTTAATTGGAATTGTGATTTTATCATTATTATTATTATTATTTTCAATGTTATTGTGATTACTATTATATAATATTATTTTATTATTGGTTGTATTATCTTCGTCAAAAATGTTATTATATTCATAATTATAAAATAGGCCCTAATCTAGGAATAGGTATTATTGGTAATTTAATTAGATTTATGGATATTATTATACCAGCATTCATATGAATATATATATTGATATATATATATATATATATATATATATATATATATATATATATATATATATAGGAAAATATAAAGGGATATATATTTTGTGTATATATATATATATATATATATATATATATATATATATATATATATATATATATATATATATATATATATATATATATATACTATATACGTGTTAAGGTGTAGGTATATAAATATATGATATAAAATGTGTGCATGTGTATATATATAATATATATCACCAAGTGTACATATATGTGTATATATATAAATACGTGTACGTATATATATATATATATATATATATATATATATATATATATATATATATATATATATTGATAATATAAAGTGCGTGAATATGGATATATAACTGTATATAGAGATATTAATTGAATTATTGTATGTGAATATATTTATATATAGATATTGGTATATATTTATATGAATATATATATAGATATATATTAATATATTAGTTAACTATAAAAGAAAAAGCAAAAGAAAAAGAAGAGGAAATAGAAGAGAGGCAGTAGCAAACCCAAAGCCAGTTCCCACATTCGACCCCTCTCCTCTCGGGATCCAACAGAACCCGAGCTAACCCAAGCCCCAACCAAAACCCCAAGCCTTTGGGCTCCCCCTAAATCCCACACCCGAACTCAGAACCGATTTTCCCCTTCAGTTCAAGCTAACAGCAGTATTAACTATATATATATATGTAAAGAGCCGAGGGAGAGAAGTTCGAAGATGGGAAACCCTAACCTAAACCCATCCAGACCGCGCACACCACCCTATCCCCGGCGTGTCGCCTCTAGCCACCTGCGCGCCATCGGCGATCGCCGGAGCTGGCCGCGCGCGTGCCACGCGCGTGACAGGCACTGACAACACAGCAGCAGCGGCATGTTGGCGGTCCAACTTTGCGACATGATAATTGCACCTTCGATCGATCTTTACTCGATCCAACTTTTTAGGTATTTCGACAACCTATACATCTTCGAATCCATGTAATATTTTAGCATTATATCGAATCAAAATCGAGATAAAAACTGACACGAAGTTGACGAAAAACTTGTCCGCAATCATAACGTAAAACAGTCCAGGTAGCCCTGTTTAGGGATGATTTCGGATCAACCTAGTAGGATTTTCGAATAACTTACTAAACAGAACACATAGATCACCTTTAGAACTGAAACTCCCTTTTTGTAGTTTAATTTTTCACCTGTTGTATTCAATTATTCTCGGATCTGAAGTTTAAGAAAACAGTTTTCAGAAACTTTAAGAATAGTGAAAAACGCTTCGATACGGCGTGCTTCCCGCCAAACCGGGCGACGTAGTCGAGCACCGTAAGCATCGAAAGGTGCGTAACAGTTTCATGGTCGTGTGGGCTAGGGCGTAATTCAAATTGGTCGCGTGTGCGCGACGAATTTGATGTGTATCCGTCAAAATTCACCGTATCGTGCACTTTGCAAATTCTCCAATTACTTTGTGCACGCTCGTCAGATCGAGACGAAACTTACGCCAGCAGGACCTTATCATTTTTCTGGTCCTGTATGCCAAGTTTGGTCCGATTCTGAGACCGTTGGTAAAATCACCGTTTTGTGGGCCCCACGGTCCCACTCAACGGACGATTTTGTGCACGGCCCGCCGGAATCCAACTCTGGACATACGGTTGGGTTCGTATCAGAAACCGAATCCGTAGACATGTAGTTTGATGACTTTAGAGACCGTTGACTCTGGCACATTTTTTGGTGCAAAGCGGGTCCAACGGCGGACATCGTTTTTACCCAAAATTATCGTTTTGCCCCTGTGTCCAGAATTGGACTTAAAGACATGCAATCCTAGCTAATTTGACTATTCTGAGATCGTTGGTACTATTTATTTCAGCATCCGGAGACTTCTACTTGTGTTGACTGATTGTGGCTTATTGAGTGGTATGGTATTATTGGTTTCTCCAGCTAAGGACCTCAGGCAAGTGCACTTTCTGATTGCTTTCTGATTCATAGTAGTCTTTTCATTTTATGTCTATACATATATCTTGCTGCTTGTTGACACGCTCGTCACACGGAGTAGTCGGGAGGGGAAATATCTTAGTAAACATGTGGACTACCCAGAAATATCCCCAAAATGTCTATTATTGTATGATAGCAGCTGCACACGATACGTGCAGTGAGCCGGATTTACCCCCTAGCCGTTCACATGTCGAAAAGGATATTTCACACCACCTAGATAGATGTCTTTTATTAGTTTTTTCTTGTTTACTTCTCTATCGTGCTTTGTCATCAGTTTTCTTACTAGCTTTTATATTCCATATGCTATTTTCATGTCTTGTTAATTCTATTATGTTTTGCATTGCCGTCGGTTTGTGTACTTGTTCCATTCCTGACTGGAAACCAACATTTTTCAGGTTTAGCCGCTATCACTCTTAGCACTGGGGAAGACTTGGGTATGCTGAAGTCAACCTAGAAATAGAAAACAGTTGTACCATTTTCATTAGTTGTAAAATCTTATATTTTCTTTAATTTTTAATGATGTAAATATTGTAATAAATTTAGAAATGTGAATGAGCAGCAATTGTTTTATTTAGAGCATCTATTTCTTGCGGGCTTGACAGCGTTCTACCGCCGACTCTGCGGCGTAGGCTGGCTTGGACACGTCTCGTATCCGGAAAAGCGGATGCGGGTCGTGACACATCTATTAGCGTAATGGCCAATTTTTCCACATTTATAACATTTTATTTCTTTAGAGGATTTCCTCTTTTGAGAAGATTTTTTATCCTTCCCCTTCTCTCTCTTTGTATTGTTGGGGATATTTCTTCTTCCTTTTCCTCCTATAATAGGGCTTATTTTCCTTCTCTCTATATTCTTTTTTAGCCTTTTCTTTCTTATCATAAGGCTTATAATCATCTACAGCAAATTGGCTACAAAATTCACCTAATTGCTTTCCCTCTGAAAGCCTTTGAGATTTTAATTGATTCCTTAGCTTCAAATCATTACATAAAGCTAAGCTTTCTTGTACACAAGTATTAATTAATGCTCCATAAGTATAATTCTGATACGGTATTTTGCCATTATTCTTTTCCTTCAACTTCTGTCGTATTTTCTCAGCAAAAAGATTGGGTAATCCATCAATAAATTTGGATTTTCAATATGACGCATTTGCATCATCCAGTGCCATGACTCTACTCAGAAAGGTATCCTTATACCATCTGAAATGAGTCAAAGTTGGACATCGTAAATTCTGTAATAGGGTTCTAATTCTCCCTCCATCATAAATATGTCCTGTGAAATGCTCTAACATATTGTATATTAGAGTATAAACAGCATCAGATTTCTGCTGTCCATCTTCTGTCTTAATAACATTGATTATTTCCATTTATTGCTCATTACTCAGGCAATGATCCCACCATCCTCGTAGGATACCTGTAAATCCACTGGCGACAAATAAAGCAATTTGTCGATCATTATTACCATCGGCTTTAGCAGCATTAGAATACATCAATATTCGATGTAACTGATCATGAATTTGTTTATCAGAAAGACCATATATATTCCATTCGTAGATTTCTCCAGCACAATAATGATTCTGAATTATAGAATCATTCTCCTCATATAAGACATCCATTGGAGAAGGTATTTTGTAATAATATTTGATCAAATTAGGTTTGTCATATTTGACAGTATTAACTCTTTCTTGATTCATATCCTTTCGAACCGCATCTAAAGAATTATGAACTGAATTAAAAGAATTATACATTTCTTCTAATTCAATAGGATTAACTTGTTCATCCTGAATAGAACAAGCTTCCTCAGAGTTAGATTCAGACTCTTGACCATTCTGGGTCGAGGATTCACCTTGTAGCATATTAAGGTGCATAGAAGTATCCTTGGCCTTATTAGGATCATAATTCAGAAATTCTTCTTTAAGACGTTCTTACTCTAATTCTTCTTCAGAGAGTACATTAACGCTTTGATTTCTGAATTGTTCGACTAACTCTTTCAGATCTCCCTTGGTAAATTCGGACTTAGATCTGAACTTGTAGTCAGTAACTTCCATTGGAGGTCTAATTGAAATCCTATTTGTTTCCATTTGGGGTTTAACAATAGGACTCTCATGGAGTTCCACTCCTTTTAGCAAATTAAACTTATCATTTAATTTCTGAATATTCTCCTCTATCCGGGTTAATTGTTTACCCATGACTTGAATAAAGGTATTTGTGTAATTATTTTGCAGTATTAACTTCTGCATCTCCTTTATTGTGGTTTTCTCATGTTCTATAGCCTTATAGAACGAATTAGCCTCAATATTTGTATTGAATGGAGCAGATATTTTAAGAGATTCATTAAGCGGATATAATGATTTTATTTTTTGTTCTCCTTTAGTAGTCCAAATCTTAAATTGCTCCTCTATAACATTTATATGTCTTATTCTTCCACTAAGATATTCTTCAAGGAACCAGTCTCGGAACCATCGCACCTTCTGTGTACTCGAAAGGTGTTCTTCGTACATTTTTCTATATTCTCTACGCTGATGAACTTTGAATTGAGGTTAAAACCATTCCCTAAATTCTCTATTTTCTTCGCTGTAATATTCTTGCTTTCAGCATTCAATCATAGCTGGTGAGAGTCTATAATCCATTAAAGTTGAATTCCATTTCCGACATTGTCGGTTCCTCATCTAATTTAGATGACCGAGAATCTGATTTGGAGGCGTATATTGGGTGAACAACATTAGATTCATTTATT
Source organism: Iris pallida (assembly GCA_029216955.1). Lineage (NCBI taxonomy): Eukaryota > Viridiplantae > Streptophyta > Magnoliopsida > Asparagales > Iridaceae > Iris > Iris pallida. The sequence continues at coordinate 12,654,295 of JANAVB010011200.1, read as the reverse complement.
TGAATCTTTTTTATTTTATTTTCTTCTATATTAGAAGATTCTCCTTCTGATTGCTTATCTGAGATAGATTTCTCAGTGATGAATCTCCTGGAGCTTGATGTAGAGATTCTGGCCTTTATCTGTGGAGTAAACCTTACTTCCACATCTCCATCTGGAGTCTGGATTATTTGATCTATTTTCGAATCCATTATGGGCTTCGGTGGTACGGCCATATTCAAAGTCAATTCATTTGGAAAGTTTATTTCTTCCCATTTTATTATTCTATTAGTAGCTACTTTAGTAGTCAAGAGATTAGTCTCAACTAAAGTAGTCTGTCCTGGTTTCGTAAGGTGTTTAGCCTTTGGGGCTAAAGTATTTAACACCTTAAAATGAACTCTATAGATTATTGCTATAGTTTCTGATCCAGGAAGAAAATTATAACCAAATGTCTTTAGATTCAAAGACACTGCTTCTAACAGATTTGCATCTGTTAGAGATAGACTTAAATTGGGATAAACATTAAAGTATACTGGACCATGACAGAGACTTGTCTGTATGACTTCCATTAGGGATTGCGCCCAGTCCAAACATCGTCCATCTCGTAGAGATGTCAGTAAAGATGCATTTAAACCTTGAAGAGTTAAAGGTTTTAATGCAACCTATATTAACCCAATATGAATAAAATTATATTTATCTCTGTAATTAAAGATATCATCTTCAGATAATAACTTAATTATTTGTTCATTATCTGAGACTTGAATAGTTCTTTCCATTGTCTTAATTGCAATGGAAGATTTAAAATCAAAAGTACATATTTGATATATTTCTTTAGGTTGAACTTTAGGAATTGTCCATTTGTTCAACTCTTTTAATTCTGTAGGAAATTCATACAGATTAGTATTTTTCACTGATTTACCCTTATTAAGGGTCTTTTTATTTGAACCTATTAGGTTTTCCAATTGGTCACTCATCTGTTTTGGGGATCTATCTTGCTATACACACACACACACACACACACACACACACACACACACACACATATATATATATATATATATATATATATATATATATATATATATATAGGTGAAAAATATATATATATATATAGGTGAACTTGGGAAAGTAATGAAGACGTTGGAGCTGGTGAGACGTACACACAGACAGACATTACATGCAAGTGCACCATGCCAATAACCTAGTATATTATTATTATTATTTTCTTTATTGTTGTATTTTATTTTTTGTTATAGAATTTGTGGACGTAGGATCAGCTGGTACTTAGCGTCCCAGGGTTACTCAAGTGTCGATGTCAGTTTACAGATATCGGATATCAACGCTAGGCATAATGTTGCATATTATTCGTGTCCATTGGCACGATTGACCACAAGACACCGACACGTTCGTGATACAATGTTTACATGATTATTCATGGTATTGACCTCGTAGTAGTTTACTGGACTGTTCTTTATTGTTGTTATTGCTATATAGATGACTGAATGGACTTGACCTTGATAAATACTAGACAAGGGGTTGGGGGAACTTGACTACAGTATCAGGACTTATTATCATGTGGCATGTTATTGTTGTGACCTTTTAGCTATGTAACAGAGTAGAGGCTATGACTATTGTGCTTGATTGATTCTCCTTGGTCCTATGATACGGTACTGGGGACAATAGTCTGCTGAGGTGCTTGTGAGCTTCAGTGGTTGAGGTCTGATATTCTAGTACATGTTCTCACATGCATATCACCTAGACTGGCTACGGTAGATGCCCTTAGTACATTTTTTTATACTGTTACTGTTACTTAGCATGTTTTTTTGTACCTTGCTAGTCCCCTGAGGGCCTAGTGATCTCTCCAGGTAGTTGTCATACAGAGCTGGTCTGTTGATAGTGGAGCTATTGCTATGACCGACTCAGGTATTTTATCATGCTTACATATTGTTTTCCTTACTTATTCTGCTTTTAGCTTAGTTTTATAGACCCATGTTATTCCTCGGGTCTACTCAAACAATGTATGCTATTGTGCTATAGACCATAGTATATATTGTTCATTCCTGGTTTATTTATTCTGTGGATTGAGTTAGTTATATTCATAGTTGTTTGATAGATAGAACTAGAACACCAAGACAGCTTATACATATTCGAGATGGGCTAGAGTCCATTCGATTTGTAGCTGGTACATACAATCTCTTATTCCTACATATTTTAGGACTAGGGCATTATACTGTCGGTACAAGGAAGCTAACCGATTTAATACATTACTTATCTTTCACGTCGCGGTTGCAGAGGCTATTTATGGTGAAGGAGACTGCCGAAAACCTGAGTCGGCATAGGCAAGAACAGATTAAAAGAGTGTTGGATCATCCATCCGATGGAGAAGCATGAAAGCACTTCGACCGAGAGTATCTCGATTTTGCTTCAGATTTGCGTAATGTAAGATTGGGGCTCTCCTCTGACGTTTTTATCCCATTCGGACTTTCAGGCTCCCAGCATTTGTGTTGGCATGTAATCATCATTCCGTAAAATCTACCGCCTTCGATGTGCATGAAGACTCCGTATATGTTCTTAACCGTCATCATCTCAGTCCAAATAATCTGAAGATGAACATTGATTTCTACGAATCAGCTGTAGGAAGTAGGCGCCAACACGTACGATGTTTCAAAAAAGTAAACAATTTAGATGTGGGCAGCACTTATGTGGACTATCAACGACTTTCCAGCTTATGGCATGTTATATAGATGGATCACTCATGGTCGTCTCTCATGTCCATATTGCATGGACCATATGTGATGGATTTTGTCGCCCTCATAACTGGACGAAGAGGAGCATATTCTGGGACCTGCCATATTGGAGCACCAATCTAGTCAGACATAACCTTGATGTCATCCATATCAAGAAGAATGTGTATGAGAACATAACTAATACTGTAATGGACATAAAAGGTAAGACGAAAGACAATTCCAAAGCCAGGTTGGACCTAGAAGAAATATACAGACGCCCTATGTTGCATTTGATAGAGGATAGAAATGGAAAGTATAAGTAGCCTAAGGCCCTTTTCTCACTGGACAAAGAGGATAAAGAAAGACTTTGTAGTGGATTCAGGGGATAAAATTTCCAGACGGATGTGTCGAATATGAGAAGATGCATCGCCCTGAAGGGGAACAAACTAACGAGTATAAAGAGCCACGACTATCATGTATTCATGGAGAGGTTAATTACGATTACATTTAGGAAATTATTACCATAGGTAGCTTAGGATACATTAACAGAGCTTAGCATATTCTTCTAAGGTCTTTGTTCTACTAAGTTGCTCATCGATCGTCTAAAAAGTAAGAGAAGGACATTACAACAGCACTGTGCAAGCTCAAGAGGGTGTTCCCTCCTGGATTCTTCGACTCTATGGAATATTTGCCAATTCATCTTCCTACGAGGCACATGTTGGTGGGTCTGTCGGTTATCGGTAGATGTACCCATTCGAGCGTCATTTTGAACCACCTAAAGAGAAAGGTGAAAAATAGGGCATAGGTCGGGGCTTCTATTTGTGAAGCCTATGTCCTTGATAAGATTATAAACTTTTTCTCGATGTATTTTAAGTCGCATATTGCTACTAATAGAACAAGAGCTCCGAGAAACAATGACGAATATCAAAATATAATCACTGAAAGTATCCAATGCTTTCGGTAAGCCTTCGGGCAAAATGAAGAAGAGATATATGAATGACGACGACCTAAGGGCTGCTCGGTTGTATATATTACTCAACTGCAATGAGGATGAAGTGGAGAAGCTTGAGGGATAAGTAATTAATACGTCCATGTTCACGTCATCTCAATCTAATAATATCTGATATTATTATTACACTAATTGGCCGATGTGTGTGTGTGTGTCTTGTATGTGTGTGTGTGTTTGTGTCAAGTGTTTGAGAATGTCCAAATGAGAGGTGCTAAGTGCACCTAAGATGAAGGGGCTGGTGCTTCTTCGCAGCCCTCTCCAGCTCTGTCAGTGGACGAGCTTTGGATGACCGGCGTTGGTGGTCTTCAGAGGGGTACGTACTACGGTACATGATCCTAAAGCACCTTTGTTACGACATAGTCATCCATGGCACCCTCTACCAGTGTGCGTTCCCTATAGCACTCACAGAGTCGGGCCGAGTCGAGGAGAGCGTTGCCCGACAGGTTGATGATCTGCGTGACGAGATGCTGAGGAGGATTGTGAGGCAACCCCAGTGTCAACCGCAGATGGACAATAGGACGCTGTCATGACCCGCACCCGGTGTAGGGGCACGAGTACGTGGGTACGTCCAGCCTACGTCACAACATCGACGGTAGAACAATGTTTAGGTCAACAGTGCCATCTATACAGTATAAGAATATATGAATCATAACCTGTCAACAATAATCACATCTTCGAATAGAGGACAATATAATATCTAGAATCATACTCAAACACAGATACGAAAGAAAGATAATGGCACGAAATGATAGAAGATATGAAATGATGAAATAGAGAAGTCTAGTAGCATAAGTCAAATACACAACAAAGTCTAGTAGACTAATATCTCAATAAGTCGATGTCTCAAATAATATAATAAGTCCAAGTCCTAATAATTGAAGATAAATCTAGTAATCCTAGCTACTAGCTAAGGCACTACTGGTGGTGTATCCTCAACGGACACCGGCTCCAAAGGAAGCTCTTGGGCATAGTTGTCACCCTCATTTCCCGTATTTCGTATTAATACTTGTCAATCGAATTTTGGCATGTATTTTATTTTCTCGACTTGTGGAATTTTGAGTTTTCCCGTATTTTGGGTTCCGACTCGGCTCGGTTTTAGTTGGCTTGGTTTTATTTTGTGGAGTAGGATTGGTTTGGTTTGGTTTATTATGCATGGAACACCTTAACCTATACTCCACCCTCATTCCACCACAACCCACCCTCATTAAAATTCCACCTAACTTTTCTCTCTCCTCTTTACTCTCCATTAATTTCTCCATCTTCTTCTTCTTCCTTCCTCCACCAACCACCATAGGCAAGTGCACCTTGCCACCAAATAAGTACCATATTTTATTTGTCCATTAGCTAGATTAGGCCATGGAGAACAACATTAGAACTTGGCATTTTGTGATTTGGAGCTTCCATTTTTTTAGATCTAGGTTTTAACTATTTTTGGAAATTCTTGGTTTTGATCTATTAAACTTTGATTTTTGCTTGTTTTGATGCTTCCATGTGGAAGAGAATTCAATTTTACCCAGTTAGAACTTTGAAAATCCAAATTTGGTTTTGATTTGGCCAAGATATAAAGAATTGAATTTTGGGTGTTCTTGAGCTTCCTCTCGGCCTGGAGAAGAAAACTTCAGCTTGCGCTCTTTAGCACAAGGCTGTAAAACCCCTAAATTTTGACTAATTTTTTTATTTATTTAAAGTTTGGTACTGATTTAAAATTTTGTATTGTACGTCGCGTAGTCGTATTGTACGTCGTGCACGGAATTTTATTTTTCGTTTTGCTCGACGAGTGCGAATATGTGCGAGCGTACATATTTTTAGAAAAACAATTTTTCTATTTTTACGGTTTCAAAATAATATATGTAATAATTATTTCTAGCTATCATTTTCAAGTCTATAATTTTAATTATGAAAGCCCTTCATTTATACAGCTATAATAATAAATTATTTTTCTATAAAATGGTATATTAGAAAAGTATATTTATGTAAACATTATTTGTACCTACATATATATAGTAATTATTTATTAGTTATTTTAAATAAATAGCGTATTTTCGAAATTATTATTATAGCATTTTCTAGAAAACATAATTTAAATTATCGTACCAATTTAATTCTTGATTTGATTTATGGATATATTTTAAATAGTAAAGTGATATCTATATTTGGAGTTTGAGTTACCTTAATGGATTTTAAAATAAAGGATAGAATTTAAATTAGATTTAAATTCCATTTGTATTTGGATTTGGATTTAAATGGATTCAAATTAAATTACGCACTATATATTTTTGGGTTTTAAATACTCCTAGTCCATATCTAATTGGGAATTCCCATATCCTATAAATAGGCAGGTACTCCTCCAATTTCTACCATTCGTTATTTTTCCACAAATTTTTCTCTACAAATCTACGTGCATCGTGTCTATGTCCACCCGTTCTTACTCCATTATTTATACAGATACATAGATCCTCTTCCGTGTCAGACACCCCCCGACACAATCAAAATTTTAGTATAAACCCCGACACGACAACGCCTCTCCGATTTCCATCCTCCCTGCAACCTAGACCCCGAGTCACCATCGCCCGTCGCCATTACCACCACATCCTGTCATCAACCAACGCCACTACCATCAATGTTCCGGCAACCCTGCCACTCTGTACCACCACCATCGCCATCGTCATCATCCCCAAACACCACTCGACAACACCGCCGCCATCACCGCCACCTACGACAACCTCTCCTCCTCTCTTCCCCAAACCCAGCAAACCATCTCCGTCACCGGCAATAGCCATCACATGCCCAAAAATAACCAAGAAAATGAGCCAGGAACCATACCTGTCCGTGGTTCAGCTGAACGCCGTCCGTGTCCGCGGCGACCACCACAAACCCCATCACCGGATCCCGCGTCCTCCGAAAGCTCCGCGCCGTCGGATCGGACTGTCCCGCTTCCCGACCTTTGGATCCGTGCCAGCCGTGCCCATCTGCGGTGCGCTGCCCGGCGTCCGTGGGCAACGACTCCACCCGAGCCGGGACATCTCCGCCATGCTTTCTCCGTGCAGCCCGGACTCCGTCGTCCACCGCCTCCCGCAGATCCACGTCTTCTCCTTCCCGATCTGTCGTCGACCAGCCGGAGCCGTCGTGCGTTGGTGAACGCGCCCGCTGCCTGACCGGAACCCACCTCCGCGTGGCCGTCGAAACTCTCCTCTTGGTCGTCCGACGACTGCGGCGCGCCGCTCGACCAGCCGAGAGCAAGTGGGTGCCATCTTCGCGCACCGCACCTTGCCCCGTTGACGTGGCCAGCCTCGATGATCCCCGCCTGGCCGCCTGGCCGCGGCGCAACCCCGACCGGAAAACCCCCTTCCGCCGCCGTTCCGCATCTCCGCCACGCCCGCTCCCCGTACTCCGTAGCCGCCGGAGCCCCGTGGTCGTCGGACCATCCGACGACGCGCCTCCGTCGGGGCTTCGCCGGCGATCGTCGCCCTCTTCTCCGGTAAAGCCCCTTCAACCCCTCTCGCTCTCACACTCGCTCTCCTCTCTCTCTCTCTTTCACAAATGAATTAGAAACGGGAAATAGTTAAGGGATTTAGGTTTTATTATTATTATTATTATTATCATTAAAAATATTATTATAATTATTATTATTAGTAATCTTATTATTATAGTTATTATTATTATTATTATTATTATTATTATTATTATTATTATTACTATTTCAAGGTACTAATATTATTATTAATTATAATGTTATTTTTATTAGTAAGTATTATGGTTCTTATTACATAAATATATTAAGTATTTTCTTCAGATTATGTTATAACAAAATATTGTACTAAGCTTTACCCTATATTTACTTTTCAAAACTGGATTTCAAAGCCTATATATGTTATTATGTTATCATTATTATATTTTAAATATACGACTTTTACCTAAAAATATTATTTTTGTATTTCTGAATTATAGCCTATCTAAAAATTATTTTGAGATATAGTTTTCAACTATAATAAATATTTTCTAAAATAATTATATGTATTTAATTATATCAAATTTTCTTCGATTATTAATCTTGACCACAATTATTATAATTGTTTCCTATCTTCCTGCACATTCAAACTTTCTTGTATCATCTTTAGCCAATTGGACTGCCCCGGACTCAATGGCACGGTCTGTACCGTCATCGGAGGCCGTCTTGTGTAGTTGTAACATCAAGGTCATATTTGTGCCACATTGATTATCGCAGCACTCCCGGCGTCACACCCGACGACACACCAGGCATAACACCAGGCAAGACACCTTGCCTTTACTGTTTAAATTTTCTGCTCAATAATCATGCATGTTTTAGTTGTTTCTTTTTAAATTATATGTAAATGCAAATTACTATATTTTATATAATTGGCTTAGAGTTAAGTGACCACCGTATGTGCATCTCGTAAACTGTCACGATGTGCCACGGATTGTGTGTGAGTGGTGAGTCGTATATAGCTTCGGACTTGCGTACCGACCGTGCATCGGTGCGTACAGGCCGTGCGTAAGGATATAACTGTCAATAGATTGTGTAGAATACTTGGCGGTTATTAAGGATTAAACAGTGTCGTGGAGACGACCCATGTATAGTATCATTGGAAGGAGGGGACAGTTATTAGCGTAGGGACTACATTTTATTTTTACACACATTTTGGGCCGAGGGTGACTCTTCGGAGTACTACCTTCAGTCCAAGGCCGATAGTGACTCGGATGAGCGCTACTTACTGCCACTCTTTACTTTTCTGCTGAGCCTACAGCCCCTGCGTAGAACGTTGTCCTCAAAGTGCATATCACCTAGAATGGGTAGGAACCTTTACTCATGCATACTTTTCTGTTGAGCTTATTTATTCAGTTTATTGGCATGATATTATGTGTCTTGTTACGTCCCTCTAAGGACCTGGTTTTTCTCCAGGTGTGTGTTTTCGTAATTTCTTGCAGGTGCTCTAGCTAAGGCTATGACTTGCGCTCTACTCCGCCGTGATGATTACTCTTGGATTCGTCACTTGCTCTCACTTGCTATTTCTTTCCTTGTATATTTTTCCATATTTAATTTGGTTGGTAGTGGACTTTGTCTCCGCCCAACTATGGTGTACATGACAAACTCAAAGTTGCTTTTATATTATTATTTATCTTTGTGGATGAGATTTAGTTGTCTTGGATTACTATATTTACAGCTTATGTATACATACGAGGTCCATGTATTTCGTATGTATACAGCTGGCATGTATACGTACTTGGTCCTACGTATTTTGGGACTGGGGTGTTACATGTTTTTGTGGTGGCCCATGCAGGTCAAGTTTATCACTTCGGTTACTTTACCGTACCGATGTGAGCCTGCAACATAGGATTAGAGTATAGAATCTCATCCACCTACTTGACATCCTTTCTTGACTTTAAATTTTGAACTCTCGTTCGAACTCCTTGAATTGCATCTTGCTTGACTCCTTCTACCGTAAATTTCTTAGTTTTGTGTTTAGTAAGATGACTACACTAGTATATGCCCATAGGTTAAACACATGGCTAGATAGATTGCATTAACAATTAATATGCATGGAGATTTCATTTATTTTCCTAGAAATATGATCTTAAGGATTGGTTAATTTCAAGTTGGGTAGTAGCATATTTTTTGCTTTCAAAAGATAGTTGGAAATTTTATTTTGCTATTACAAGGTGGTATTATGATTTATGAATTTTGGAAATAGCTAAATAGTTTATGATTTAGTTGGGATATGAAACCGAATTGAGTAACATCTTTAAATTGTGACACATGATTTACGATTAAGTTTGGATTGAATATGTTAAAGTTTATCTCGAATTTATTAAAGTGTTATAAATTATAAGTTATGATTTTGTAACGACTAGAGAATATGAAGGGTTTATGAATTACGGTTTATTAGAAGGCTTGAGGTTTTAAAGCGATTCTACGATTTATGAATTATAAGTATTTAACTTTGAGCTTGAAGAGATAATGGTAAAAGAAAAAAAAATTCTTCTTTGAAATATTTTGGAAGATATGAATTCGACTTTGAAGGAAAGTTTAAATATTTAAAAAAATTTGCTCATATGATTTATGATTTATAAAGTTATTTAGATTTCGAGTTTAAAACCTTGATTATGGATATTTAAATTTTGGAAAAAGGGAGAATTACTTTTGAAGAGTAGTTGTGACTTATTTGAAGCTAGACAGACACATTTGAAGGATATATAAATTTTGGGAGTTATTTAAATGTTCCATTTTGTAGTATGAAATTCGACGGATAAACTTATTAAATATTGAGTTTAAAAATTGGAAAAAAAAAGAAAAAGAAGAAGAGGTTATTAATCAAGTTGCGATATACCAAGGTTGTTTCGAGATTGACTAGAGATTTAAAATTTTGATTGACAGTCTAAGATAATTGAAATCTTGGCGAAGTATCTTGGAAATTTTATTGAGAAAATTTCGAGGAACTTGAAATTTTAGATTAGATCATATATTGGTGGAGGACCAAGAAGCAAGGAAGGTCACCCTAGTGAGATAGAAGTATTGTACATTAGATTGCCATGCCACATATGATTATGATATTGCATATACACAAGTATAGTTAGTCATCGACTAAACCGATGAACATATCTTTTGACTTACTCGACCTTCCCTCAATTCTAGATCTTTTGTCATGACTATCTAATCATTTGAAACATGAGAAATGATTAGATTGTTCCTTGATCATACACCATCTAAGTGGCTATCATATCCCTAGAAACTGTACTCCTAAATTTATGTTACCTTGATTTGTTAGAATCTAAGTTATCTTTATTTTATGCTTTAGCTCGGTCATTTATTTGGTTCGTTAATCATTATCTCGTTAACTCCCACTTTCTATTTTAATTTCTTTTGTGTCCTTTACCGTGACTTTGATATTTGGAGCACAACACTAGACTTTTCCTTCCCACAACTCTCATATATAAGACCTAGACGAGCCCACCTTCATGTAGGTATATCACGTGCTACTAAAACACGTCTCCTTGTACTCTAATTTCATACTGCGGCTTTCGGGTCAAAATGACTGGACTCTAATCCCTACCGTGAAACCAATATACTTTTAACTTGAGATGAGACTCGACCTCGACTCGATTCTTTCAACCCGATATATGATTTTTGTTCTACTTAAATCCTTACATGCTTAACCTTGCATTTTATCTTGATTTCTGGACCTATCACACCATTAATTTAATTCTTTAAGTTGGGTAGAATACCTTATGAATTAGCCTTATGATCTAGCAACCCCTTTGACCTAGTGACCTATATTAGCAAGCTTACTTAGATCCTAGAATCTAGAGGACCTAACCCGTCTAGCCAACCAAGGACTTGGACAAGAAGACTATAGGACGACTGTATGACTTAGATTCATTCTACCTTCTTTAAATCTTAATCTCTCGTGCCTATGTATCTACCGTTTTGACTAATGATGCTAAAATAGCTTAGTTTTGCAAGCTTATTCTTTATCGGGCTTGTTCAAGACATATGTTATTTGGGTCGACCCACTAACATATTGTCTAATCATAACCGGTGCATGATGGTCTGATCAACCGAGTGCACTTTGGTTCGCCCTTTCAATCTACGTGGATGTGATATAGATAAACTTGGCCTTTAGAGTCCCATCCACGACTGCCTTGAAAATTCTTTTGAAATTTTTTGGTCACCTTTGAACCACGTATTCGTATTCGATAAATTCACCTTTGGAACCCTTTATCGCTTTCGTCTTCCACCTATTTTAGAAGGACGAAATCCCTCGTGCCGAGTATCCCCTTTAGTTGTCCGATCACTTATGACCACTGTAATTAGCCATTACCAACCCGTGGCTATATCCTCATCCTAAAAACTATTCGTCTTTTCCCTTGATCCTAAACCTACCATCGTGACCTACTAAATGCTTGTTTATGTTAAGGCGTTATTTCTTTGCCTCACCCGAAGACTTGTCATACCCCTTGTGCCTTTTCACCCCCCTACTAATCCTTAATTTCGAGGACGAAATTATTTTAAGTTGGGTAGGATGTAAAACCCCTAAATTTTGACTAATTTTTTTTATTTATTTAACGTTTGGTACTGATTTAAAATTTTGTATTGTACGTCGCGTAGTCGTATTGTACGTCGTGCACGAAATTTTATTTTTCGTTTTGCTCGACGAGTGCGAATATGTGCGAGCGTATATATTTTTAGAAAAACAATTTTTCTATTTTTACGGTTTCAAAATAATATATGTAATAATTATTTCTAGCTATCATTTTCAAGTCTATAATTTTAATTATGAAAGCCCTTCATTTATACAGCTATAATAATAAATTATTTTTTCTATAAAATGGTATATTAAAAAAGTGTATTTATGTAAACATTATTTGTACCTACATATATATAGTAATTATTTATTAGTTATTTTAAATAAATAGCGTATTTTCGAAATTATTATTATAGCATTTTCTAGAAAACATATTTTAAATTATCGTACTAATTTAATTCTTGATTTGATTTATGGATATATTTTAAATAGTAAAGTGATATCTATATTTGGAGTTTGAGTTACCTTAATGGATTTTAAAATAAAGGATAGAATTTAAATTAGATTTAAATTCGATTTGTATTTGGATTTGGATTTAAATGGATTCAAATTAAATTACGCACTATCTATTTTTGGGTTTTAAATACTCCTAGTCCATATCTAATTGGGAATTCCCATATCCTATAAATAGGCAGGTACTCCTCCAATTTCTACCATTCGTTATTTTTCCACAAATTTTTCTCTACAAATCTACGTGCACCGTGTCTGTGTCCACCCATTCTTACTCTATTATTTATACAGATACATAGATCCTCTTCCGTGTCGGACACCCCCCGACACAATCAAAATTTTAGTATAAACCCCGACACGACAGCGCCTCTCCGATTTCCATCCTCCCTGCAACCTAGACCCCGACAGTCACCTTCGCCCGTCGCCATTACCACCACATCCTGTCATCAACCAACGCCACTACCATCAATGTTCCGGCAACACTGCCACTCCGTACCACCACCATCGCCATCGTCATCATCCCCAAACACCACTCGACAACACTGCCGCCATCACCGCCACCTACGACAACCTCTCCTCCTCTCTTCCCCAAACCCAGCAAACCATCTCCGTCACCGGCAATAGCCATCACATGCCCAAAAATAACCAAGAAAACGAGCCAGGAACCATACCTGTCCGTGGTTCAGCTGAACGCCGTCCGTCTCCGCGGCGACCACCACAAACCCCATCGCCGGATCCCGCGTCCTTCGAAAGCTCTGCGTCGTCGGATCGGACTGTCCCGCTTCCCGACCTTTGGATCCGTGCCAGCCGTGCCCATCTGCGGTGCGCTGCCCGACGTCCGTGGGCAATGACTCCACCCGAGCTGGGACATCTCCGCCATGCTTCCTCCGTGCAGCCCGGACTCCGTCGTCCACCGCCTCCCGCAGATCCACGTCTTCTCCTTCCCGATCTGTCGCCGACCAGCCGGAGCCGTCGTACGTTGGTGAACGCGCCCGCCGCCTGACCGGAACCCACCTCCGCGTGGCCGTCGAAACTCTCCTCTTGGTCGTCCGGCGTCTGCGGCGCGCCGCTCGACCAGCCGAGAGCAAGTGGGTGCCATCTCCGCGCACCGCACCTTGCCCCGTCGCCGTGGCCAGCCCCGATGATCCCCGCCTGGCCGCCGTTCCGCGGTGCCACCCCGACCGAAAAACCCCCTTCCGCCGCCGTTCCGTGTCTCCGCCTCGCCCGCTCCCCGTACTCCGTAGCCGCCGGAGCCCCGTGGTCGCCGGACCATCCGACGCCGCGCCTCCGCAGGGGCTTCGCCGGCGATCGCCGCCCTCTTCTCCGGTAAAGCCCCTTCAACCCCTCTCGCTCTCACACTCGCTCTCCTCTCTCTGTCTCTCTTTCACAAATGAATTGGGAACGGGAAATAGTTAAGGGATTTAGGTTTTATTATTATTATTATCATTAAAAATATTATTATAATTATTATTATTATTAGTAATCTTATTATTATTGTTATTATTATTATTATTATTATTATTATTATTATTTCAAGGTACTAATATTATTATTAATTATAATGTTATTTTTATTAGTAAGTATTATGGTTCTTATTACATAAATATATTAAGTATTTTCTTCAGATTATGTTATAACAAAATATTGTACTAAGCTTTGCCCTATATTTATTTTTCAAAACTGGATTTCGAAGCCTATATATGTTATTATGTTATCATTATTATATTTTAAATATACGACTTTTAACTAAAAATATTATTTTCGTATTTCTGAATTATAGTCTATCTAAAAATTATTTTGAGATATAGTTTTCAACTATAATAAATATTTTCTAAAATAATTATATGTATTTAATTATATTAAATTTTCTTCGATTATCAATCTTGACCATAATTATTATAATTGTTTCCTATCTTCCTGCACATTCAAACTTTCTTGTATCATCTTTAGCCAATTGGACAGCCCGGGACTCAATAGCACGGTCCGTACCGTCATCGGAGGCCATCTTGTGTAGTTGTAACATCAAGGTCATATTTGTGCCACATTGATTATCGCAGCACTCCCGGCGTCACACCCGACGACACACCAGGCGTAACACCAGGCAAGACACCTTGCCTTTACTGTTTAAATTTCCTGCTCAATAATCATGCATGTTTTAGTTGTTTCTTTTTAAATTATATGTAAATGGAAATTATAATATTTTATACAATTGGCTTAGAGTTAAGGGACCACCGTATGTGCATCTCGTAAACTGTCACGATGTGCCACGGATTGTGTGTGAGTGGTGAGTCGCATATAGCTTCGGACTTGCGTACCGACCGTACATCGGTGCGTACAGGCCGCGCGTAAGGATATAACTGTCAATAGATTGTGTAGAAGACTTGGCGGTTATTAAGGATTAAACAGTGTCGTGGACACGACCCATGTATAGTATCATTGGGGGGAGGGGACAGTTATTAGCGTAGGGGCTACATTTTATTTTTACACACATTTTGGGCCGAGGGTGACTCTTCGGAGCACTACCTTCTGTCCAAGGCCGATAGTGACTCGGATGAGCGCTACTTACTGCCACTCTTTACTTTTCTGCTGAGCCTACAGCCCCTGCGTAGAACGTTGTCCTCAAAGTGCATATCACCTAGAATGGGTAGGAACCTTTACTCATGCATACTTTTCTGTTGAGCTTATTTATTCAGTTTATTGGCATGATATTATGTGTCATGTTACGTCCCTCTGAGGACCTGGTTTTCTCCAGGTGTGTGTTTTCGTGATTTCTTGCAGGTGCTCTAGCTAAGGCCATGACTTGCGCTCTACTCCGCCGTGATGATTACTCTTGGATTCGTTACTTGCACTCGCTTACTATTTCTTTCCTTGTATATTTTTCCATATTTAATTTGGTTGGTAGTGGACTTTGTCTCCGCCCAACTATGGTGTACATGACAAACTCAAAGTTGCTTTTATATTATTATTTATCTTTGTGGATGAGATTTAGTTGTCTTGGATTACTACATTTACAGCTTATGTATACATACGAGGTCCATGTATTTCGTATGTATACATCTGGCATGTCTACGTACTTGGTCCTACATATTTTGAGACTGGGGCGTTATGAATCGCGCATCCTCCCCTCGGCCAGCGCTCTTTAGCGCAGTGCCGACCGCACAGCTCGTCCTTTGGCGAACCATGCTCGCTCCTAGTCGGCTTGGCTCCTGCGCCAACCACCTCCTGCGCAAGCCAGTCTATACGCCATCCATTCCTTGGCGCAGTGCACCCAGCGCCATCCGACCTTGCGTACTTGACCCTAGCGCCATCTGACCTGGCGCACTTGAACCCACCACCATCCGACCTGGCGTACTTGACCCCAGCGCCATCCGACCTGGCGCACTTGAACCCTGCGCCACCTGTCCCCTGGCGCACTTGACCCCAGTGCCATTCGACCCGACGCCCTTTGCACAATGCCCTTGACCCCTAGCACATTTGACCCCTGCACCCTCCTTTCCCTGGCACATTTGACCTCTGTGCCATCCACCCCTGCGCAACCCACTTGCCCATGATGATTTGGTTTTATTTCTTGGACTTGGCTTCTCTTTTGTGGATTAGGTTTTGAGATATTGTTCCACACAACACGACTACCTTGACCCAACACGACCTGATACGATTTTCAGTATTTGCTTTGACTAGTACGGTTTTCGTGATTTCTGTGATTCATGATCCTAGTACTTCTGATTTTCTGGAAAATAACCCGATGGGGGTGTATTCTTGACTTGTAACCTGATAACCTGATAGTGGCCCGTGGCGGCGCACTCTTAACTTGTAACTTGTAACTTGACTTGACTTGATGCTGTTGCGACGGCTAACTTGACTTGCATAACCAACTTTGACACTGTGGGTGCTCCTGCTTGCTTGCTTGTGCAATCCACCTGTCTTGTCTTACATCATGTCTAGGACGTGACTTCCTGGTTCCCACGGTCAGGGATTCGCACTGAATATGGATTAGGCTAATGACTAGATCAAACTATAGTTCATGGAGAATTTCCAGTCACAGGCAGTCTCGTTATCTGGGTGCTTTAATCGGACTTGTAGCTTGCCGACGAGTAGAGCACATTTCCAGCATACTGTCATGTGTTGTACCCACTAAGTCACCTAAGGGTATATCGTCTCCTGGGCGATGTACCCAACCATACTCTCAACCCGTGGAAGGATAACTGGATAGTCTGCAGGGCTTGGGACTGGGGAATTCTCATTTGCATCTTGTTAGTAATTAGGCTTGTGATAACCCTAGTTAGTTAAAGTAGTAAGCCGTAGTAATTGCTTGGCCGCTTGTGAATGGATGCTATCCAGCCCTGTCTAAGTCTTGTCTAGTCCCTGTACCTGGTCCTCCTGAACATGATTGTTTTACTTATCTTTAACAATAAATGGGTAGAGACAAGGTGCTATTCAGGCGAAGGGTTACAACCCCGGTCTTTGTTTGGTTTACGGGTTGTAACCTGGCTTCCGGAATGGTTCCATGTCCCTAGTCATTTATTGTCTTGTTGTACTCTTATTTACTAGTACTTTCTTCCATTTTCTTATGTTCTGATAGGCTGGCTTTTGTTCTTATTTTATGGCCTCCTTTGTGGCACTTGCTCTTTCTGGGGTTTGACCCAGCTGGTTTTGTGTGGCCAGATTTCGGAGCAGCACCCGAGGATCTACCGAACCTCCAGCCCGATGGTGGCGACTAGAAGGAACCCGGGCTACGAGTGGGTTTTCTATTTTGTTTTGCTCACTCTACTGTAAATTTATTCTTTTGAGGCGTTTAGCCGACGAGCACCTGTTAGCTCGATGTATATTTACTTACTGTCTGCCTACGGGCTGTAAACATGATTAACAGATCCTAGGGTTGATCATGTATGACTTAACTCTTACTAGTCCTTGCATTTTGTACGACTAGCTTCATGATCAGCTGATATGTAATATTTGGGACGCCTTTTATTGTATATTTGGTGGTCAAACATCTTGTAACTATATTACTTGCTTGAGATTGAGACAATAGGCTTGACCTTAAGAGACTGTTGGCTTGTAGTAAACCCTCATATCTAGACAGCCGTGACCGTATAGCGAGGTAGATTTCATTTTAATATACGTAGCTGGCTATGTACGCAAGGATTGTGCCTGGCTTGTGGAGCGGCCGATCACAAGATAGGGGCCTGCCCTAATAGGGGTAGTTCATCCTCTTCCAACCTAACCAGTCCATCGGTTAGGGGACCAGCACCTATGCAGCAGCAGCAGTACCCGAGGCCATTGTTGCCTCAGGCCCAGGCATTTCATCAGCAGAACCAGCAGCAGTATACCCAAGCCCAAGTGCAGAGCAGGCAGAGAGGTTTCCAGCAGAGGGGACCCGCAGCTAGAGGTCAGGCCATGATGATGACTATGGAAGAAAAAGTTGCACCAGGTGAGGTAGTGGCAGGTACTATTCTCGTCAACTCCTCTCCAGCATTGGTATTATTTGATTCTGGTGCATTGCATTCATTCATGTCTGCACGATTCGCGACACGGATAAGATTGGAGCCCGAGTCATTATCAGTGAGGCTCAATATACTTACTGGTAATAGTCTTGTGGGTATAGATCGAGTGTTTTCCTCGTGTCGGATCGTAGTTAGCGGTAGAGAGTTCCCCTCTAGATTCATAGAATTTCCTATGGCAGACTATGATGTAGTCTTAGGCATGGATTGGTTGAGGAACCAGTATGCTAGGATAGACTGCCATGTTGGCAGGTTATCTTTAGTATCCCAGACGAGCCAGAGTTTTCATTTTCCAGAGACGCAGTGGAACCATCATCTCCAGTATTGCGGATGGCCGTAGCAGCAGTACAGTTACCCAGGATAGTTGAAGAATTTCCAGATGTCTTCCCAGAAGAACTTCCAGGAATGCCGCCAGAGCGGGAGATTGAGTTCACTATAGACTTGATCCCAGGAACAGTACCAGTATCAGAGCGAGTCTACAGGATGGCACCTTCAGAGTTGGAGATTTTGTACAAGATGATTGAAGAACTCAGGACCAAGGGATTCATTCGTGCAAGTGGATCGCCTTGGGGAGCCCCGATGCTTCTTGTGAAAAATAAGGATGGTACGTCCAGGTTATGTGTAGATTATCGTACCTTGAACTTGTTGGAACTGGGGATTCCCAGGACCCTTCCTTTGGTGTGCGTATTGATCGATAGAAAGTTAAACATATCTAATACGTGTTCTAACCCTTCATAGGCGAAAACTAGGGTTCACGAATTATACCTGCGGCGGAAAGGAGACAAGTAATTCCTGGCAATCTCGAGCGGACGACCCTAAGATCTTCTGCACGTATTCTTTCCTCGAGTTGGACGTCGTGTGGGCGACGATCTCCCAACCTTTTCTTCTCCTTGGCAGCACTCTCTTTCTCTCCTTACGTGAATCACGAATTTAGAGAAAATTTTAGATTTCTGATCAGTAATCTGGCGGCCAGAGAATAGAGGATATATATAGGCTACGACAGGGACCATGAGGAGAAATTAAGGTTAGGCCTCCTAACAGATCTGGATATCCCGTGTTCAGTCCGAACACACAATCCAGGCCCATTAACAATAGCTCGGTCCACTAATGAGCTATTGTTGCACTACCTTCCTAATCCCAAATTATGTTTGTGGGCTCCTTTTATTATATGCTCGTTTGGCTCCCCATGTTAAGATATCGTATGTCCGTCGATCAAATTAAGTTACTGACAACTATATTGATTCGACATCTTTTATCCTTAAGTAGTACCGCTCAACTTTATTTGTCATGTCGGATATAATCCACCTGCAGGGTTTACATGACAATCCTTATGAGCTTCTTAAGAGGACATCATCAACCCGATGTATCGGGATATGGATTCCATTTATAATCAACAGCCCATCATACATACAATGTTATTACCCAATTCATAGAGGTTGTTGATCCATAATGAATCTCACTCTTTTATGAGTCAAAGTAATGCACATTACATATACATGTCCATTATTATATCCGGATTAAGAGTACAAGCATCCATAATAACAGAGGTGTTTGTTCTCTTATGTAGTCAGTACAAAGAGAACAACCTCAAGTGGTCCTGTTCAATACACACAAAGTGTACTAGTGTAATCCTATAGTCAAGATAGACTAATACCAGATTACACTACAACCTTTCCAATAGATTGTCCAAGTCCATCTAGGTTGTGAACTATTTATATACTCCATAGGAAACTGATAATATGATCTTCTGTGTGACACCACACACCATATTATCTACAATATAGAATATCAGACATTTGCATTAACACTTGCAACAAATATAATATACAAACATTTGCCCATATGATTCTCATTCAAAATTTAAGGAAATAAGATTACTACAAAAGTGATGCTTTTAGTATATAACCCTAACAGAACTCAGTGACAATCAAGAACAAATACCCTCTCCCGAGGATAGATGACTTGTTTGATCAACTCAGAGGGGCTTCGGTATTTTTGAAAATAGACTTGCGATCAGGATACCACCAGATCAGAGTCAGAGAGCAGGACATCCCGAAGACAGCTTTCCGATCTAGGTATGGACATTGGAAGTTCCTTGTTATGCCCTTTGGAGCGACCAATGCGCCGGCTGTATTCATGGACCTCATGAATCGCATTTTTATGCCTTACTTGGATCAGTTCGTGATCGTGTTCCTAGATGATATCCTGGTCTACAGCAAGAGTGAAGCAGAGCACGAGCAGCATCTCAGAATCGTCCTTCAGACGCTTAGAGAGCATCAGTTGTACGGTTCAGTAAATGCGAGTTTTGGCTCGATCGCATTTCGTACTTGGGTCACATCATTACCCGAGGAGGAGTGGAAGTGGATCCCCAGAAGATTGTGGCTATCGAGTCATGGCCAGTACCTAGTTCAGCGGCAGAGGTTCGCAGCTTCCTTGGATTGGCCGGCTACTACCGGCGATTCATTTCAGATTTTGTAAGAATTTCAGCACCGATGACCCAGTTGACCCGCAAGGATGTACAGTTCGCTTGGACAGCGGAGTGTCAGGAATCATTTGAGAAGTTGAAGCGAGGTTTGATAACGGCTCCCATTCTCACACTTCCAGATGGGACCGGAGGATTCACAGTTTATTGTGACGCTTCAGGCAGAGGATTGGGGTGTGTCTTGATGCAGCATGGGAAGGTAATATCTTATGCGTCACGTCAACTTCGTGATCATAAGAAGAATTACCCGACCCATGACTTAGAACTGGCAGCAGTAGTGTTTGCACTCAAGCTTTTGCGGCACTACTTGTACGGAGATAGAGTGGAGGTATTTACAGATCATAAGAGCATGAAGTATATTTTCACCCAGAAGGACCTTAATATGCGGCAGAGAAGATAGCTTGAGCTATTGGTGGACTACTATGTGGACTTGTAGTACCACCCAGGGAAGGCCAACGTTGTAGCAGATGAATTAAGCTGGAGAGCCGGAGTTTACTTCCTAACGGCGCAAACAGAGTTATTAGCAGATTTTCAAAAGATGGGAATTGAGGTGGTTCTTCCTACCAGTGTGGCATTGATGGCCAGCCTACAGGTTCAGTCCAGCATAGTTGAGAGGATCCGGGTGGCGCAGTCTATAGATTCTAAGATTCAGTGGCTCAGAGCAGAGTGTGAGGCAGGAAGAAGGCCAGAGTTGTGCATTCATGAAGATGGTACCCTTCGACACGGCACTCGTCTTTGTGTACCTAGTGGAGATATCAGACAGGAAGTTATGGCAGAAGCTCACATTTCCCGTATTTTGTATTAATACTTGTAAATCAGATTTTGGCATGTATTTTATTTTCTCGACTTGTGGAATTTTGAGTTTTCCCGTATTTTGGGTTCCGACTCGGCTCGGTTTTAGTTGGCTTGGTTTTATTTTGTGGAGTAGGATTGGTTTGGTTTGGTTTATTATGCATGGAACACCTTAACCTATACTCCACCCTCATTCCACCACAACCCACCCACATTAAAATCCTACCTAACTTTTCTCTCTCCTCTTTACTCTCCATCAATTTCTCCATCTTCTTCTTCTTCCTTCCTCCACCAACCACCATAGGCAAGTGCACCTTGCCACCAAATAAGTACCATATTTTATTTGTCTATTAGCTAGATTAGGCCATGGAGAACAACATTAGAACTTGGCATTTTGTGATTTGGAGCTTCCATTTTTCTAGATCTAGGTTTTAACCATTTTCGGAAATTCTTGGTTTTGATCTATTAAACTTTGATTTTTGCTTGTTTTGATGCTTCCATGTGGCAGAGAATTCAATTTTACCCATGTTAGAACTTTAAAAATCCAAATTTGGTTTTGATTTGGCCAAGATATGAAGAATTGAATTTTGGGTGTTCTTGAGCTTCCTCTCGGCCTGGAGAAGAAGACTTCAGCTTGCGCTCTTTAGCGCAAGGCTGAATCGTGCATCCTCCCCTCGGCCAGCACTCTTTAGCGCAGTGCCGACCGCGCAGCCCGTCCTTTGGCGAACCGTGCTCGCTCCTAGTCGGCTTGGATCCTGCGCCAACTACCTCCTGTGCAAGCCAGTCCATGCGCCATCCATTCCTTGGCGCACTGCACCCAGCGCCATCCGACCTGGCGCATTTGACCCTAGCGCCATCCGACCTGGCGCACTTGAACCCAGCGCCATCCAACCTGGCGCACTTGAACCCTGCGCCACCTATCCCCTGGCGCACTTGACCCCAGCGCCATCCGACCTGGCGCCCTTTGCCCCTGTGCCCTTGGCCCCTTGCACATTTGACCCCTGCACCCTCCTTCCCCTGGCGTATTTGACCTCTGCGCCATCCACCCCTGCGCAACCCACTTGCCCATGATGATTTGATTTTATTTCTTGGACTTGGCTTCTCTTTTGTAGATTAGGTTTTGAGATATTGTTCCACACAGCACGACTACCTTGACCCAACACGACCTGACACAATTTTCTGTATTTGCTTTAACTAGTACGGTTTTCGTGATTTCTCTGATTCATGATCCTAGTACTTCTGATTTTCTGGAAAATGACCCGATGGGGTGTATTCTTGACTTGTAACCTGATAACTTGATAGTGGCCCGTGGCGGCGCACTCTTGACTTGTAACTTGTAACTTGACTTGACTTGATGCTGTTGCGACGGCTAACTTGACTTGCATAACCAACTTTGACACCGTGGGTGCTCCTGCTTGCTTGCTTGTACAATCCACCTGTCTTATCTTGCATCATGTCTAGGACGTGACTCCCTGGTTCCTACGGTTAGGGATTCGCACTGAATATGGATTAGGCTAATGACTAGATCAAACTATAGTTCATAGAGAATTTTCAGTCATAGGCAGTCTCGTTATCTGGGCGCTTTAATCGGACTTGTAGCTTGCCGACGAGTAGAGCACATTTCCAGCACACTGTCATGTGTTGCACCCTCTATGTCACCTAAGGGTATATCGTCTCCTGAGCGATGTACCCAACCATACTCTCAACCTGCGGAAGGATAACTGGATAGTCTGTAGGGCTTGGGACTGGGGAATTCTCATTTGCATCTTGTTAGTAATTAGGCTTGTGATAACCCTAGTTAGTTAAAGTAGTAAGCCGTAGTAATTGCTTGGCCGCTTGTGAATGGATGTTGTCCAGCCCTGTCTAAGTCTTGTCTAGTCCCTGTACCTGGTCCTCCTGAACATGATTGTTTTACTTATCTTTAACAATAAATGGGTAGAGACAAGGTGCTATTCAGGCGAAGGGTTACAACCCCGGTCCTTGTTTGGTTTACGGGTTGTAACTTGGCTTCCGGAATAGTTCCATGTCCCTAGTCGTTTATTGTCTTGTTGTACTCTTATTTACTAGTACTTTCTTCCATTTTCTTATGTTCTGATAGGCTGGCTTTTGTTCTTATTTCGTGGCCTCCTTTGTGGCACTTGCTCTTTCTGGGGTTTGACCCAGCTGGTTTTGTGTAGCCGGATTTCGGAGCAGCACCCGAGGATCTACCGAACCTCCAGCTGATGGTGGAGACTAGAAGGAACCCGGGCTACGAGTGGGTTTTCTATTTTGTTTTGCTCACTCTACTGTAAATTTATTCTTTTGAGGCGTTTAGCCGCCGAGCACCTGTTAGCTCGATGCATATTTACTTACTGTCTGCCTACGGACTGTAAACATGATTAACAGATGCTACGATTGATCATGTATGACTTAACTCTTGCTAGTCCTTGCATTTTGTACGACTAGCTTCATGATCAGCTGATATGTAATATTTGGGACGCCTTTTATTGTATATTTGGTGGTCAAACATCTTGTAACTATATTACTTGCTTGAGATTGAGACAATAGGCTTGACCTTAAGAGACTGTTGGCTTGTAGTAAACCCTCATATCTAGACAGCCGTGACCGTATAGCGAGATGGACTTCATTTCAATATACGTAGCTGGCAATGTTCGCCCCCGCTCTCCAGTATTCTGGTTCTGGGGCGTGACAATAGTCCTCGTCTTCTCCGGGTCCGTAGTATATGGGACAGAAATCCTTTAAATCCTCTGAAAAATATTATCCATTAAGGATTAGATCGAAGTACATAAACTAACAGCAATTTTGTTAAATTGACAAGAGCTATAAAACAGTAAATAATAGAGATACATAATGGATAAGCAATACTGAACAGTAAGAATATTGGAAAACAGGTAATCATATCATGGTAAGTGAGAACTGTAAGTAATCATGAGTACGGTGTATCAAAATATAATATATAGCATGGAGCATGTAATACTAAACAGTACCTTGAGACATTAGTTTCTTATGTGATCGGCGTGGGACTAGATCAGGCTATTCCATATGACCGGATATGCACAAGTATAACTAATGGATCAGGCCAGCCATACATGGAAAGTTATGCGCAAGTAATATAAGTTCAGGCTACATCCTGCATGAGGTGAAGGTGAGCTATTATGCGCAAGTATTAATATATTTTGTATGATCACATAATCTACTAATACCTTCCCATCATCCGACTATTATGGTGGATCCAACCATGTCATGTTATGACATGGGATTCATGAAGTAGGGGCCAACCCACTTCTGAATCGGTGTCTATACATGTACAAGAAACATAAATCATGTATAGGGTCCTCTAGGAAATAACATCTCATGAGGGGATCCAAAATATATTAATACGTGTATCCTCGTGTCCAGAATCAAGTATAACACAACAAATTGATATTATAAAAATTATCAAGATAACGAAAACTATCAGAAAATGTACTCCCCTGTGGTCCTGAGCAACAAGTGTGGATCCAGGTCCAAAGTGGAGTCACAAAGACCTAAATATGAAATATCAATGTCAATTGATGTGTTGGCGTGTTAAACAATGATATTTAATATGAAATATGATTTTTTTTTTAAGGTTAATTCTAGGTCATGGGGGTCAAACAAGGTCAATACTAGGTCTATGTGGTCAAAATAGGTCAATTTAACTCAAAGGTTGACTTTTAAGGTCAACCTAGTCAACTTTGGCCAAACTAGGTCAAACCTAACTTTCTAGGTCTATATGATGTAATACCAAGGTAATCTAACCTATACTTGACAATACTAGTCTTACCCTAGGTAATTACCTATTTTGGGTACTCATAAGGTATCTTGTTATACCTTACCTTATTACACCAATATCCTATACATATTACCTAAGCTATTACTCATAGGTAAAACCCAAATCTAGTATCCATTTATCACGTGGATACACATGGTATTCCAATACACATACATATTATCTATGCCTTAACATAAGGTAAGGCTCAATACCTTACACTATTACATATACACCCATACCTACATTGTAGGACCGTTGAGCACCTCTAGAGGGGGGTGAATAGAGTGTGTGCATGTGCAGCAAATAATATCACCAATTAAAATCTAAACTTATATACTATGGCAGGTAAAAGCAACTGTCAGTAAATGAAATGCAGTAAAGTAAAAGTCAAGAAGATCAAACTCAGTAACGCAACGATATATACTGGTTTTCCTCTGAGAGGACTAGTCTAGTCTCGAGTACTCTTGGTCGATGTTAATCCACTATGGAATAAGCTAATTGAGAGCTTGTAATTCTTACAACACCATGCTTGGCGACGAGCGCACAACCGATTCCAGAGGGCGATTTAAAAACTGGAACGTTTTCTGAATGCAGCCTCCGATACAACTCTTCAACACCAAACTCTAGATTAAACAGAAACTGTACTAGCGTGGCTAAGAGTGGTATAGGCATGATTGAAAGTGTAGCTCATAGAAAATACTTAGGAATGAATAGAGAAGAGAAGATTGAATGAATGAGTAATTTGGAAATAGAAAAGATCTTATCTATTTATAGTATTTTTGTAGACCGAATTAGGACAGAGTTCGGGCAGAGTTCGGATGCAGAAATCTCGCATTCGAACGTTGGATGCATATTTGGAGGAAATTTAAAAATAAATTGAACTGACTGGACCAAACTCGGGCCAAGTTCTGCGAGTGTCAGAACATAACTGTTTGGGCCAATTTTGGTTGGTTTTAGGCTTTTTAGTATGTGGACTTTTGGATGTGTATTCGTGGATAGGTAGGATATAATTTTTGTGGACTGAAAAAAACCTAAGCCAGTACCGATCCTGATCAATCTTACATATTCTTCCTAGACTCAATAAAAATAAAATTACAGAAGAAATATGAAAAAGACTTGATCTTGATTCCATTTGCTTTGGGTTCTTGATGACGATGCGATGTTTGTACTTTATAGCAGTAGGGCGCATATAGTCTTCTGACTTGAAACATGTAAACCTGTAGTAGTATATGTATTTTGCGTATAGACCAAAGTTGATGTTGATTATCAAAATCATGTATGATCATTTAGCCAATGGGCCAACAATCTCCCCTATTTTGATAATTGACAAATTTTGAGTCTATACCAAAATATAACAAATAATATATAACTTTGAAATTATATACTTGACTTGTTCTGAATCATGAAGATGATTTTTATTTTGATATATGCTCTTTCTGTCCCTTTCTTATGTACTCAAAATATGGTTCCCCCATAAATGGTGAATCCAACAACAAAAAAGAAACAGATAAGTACCAAATATAATATGAACTAAAAAGTCAACATATATGAACGAGAACATCAGTAGTAGTAGTAATAAAATATCAGTAGTAGATGAAAACAACTAATATATCAAATAAAAAAGTTACTACAACTGAAGTCCAAAGTGTATAAAATAAAATATCACTACAGTAGTCCAAAATGCAGAAAATAAAATGTTACTACATCATCATCAACCAGCAGACAAGTCCAAAAAATACTAGACCAAAACATGAATCGACCATCAGCACCATCCGGGGCATCAGCAGGAGGATGCGGATCGAAGTAGTCTATCCTTGGATCGAAGAATCCGAAAGTAGGATGATCCTTGAGTCTCGATCCGTCAAAACCATAATGACGGAGGATAGTCGTCGGTACAGAGGAATGATCATCCATCATCTACTGAATATCAGCCATCATATTTTTCAAGACCTGGGTCTGAGAAATGTGGGGAACTCAGCATCACCAAAGCGAGTCAGATAGGCCTAATGATGCTGTCCCTGGAGAGTGGCAAAAGCATCAAACCGCTGATATAGCTCGTCAATGGTATAACCCAGAGCTGCAGGGGCTGGAATGGTTACTGGGGCTACGTCTGGAGCAGGTGGGGGTGGAGGTGGAGCATCACCAGGAGGGTAAGGAAACTTCCTAGACCTAAAGAGCTCTGAATGCATTCCAGAGATAGCACAAAATTCTAAATCAGTGTCAAATTTCTGAAAGATGACCACCAAATACATAGGATATAGGAGGTTACGGCCTGCCCTCCGACAGCTGGTCATGAACGACATCATAGTCTTGAAAAAAGAAAATATAATCCCGAAGTGGAATTGATACATAGTCGATAACTCTAAGAGTGTGATCTCGTCAGTGGATTCCGTCTTAGGTAGCAGAGATGAATAGATAATACGATGAAGTTAATAAAATTGTTGGTTGTGGAAACGTGCGTACAACCGTGAACGTGGAACCAGACTCGGATGACACAATACAACCGAAGGACTCAAGTGTCATGCCTTCGGGAAATTGAACCTTTGTAATGTCGATGGGAGAGCCACTGATGTCTGGCATTAGGAAATATTCGCTCAAGTCTTCAGAATTAAATTCAAATTCCTTGTCGCTGACACAAGAATGAATATTGTCGTCTGCTTCTTGTAAGTTGCAATAAAACATGCGGACAACATTGTTATAGATGGAATTGGAAGCCTCTAGAAATTTTTGAAGTCCCATGGTTTCAAAAGTGGTAGCATATTCCGAAAAAATGATAAAGTTTATCATTTTTCTTGGACAAATTTTCTGATACCGAAAATGATCGAACCAGAAGGTTAATCTCTCGGAAGAGACAAAGAGGGTCGGGTCATAGTCCTCACCATCATTGGGGCGAGAGGGACTGAACACATTGATAGGTTCATACTCCGATGTGGAAGATAAAGCGGTGTTTCTAGTTTTCTCCCTCTTGGGAATTCTAGAAGCCATTATGAAAAATAGAGAAAGAAACAAGAGAAATATACCTCAATGGAGATCAAAAAAATGGTAGAGAACGCCTCTAAGAACCTTAGATCCGAAGATTTGGGAGTTGGCAGGCTTGAGGAGTATAGATCTAAAAACTAGGGCTAGGGTTTTTGAGGTTCGGGGGTGGCTGCACTTTGGGGAAGAAGAAGATGAATAGTAGAGAGAGGCTGTTGTTTGTGCTGCTGTTTATAAAAACAGACCCTACGAAGTAAGGCCCGAACTCGGCTAGAACTCGGTCCGATTTTGGCCACTTGTATTTTAGGTTATATTTGAGTAATGAATTATAAAAATAGCCTATAAACTTGTAATTCTTTGATTTAATTAATATTCATCACCTTGGGTTAGTTGT
Organism: Iris pallida; assembly: GCA_029216955.1. NCBI lineage: Eukaryota > Viridiplantae > Streptophyta > Magnoliopsida > Asparagales > Iridaceae > Iris > Iris pallida. Next base: position 12,626,097 of record JANAVB010011200.1, on the reverse strand, counting down.
AGGGGCCGGATCCCAACTAACGGTAGTCCGAAGACACTTGGCACCGTGTCGCTTAGGCTTTTATGCCTTGATGACAGAAGGATCCTTTCGGCTTGTATCCAAAATAACTTCAATTAACAAATCACTGAATATGAAGTTTTAAGTATTTTTATTAATTAATACAAATTATGACTCTGAAAATTCAAGTATGCCTAACTCTCGACGAAGATAGTTGAAACGATCTTCAGCTAGTGGTTTTGTGAATATGACTGCCAGTTGATGATCTGTATCAATAAACTCTAAGCAGATATCCCTGTGTTGTTGGTAATCACGCAAAAAGTGGTAACATATTTCTATGTGTTTTGTGCATGATTGATATACTGGGTTCTTAGTCTGATTAATATTGCTAGTGTTATCACAATAAATGAAAATCTTAGTGTAGTACAGATTATAGTCTTCTAGGATTTATTTCATCCACAAAATCTAAGTACAATAACGTCCTACGGCGATATACTCAGCCTTAGTTGTTGATAATGCTACAGAGTTTTGCTTCTTGTTAAACCAAGAGACTAAAGCTTTTCCTAGAAAATGACACGTATCGCTGGTACTTTTATGGTCTACTTTGCATCCAGCAAAATCAGCATCGAAGTAACTGATCAGGTCAAACGATGTGGTTCTGGGATACCATAAGCCGACGGTAGAAGTTCCTTTAAGGTGTCAGAAGATACACTTAACGGTGCATAGGTGTGATTTCTTAGGATTAGCTTGATATCGTGTACAGATGCAAACTCTATACATAATATCAAGATGACTAGCAGCTAAGTAAAGTAAAGTACCAAGCATACCTCGATACTTATGTTGGTCGACTGGTTTGCCACTTTCATCAATGTCAAGTCTTGTTGATGTTGCCATTAGTGTGCCGATAGACTTTATGTTGTCGAAATCATACATTTTTAGTAAATCTTTCGTGTACTTGGCTTGATTGATGAAGGATTCCTACGAGTATTGTTTGATCTAGAGTCCTACGAAGTAGTTGAGCTCTCCCATCATACTCATTTCAAACTCACTCTGCAAACGCTTAGCAAAATCTTGACTGAGTTTTTTGTCAGCAGAACCGAAAATAATGCATTAACGTAAACTTGCACAAGTAAAATACTGTTAACTAAAGATTTGATAAACAAGATTGTATCAACTCTTCCTTTTGAGAAACTATTTTCAAGTAGGAAAGCACTTAGGCGTTCATACCAAGCACATGGTGCTTGTTTGAGTCTATAAAGTGCCTTTCTAAGCTTGAAAACATGATCTAGTTTTTGAAAATATTCAAATCCAGGGGGTTGCTTCACAAAAACCTCTTCCTTTAAAAGCCTATTCAAAAATACACTTTTCACATCTATTTAAAAAAGTTTAAAATTGCAAAAATATGCAAATGCACAAAATATGTGAATAGACTCTAGTCCAGCAACAGGAACATATGTTTCGTCATAATCAATTCTTTCTTCTTGATTATAACCTTGTGCAACTAGACATGCTTTGTTGATTAGAACATGTCCATCCTCACTCAGCTTATTTTGGAATACCCATTTGGTACCAATTATCGATAGACCAACAGGTTTAGGAACAAGTTCCCAAACTTGGTTTCTCTCAAATTGATTAAGTTCTTTTTGAATGGCATCAATCCAAAACTGATCAGAAAAAGCATTTGTACTGACTTACGTTCTATTGAGAAATGAAAGCTATATTTGCTGCTATATCTCTAGTAGAAGAACGTGTACCTACTCCTTTAGATACATCACCTATTACGAGTGTCTTTGGATGGTCTGGCATGAACTTCATCTTCTTAGGTAGACTTTCTAGATAGCCCTCGTTGGTAGCAATATCTTTGGGTGTCTTAGATTTGTTTTGTACATCTTCATCATCACTATCGCTAGATCTCTGACTATTGAGCTCATCAAAAGTAATATTAATATATTCTTCAATAATTATAGATCTTTTATTAAAAATTTATATCCTTTACTATTGGTAGCATACCCGAGAAATATCCATTCATCTGCCTTCGAGTCAAACTTACCCAAGTTATCCTTGGTGTTCTGGATAAAACAGCAACAACCAAAAACTTTAAAATAAGAAATGTTTGGAATCCTTCCAAACCATAATTTATAAGGGGTTTTCTTTGATATAGGTTAAATTAACACCCTATTGAAAACATGACAGGCTGTACTTACAGCTTCTACCCAAACATATTTAGGAAGATTATGCTGATTCAGCATGACTCTAGCCATATCGCTTAGAGTACGATTCTTTCGCTCCACAATACCATTTTGTTGAGGAGTTCTAGAACATGAAAACTCATGGTAGTATCCATTATCATCAAAAAACTTTTTGAAATCAGTATTTTCAAATTCGCCACCATGATCACTTCGGATTCGAGTAATCATGAAGCCTTTTTTGTTTTGTACATTTTTGTAAAATACTTGAAATTCAAAAATAGCATCACTCTTATTAGATAAAAGGTACACCCAAGTATAACGAAAGAAATCATCAACTATAACAAAAACGTAGAGTTTACCGCCAAGACTAGCGACTCTACTATGACCAAATAAATCCATATGAATCAACTGCAATGGTTTGGAAGTGCTTACAACGTTAATGTATTTAAAAGATGACCTAGTTGCTTTGTTCTTTTCACAGTTCGAACATACCATCTCTCTCTTAAAGAAAATATTTGGGAGTCATTTTACCAGCTTTTTAGTGCATAGCCTTGAGATAATATCCATGTTTGCATGTCCTAGCCTCATGTGCCATAGCCAGCTTTCATCCTGATTGGCTACTAGGCACTTACCTATATTTTTAGTACGTTCTAGAAAGAAAACATAAATATTGTCTTCCCTGATACCTTCATATATGGATTCCCAGTAGACATCTCATATATAGAAAATTTGTCTTTCACAAAATTGATGTCATAACAATTATCTGCCTAATGATTTATGCTCAATAGGTTATTTTTCAATTCTGTGAATAGACAAACGTCTTCTATTTCTGGGTAGGAAGACATACAAACAGTACTTATTCCTATAATATCACCTCAAATATTATTGCCAAAAGAAACATACCCTTCTCTCTTTATCGATAGCGTAACGAATAATGATGCATCACCTGTCATGTGCCGCGAATATCCGCTATCGAGTATCCACTTGCTTTTAGCATGAGAGGGTTAAGGGTCTACCTATAAAACGAGTAGATGTAACCTTTGGTACCCATTTTTTTAATGGTCCATTATGGTTAGTCTTAGGAATCCAAGCAAGTATATTTGTGTCAACTAGCTTTCTAGCTCTGCGGTACTGTGATATGTGCCCGTGTGTACCACAGTATGTGCATGTAATTTTTCAAATTTTGTTTTTGGTTTCTGTGTTAATAAATTTCTTGTGTGTCTTTCTTAGAAACCTGTATGTAAAAGTATGGTTGTTAGAAATTTGTTGCCTATTTGCTTTCTTTGGTTTAGTCCTTTGTGATATATGCTTGGTATTAGGACTAACCTTAGGCTGTATAACAGGGGTGACCTATTTGCCTAACTTAATCTCTAACTTTTTAGAGATTGCACAAGGCTCCTCGAATTTAGCAGTCATATCCGTGAGTCTTTGCTCAGTGACTAGGTATTTCTTCTATGTCATAAAGTTCTTGCACCTTGACATAGTCTCTTTCTTTCTTCTCTATGGTGAGGATAGCCTCATGATAGTCCAATTTAATTTTGTCTATCCCTTCCGTGTTACTGGTAGTAGATGTCTCTTTAATGTCTTTAATAAGATTAAAAATCTAGCTACTTCGGTTGTATATGCCTTAATCTTTTTGCGAGATTGCTTACACTTGTCTAACACATTTTTGTGCTCTTCGAGTAGTTTGCTAAAGGCATATTCTAACTCATCGAAAGTAAAATTATCATACATATATTATCGTATGCCATTAGACAGACATTTGTAATGTTGCTGGGTCTGTCCTCCTCTGATTCACTGACCTCATTTTCGTGCCAGATGCTGGTATTTGCATACTTTCGACCAGTTGTAGTTCTTTTGCACGATCTCGATCGATCATATGGACTGCTCTTCTTCGTTAGTGGACAGTCCTTCCTCATATGTCTTGACTTCTTGAATCCAAAGCATATTATTTCTTCGTTGCTTTCGTGGATGTCTTTCTTCTTTCGATTTGATCTCGCAAACTTTAAGAATTTTCTGAAGTTTTTGACCAACAGGGACTATTCATCACCAACGGAATCTTCTTTGTCAGAATCATTGCATGAGACTCTTCTGGCTTGAGCTTTGAAGGTGATTGATTTTTTTTGGAAGTTGCTGCTTCAAATTCTTGTAAGTCCAGATCATGGGTCATGAGATTGCCATCAGTGTCTCCAATGTCATCGTGGTGAGATCGTTTCCTTCTATGATTGCAGTAGCCTTTGGGTTCCAGTTCTTTGCTAGAGTCCGCAGTACCTTCCTGATCTTCTCATGTTTGTTGTAATCCTTACCAAGAGATTGTAAATGATTAGTAATATCAAGGAAATAATGAACAAATGTGTAATTGACTCACCAGATTTTATCTTGAATGACTCGTATTTCTGTGTCAATCTACTGATTTTGGATTCATTCACTTGGGAAGTCCTTTCATGAGTTACCTCAAGAAGTCTCCAAATTTTATTAGATGTCGTACAGGTTGATACGCAATTAAACTCAATTTTTTCAATTACATAGAATAGTGCATTGATGGCTCGTGTATCTAGACTAGCCTGTGTCTTTTCATGTTCAGTATATTTGTCATGGAGCTTGTCTACTAATACACCATCAATCACTGTTCTAGGCGGTTTCTTGTAACCATCTAAAACTATCGACCAAAGATTGAAGTCCAGCGACTTCAGAAAGAAGCTCATTCATGTTTTCCAATAGGTATAATTTGTTCAATTAAATAATGGAGGTCTATTTGTGGATTGCCCTTCACCACGTCTGCCATAGATATATATATTCTCTAGATGGTTATGTATATATATAACCCGCTCTGATACAATTGTAGGAGCATTAAGTACTTATAGAGGGGGTGAATAGAGTGTGTGTATGTGCAGCAAAAAATATCAGTAATTAAAATTTAAACTTATATACTATGCTAGGTAAAAGCAACTAACAGTAAATGAAATACAATAAAGTAAGAGTCAAGAAAATCAAACTCAGTGACACAAGATATATACTGGTTTCCCTCTGAGAAGGCTAGTCCAGTCTCGAGTACTCTTACTCGATGTTAATCCACTATGGCACAAGATAATTGAGAGCTTACAAGTCTTACAATATCGTGCTTGGCGACAAGCGTACGACCGACTCCAGAGGATGATTTGAAAACTGGAACATTTTTTGAATGCAGCCTCCAATACAACTCTTCAACACCAAACTCTAGATTAAACAAAAAATGTACTGGCTTAGCTAAGAGTGGTATAGGTTTGATTTGAAAGCATAGTTCGTAGAAAACACTTAGAAATGAATGGAGAGGAGAAGATTGAATGAATTAGTGATTTGGAAAGGGAAAGTTCTTCTCTATTTATAGTATTTTCGTAGACAGAGTTCGGGCAGATTTCGGATGCAGAAATCTCGCATTCGAATATTAGATGCAGATTTGGAGGGAGTTCAAAATCAAATTGAACTGATCTGGGCCGAACTCGGGCCGACCTCGGGCCGAGTTTTGGCCAAGTTCTGCTAGGATCAGAACAGAACTATTTGGGCCAATTTTGGTTGGGTTTGGTGCTTTTCAGACTGTGGACTTTTGGATATATATTTTTGGATAGGTAGGCTATAATTTTTGTGGACTGAGAAAAACCTAAGCCAGTACCGATCCTGATCAATCTTACAATACTTCCTAGACTCAATAAAAATAAAATTATAGAAGAAATATGAAAAAGACTTGATCTTGATACTACTGCTTTGGGTTCTTGATGATGACACGATGTTTGTACTTTGTAGCAGTAGGACGCAGATGGTCTTCTGACTTGAAACATGTAATCCTGTAGCAGTATATGTATTTTGTGTATTGTTGACGTTGATTATCAAAATCAGGTGTGATCGTTTAGCCAATGTGCCAACATATACCTATGAGTTAACCTTAACACATTACCTAACCTGGGCCTAACTCATAGGATTGCATTACCTATCCTATATGCAACTACTCAATACCCTAGCTATCTAGGCTCTCACATAACCCTCACACATACACAAAACTATACACACACATGCCCATGGCCCTCACACACACATACACTCACAACAACACACTAACACCCATGTCACTCTCACAAACACACACAAGGACACTCAACTGTGTACCACCCATATACGCACACTCTCTCACACACTCTCATATTCACAAACACAAACTAATCACTTTCTCACATGTGTGTGCCACCACACACATAAAGACACACACCATACATCACTAACACTACCTGTACACAGGGCCAAGTGCCCCTATTGTCTGCAGGGGCGTATACTACTATGCGAGTGCACAAGTGTACTGCCTTGACCCTGTGTCCCTACACTGCTGCTGTAGGGAGCTACTGCCTGCACACAGGAGGATCCCCCCTCTCTGCCTGTCTACTGCTCTTTCTCTCTCTCTCTCTCTCTCTCTCACTGCACAGGTGCACACCTGTATGCACATGTGTGCACACACCTGTTGTGTAAGGACTCCAAGTCCCCTCTCACCTGTTATACTGGACTCATCACTGGCCAGAAGCGACCCCCTATTTTGCACACTTGTGTGCACATGACCTGCACACAGGCAATAGGTAATCTATTGTTGGTGCCACCGGTCTTCCCTCACTCCCTATTACACTCACATAAACCTGTACATAGGCATGCAACTCTCTCTCTCCCTACTCCTATCTATCTAGCTACATACACACCACACTACACACAAGTGCATACCCATACATGAGAGGATGTGTGTAACACCAACACACACTCACCTCACTGTCACACAGGCACTCAAACGCACTCTCACAAACACCTGTGACAAAACCCTTGCAGGTGTATTCACATAGACACATGAAAACACACTCCCCCATATATATATATATATATATATATATATATATATATATATATATATATATATATATATATATATATATATATATATATCGATGCCTATATGCCTATATATATGAATATACACACACAACACATGTTTATATCCACACATACACACACAACATGTGTGTTTGCACACACACAAGCAATGTATCAAACACTTGGTGTGCATCACCCTCGTATCGTACTAGTCTACAATACGTTTTTGATGCGCCCAAGATACCTATAATAAACCTTATTCGAGTCCTACCAAAACATATGAGCATGCCTAAAATGACAACTAGAAGCTAATTAGCACAACGCATAGCTAGTGTCATGTGAAATGTGACATGTTTGTGACAAGTATAAGAGAAAAAAAACCCCAAATTGACTCTGTGTCCTAGTTATCATGACACAATCTACTCACATCCACTTGTGGACACGTATCTAGCCACACACATCATTCACATGCCCATTTAGCCTATCAAACCAAATGACAAATACTTGGTGTATTATTCTCAAATTTTCCTAAAAATGTCACAAAAACTCTATGTAGCTTCTACCAAAATGGTCATTAGAGCCTAGTTTTTCCTCCTATAGGTACCCCTAGTCCAAGAGTGCGTTTTCTAATGATCCAATGCATGTATTAGAGCCTAAAAATAGAGAAAAGTTAGCTGTATACCTATTAGGAGATGAATTCCCAATGTAGCACCACCAATGGACACAAGTGAGAAGTTGGACACACTCCTCAAGCCAAATTGCCTCCTCTTCTTGTGATCCTTGGCTCCTAAGCTTCTAGGCTCCTTGGATGAAGAGTAGGAGAAGATTGAGGATGATTGGGAATAATTGGGAAGGAATTTGATAGAGGAATGAAAAAGGGTTTTTGGAAAGAACACCAAAACTAGGGTTTTGTGCTCAAGAGAAGAAATGAAATGAATGCACACTCTCTCCTAGTAGTCGGCCACTATAAGCCCTAGTCATGTCAATGTAAGATGTCCACAATTACCCTCTAGGTTGTCATGAAGGTTTTGGCTAATGAATGGAAGCTTCCAGTCTAAGTTGGTAATTAATTCTAATCCATATTCATGACATGTTATAACTTAAATGAATCTAATGGGTCTAACCTAAAATGTTGGTCCAAGTTTCATGACAAGTCTAATCGGGTTTACTAACCTAGGGTCCAATAAATAGGTTAGTCCACTAATAAATGCAACCATCACTACAATTAATTAAATAAATATACACAACATATTAACAATGTAAAATGACAAAAATAATCCTATCTAGGATTATGGTAGTAACAAATCTACCCTCCTTAAAAAATAATTTTGTCCTCGAAATTAGAAGACAAACTAGCACAGGAAAGCCAAGGAAGAACAAGAAGAACAATAGCTCAAGGCTCGAAGAGATAAGGGTAACGCTCGCGTGTGTCATCCTCTCTCTCCCAGGTAGACTCGCCTGGAGAGTGATGCCTCCGTACGACGCGAACCAAAGGAATAACCTGGTTTCAGAGCACCTTCTCCTAACGATCCAAAATCTCTACAGACTGCTCTGGATAGTTGAGAGTCGTGTCCACCTCTATCTCGGAGTGATCCAATACATGACTAGAATCTGCCACGTATCATCTCAACTGCGACATGTGGAACACGTTGTGAATCCCTCTAGTGTAGTCGGTAAGTCTAGTCGATAGCCACTGCACCGACCCTCTCCAGAATGGCAAAAGGTTTGATGAATCGTGGACTAAGCTTTTCGCCCCCACTAAAGCAAATAGTGCCCTGTGTCAGAGAAATCCTCAGGAACACCATATCACCAACCTATCATAAAACCAGACTCAACATAATTTCTAAGGCAAACAATCACAAGCAAGCATAATCTAAAGAACTTAAGCTATACCTCACTCTAACGGTCTCCGGTGGCTATCGGTCCAATGCTGTTGTCTGTCCTGTACCACCAAAAGTCTATTTTTAATCAGCTCGACCTTCTCTGCTGCATCCACAATCATCTCTGGGCCAAGCAAAGCTCTCTCATAAACATTGTCCTAAGACAAGGGAGTGCAACACCTCCGACCGTATAAAGCCTTAAATGGTGACATCTTTATACTGACACGGTAGCTGTTGTTGTAAACAAACTCTACCAGGTGGAGATGGTTCTCCAAGGATCCTCCAAAATCTAGCACATAGGTCCGAAGCATATCCTCAAGAGTCTGAATGGTCCTCTCCGACTGTCCATCCGTCTGAGGGTGATATACGGTATTGAACTTGAGTTGAGTGCCCAAGCTAGCCTGCAAACTCCTTCAAAAATAAGAAGTAAAGTGACTATCTCGATCCAAGACTATGCTCATAGGAATCTCGTACAACCTGATGATCTGCCCCAAGCACAACTCGACCAGTTTCTCCTTAGACAAACCCACCTTGAAAGGCAATAAGTGGGCCAATTTTGTAAACCTGTCAACAATGACCCAAATTATGTCTTTTCCTCTTGGAGATCGTGGAAGTCCAGACATAAAATCTATGGTAATGTGTTCTACTTCAACTCTGGAATGGGTAATGGCTGAGATAAACCTCCTGTCCTCTGCCTCTCTGCTTTTATCTGCTAGCACACTAAGCATCTGGATACAAACTGTGGCACCTCCCGCTTTATACCGTACCACCACACGTGCTCTTTCATATCTTTGTACATCTTGTTGGCACAATGATGCATAGAGCAGTGAGAATGATGTACTTCCTGAAGAACCTTCTCCCACTACTCTCTACTAGGCACACACAATCTAGTACCATGCCTCAACGACCCATCCTTGGCAATAGAGAAGTCATCCAACAATCTTACCTGAACCTGCTCTCTGATGCTCCTCGGAGTCACATCGTCAAACTATGCTGACTTAACCCTATCCATCAACTCAGACTGAATATACAAACCCCACATCTGCATCTTCATCCCAGGAACTACTACCTCGATGCCCAAGCTATCTAGATCTGTCAATAAGTAACGGTCTATTGCCAAGTATATAGCTACAGGATACCTGCTCAAGGCATCGACAACTACGTTGGCCTTACCTGGATGATACTACAAGGTAATATCGAAGTCCTTCATCAGCTCTAGCCATGGCCTCTGCCTTATGTTTAACTCTTTCTGAGTGAATACGTACTTCAAGCTCTTGTGATCTGTAAAGATCTCCACCCGCTCTCAGTACAGGTAGTATTTTTACAGCTCTTGTGATATATAAAGATAACAGCTGCCAACTCCAGATCATGGGTCAGGTAGTTCTTCTCATAAGGACATAATTGCTTGAATGCATAGGAAATCACCTTTCTATGCCACTGAAGAACACAATCCAAGCCTTTTCCAGAAGCCTCACTATAAATAGTGAAACCACAAGCCACTGATGGCAACGTCAAGATAGGAGCTGTAGCCAACCTCTTCTTCAACTCATCAATGGCAGCCTGGCACTCCTCATTCCAAACAAACTCTACGTCCTTCCTAATGAGTTAGGTCATCAGCTCTGCAATCCAAGAAAAGTCCTGTATGAACTTCCGGTTATAGCCTGCCAGACCCAAGAAACTCTGAATCCCAGCAACTGTGTTTGGTGTGGACCAAGACTCAACTGGTACAATCTTCTTCGAGTCCACCGAGATCCCCTCTCGGTCATAAATAACCCAAGAACTCCACCTGCTCCAGGAATAACTCACACTTCGACAGCTTCCCGTTCAGCTGCTCCTTCCTGAGGTCTCTAGTACAATCTACAGGTGCTCTTCGTGCTCCTCTGGCATCTTCGAGTAGATCAGAATATTATCGATGAATATCACCACGAACTTGTCAAGGTATTGATGGAATACCTTCTTCATCAAGTTTATGAACACCGTTGGTGCATTAGTCAACCCAAACTGCATCACGGTGAACTCATATTGGCCATATCAAGTCCAAAAACAAGTCTTCGAAATGTCTTCCTTCTTCACCATTAACAGACAGTACCCCAACCTCAAGTCTATCTTCGAAAATACCTTCGCGCCGCTCAACTAATCAAATAAGTCATAAATTATTGGAAGTAGGTATTTGTTCTTAATAATGAGGTTGTTCAGCGCCATGTAATCAATGCACATGTGTACCGATCCATCCTTCTTCGGTACAAACAAAATAAGAGCGCCCAACGTGAAGAAATGGATCTGATAAATCCCTTATCCTGCAGCTCATCTACCTGCTTCTTCAACTCTGTCAACTCACTATTGTTGATCCTATAGACGTGCTACAAAATAGGCTCTATACCAAGCACCAAGTCTATAGAGAACTCAACATCTCTGTCCGGTGGCATCCCCGGCAATGCCTCAGGAAAATATCCAGAAACTCTGCTATTAGTGGATACGGTAGCTCCTTCTCTTCCACCATAGCTCCACAGATATAGGTACCCCTCTGCTCCACTTCCACTCTGACAAACTCGAACTCTGGCTCTCCTGGTAGAATGAAAAGACTATGCCTTCTCTATAATCTATGCTAGCATGGTGCCTACTCAACAATCTATCCTGAGTACAATGTCATAGCATGAAATTAGCTTTACGAGTAAACACACACTCAACTCCCGGCATCCCAAGGAAACTCTTCTCCCCTTACAAATATCACTGACCAGGATAATGCCTCACCCGGTTATGATCTTGCAAGTTCTACCCAATGGTTCAGCAACAATATGATGTCTAAGAGCAAAAGATACAGATACAAAGCTATACGTAGCACCAGAGTCGAATAATGCAAAAGTAGAAAAGGAATCGAGAAGAACAGAACATGCAATGACATCTCCAACGGGCTCGACCTCCACGACCGTCAAAGTAAATGCTCTGTCCTGAGGTGCATCCCTCTGATATTGGTGCTGGGCAAAACACTGCTGCTAGGTTGGAAGCGGCGGTCCCCTCGACTGAACGACAGGTGTTGTAGGTGCTCTCGCAGGAGGTGCTCTAGCTGGACCTCCCTGAGGTGAACGAGCTAAACAATCCTTCAGATGATGATCGGGTGACCCACAGAAAAGGCATACACCCATCCTCTTCTTGCGACATCCCTGGTATGTCTTGGCTTCCCACATAACACATAATGAATGGCCTACCTCTGTACATGCGGGGTATGAGCACGAGCTGGTATATGGTGTTGCTGGTGTTGATGTTGATGCTGCTGAAACAGCCTCGGCTGAATGTGAGGATACTTGGTCGGTCCCGTACCGGTACCAGCACCTATGGCATCACTCCTCCTTTGGGCCTGAGGCCCAAGTCCTCCTTCGCGATCTAGGTATCCATCAGAATGTCCTCAAAAGTCACTGTACGATGCCCAGATGTGCGCGATCTGACCTCGTAGTTCAGGCCCCTCCTGAACTTCTTGGCCCGATCTCTTGGCTCCCGAACCATACTCTTCGCGAAACAGCTCAGGAGGGAAAACTCGACAGCATACTCATCAATTGACAAGCTCTCCTGAACCAACCCAAGAAACTAGCTCTCCAGGGCACCAAAAGCTACGTCAGGGAAGAACTTCTCCTTGAAAAGCTTCTTAAAATCATCCCAAGTAAGTCCCATCATGGCGAGCCTAGGCTTCGTGAGATACCAAGTAAGCGTGATATTGAACAGCTGACTGCTGACTGCCTAGGCCTACAAACTCTTCGGTATCTGAGACAGTCACAAGATCCGCTCGATGTCCTCTAGACAGTCGTCTGCATAGAGGATCCCTTCGGTACCCTTGAACTCACGAGAGAACATCCTCTTAAAGTCCATGGCGGTACCCAGCCTTGGCTGCTGCTACTGAACTGGAGCACCCTGAGGCTGAACGAGTGATGCCTTCTCTAATACAGCTAGTAGTAACTGGTGGAAACTCTCGATGCTCTAACGCATCACCTCAGCATGCCTCTACTGAGCCTCAGTCTATGCTCTCTGGGCCTCCATCATCTGTTGGAACAATGCGAACATCCTTGCTGCATCAGTCGATGCTGGAGGTGACGGAGAATAGTCTCTGGCACCACGGGTGTAGTCCTCTATACGGGTGGAGGAGCGCCCCCGAAAGCGGTTGAAACTCCCATATGGATGGAAAAAACGGCAAGAGCAACCCCCACAGCTGGAGCAGGAGGTCGAAAGGTAGCAGACCTTTGTTGCTGGTCCTGCGGGTCTAGAGCGTTGACACCTAGTCTTCGGCGGCATCCTAAATAGATCAAGCAAAGGAAGTCAATATGGCACAAGATAAGATATTATCAAGGAAGGATAATTACACTCGAAGAACAATATACAAAAAGAATTTGGAATAGTAATCAAATTAAACGAAAGTTTCCTAGTTGTGATTGAGTATCTCCTACTATAGCCTATAAGGAACTACTAGTGGTGCACCCTCAACGGGCACCGGCTCCAAAGAAAGCTCCTAGGCATAGTCCTCGTCTACTCCGGGTCTGTAGTATATGGGACAAAAATCCTCTGAAAAATATTATCCAGTTAGGATTGGAGTAAAGTACAAAAACTAACAGCAGTTCTGTTAAATTGATAAAAACTATAAATAATAGTAAGCAATGGAAGTACATGATGGATAAATAATACTGAATAGTAACAATACTGGAAAACATGTAATCATAACATGGTAAGTGAGAACTGTAAGTAATCATGAGTACGTGTATCAACAGGTAATATCTAGCATGGAGCATGTAATACTAAACAATATCTTAAGATATTAGTTTATTATGTGATCGACTTGGGACTAGATCAGGCTATTCCATATGACCGGCTATGCACAAGTATAAGTAATGGATCAGGTCGGCCATACATGAAAAGTTATGCACAAGTAATATAAGTACGTGAGGTGAGGGTAAGCTATGCACAAGTAGTTTTGGGTTGTAGGGCCTAAAAATCAAGTTGCGCCCTGAACATACTAATCAGTGATCAAGTTGCGCCCCAAAGATCAGGTTGTGCCACTGATATGAAGCTCAGATAACAAGCTGCGCTACTGATCAGGTTGCGCCTAATATCAGACTACGCCCGGTCTTATTGTGCCAAAATCTACATGGCGTTTGACACTTAATGGCCATCATTACCTGACAGCACTGACAACTGACACCACAGTGAACGAGAAAAATCATTTTGAATCCCGTAAATTGTGTCGCTTAAGGAGAGTTGGTAGACAGCTGTCCTGTACACTTCGTAAGTTGCGCCTAGGCGCAATCTAGACAAAATCTTTAGTTGTGCCTAGGCGCAATCCGAATGACTTTTGCTCAAAAGCTGCTACGTGTCTAGGCGCGACTCAATCAAGCACAGTTGATCGAAGTTCGCGCAACCTAATAAAGTTGAGACAACTTACATTCTAAAACAGGATGACGTGGCGCACATGCCACTAATCTCTCAAGACGTATCTACTATCCTATACACGACCACGCGCATCTCAATCACATGATGCCATGCGTCGAAATACAGTTAGTACAGTACTTAATAACTGAATGAAAGTTGGTTGGCGCAACCCAATTTGGCGCAATCCAGCCTCGCGCACATCAGAATAACTGCTAAAACAGCTATTTTTTGAACTCTATAAATAGAGTTTCCAATCATTGTGAAAGTGGCAGATACATACGCACAGAGATCAAGAACTCTTATAAAATTGCTGCTACATTCTCCAAAGGCTACAGTCTTCAAGTTTACATAATCTAAGGGATAAAGTGATCGTCTTCTGATCAGATTCCTACAGTTGTACTTCCCCAGAATTCATTGTACTTTATACTATTCTTTTTTCAAGTTTGGAATAAACTTTTTGTTTTTGTAAACAAAATGGCGAATCTGCTAGGAACTACTTTTTCCTCCGACGAGAAGGTGACAACTCAATGTGACACTGCGTCGATCGACAAGACGCAGAAGACTCTGGTTGTTCAGGCCAACCAGACAGCCTACGAGAATATGATCAACACCAAGAGCAATAAGTGCACCGTGGCTATAGCCAAGAACAGGACTATGTGGATTCCAAAATCTTCTGCAGTTGCTGTTGCCCAGGCACAACTTGAGTGCTCAGTGGCCAAGGCACAATCCGCCTCAATAGCTCTGTTACACCCTGCTTCTTCTGCCAGGGTACTATCCACTCTTCCTGTTGTCCGTGCGTAGTCTACTACCCATGTTGCTGCCAAGGCACCATCAGTAGCCCATAGGACTATGGCACAACCCAAGCAATCAGCACTTCAGGCGCAGTCTGCTACTCTGGTTCAACTCAAGGGAACTAGTCTTTTAGCTATTCCCTCTTCTAATTCTCAAGTTCTGAACTTGGAGAATAAATGTTCTAGTGCTAACACTAGACAGAACAAAAGGAAAGGCTTCTTAGCTGACCCTTCACAAAATAAAGGAAAGCACCCTTTGGTCCTTTCTTAAACTTCCATAGTCTATGACTCAGAGGAAGATCTGTCAGATTCTATTCCTTTAAACAGAGGTCCTCGAATCTCTGATGTTGGAAAGAATACTGACCAAAGAGGTATCTTACCTATCCCTATAGGGTTTGGTCAAGACCTTCCTACCTTACAAATTTCAAGATCCAAGCAAGAAAAATTGAGGGTATCACAAACAGAGACACCTTGAGCAGAATTTTCAGTTTACGCGCTTATCTCAATAGGCGTAAACCAGTTTCAACTTTGGCAAAACGTAAGAACCCTATGCCAACGGCCAATATGTACCAAAAGCCAAAGTTTGAAAAGAAAGATCCAACCACCTATGCTAATGAGTTGAGTACATCTTTGTACACTCAGAGAACTAAACATCTGAAGAATATGAGACATGTTCCTAACATCATTAAGGAATATGTTCCTTCGACTTCTTCTCATCCTGTAGTTGTAACTGATTTGCGGCAACGTCTTACACAAAGACAGAAAATTATAGGGATGACTCCCTCACCTCCAAACTATGCTTCAAATCGCCACTGCCTTTATGAAGTCGTCATCAACTGTTGTTGTCAATCGGCTTGACAATCTGTCTTCGATCGTCTGAACTATGCTTCAACTCTTGAACATATAATAGAAGATGAAGATGAGCTATTATATGCTTCTGTCAACATGACTTCTCAAGGCACTGGGGGTGGGAAACGTCCAAGATGTAATGCATCTCATAATCCTAGTCAGCAATACTTAGATAGGATCCATGCATCCAATAAAGGTGTCTTTCAATACACTAGATCGAGGAATCGACATTTGAACCAAGGTATCTTTAATCAAGAAGATCTTTCCATCGCTCATGTAGGAGAAGACTCTTTCTCAGAGTTTGATGCAGATAGTGAAAGTTCTGAACGAACTATCTCATCAATAGCAGCAAGAGAAGTGACAGCATATACCGTTACAGAAAATCAAGATGCCTCTACTTCAACCAGTTAAGAGCAACAGATTGTTGCATTGGAGGACAAATTAAAGACCATGGCAGAGATGGTCGTAAGCATGCATACTATAATCATGGCTGAATATACAGTGCCACCGATTGTAAACCCAACTATAAATCCAGAGCTTATAGCATCTTTCGTACCTGCAAATCTGGAAGTACCAACTCCTCAGGTCGCTTCCGTGTCAATTCAAGCTGATCCCAGTCAGTCTAGTATAGGGGGTGGTAATTACCACGCTGTTCATCCTCCTAACACTTCTAACCATCCTACCAATTCCAAACATCAGAGGATGCTAATGAAGCCGTAAAACTCTTATATACTCAGTTTGAGGCCTTCAAACAGAAGGATGGCCTACAAAGACTGGATATAAAGCAACCATATACTACATAGTGGAAGGAGGTTCTATTTCCTCCTAAATATAAGCTCCTAACCATCATGTTGTTTGATGGCAGCACTTCTCCAAGTCAGTACATCAATCATTTTAAAGTGATGACTGATCAATTACAGCCAAATGATGCTCTCCTTACCAGAGTGTTCGTCGGTTGTTTAGCTGGTGCAGCATACGACTGGTATCGTAGCCTGCCTGATCATCACTTCTTTTGTTGGTTTCAAGCAAACGTTCTTGGAACGGTTCTGCGAAGGAATCAACGACATGATGATGTCTGCCCCCATTAAGATTAAACAGAGGCATAATGAATCCACAGAGAGTTTTATTGAAAGATTCCGTCGAGAGGCACTCAAAATACCTTTAGGAACTCCATCTGCTGTAACAATAGGCACTTGCAAATCAAACTTGTTTCCTATTATCAGTATATGGACAGGATCTACACAATTCCAGGATTGGCCTTCTTTTATTGTCAATGTCAAAGCAGCCGAGGTCAGTGCCGAAAAGATCAAGCAGTTAGGAGTCCAAATGACTCATCCTAACCAAGATGAACATTCTACACCCGAGGGTAGTAATCGTCAGAATAACCGCAAGAGTAAAGATACATTGGCCATTAGTCTTAAAGGCAATGAGTCTTTGGCTGTCAATGTCACTCAGACGGCATCCACTCCATCAGCACCACCGCAGAAGACAACTCGTCCAAAAGAAGAGTATTCTTTTGATGAAGATGATACTTTAAGCATCTTCGATTGCTTGATCAAAAGCAATAAGCTTCAGCTTCCCGAGGCAAACGGCTAAAAGAAGTGGGTAAAACTGATCACCCTAAATACTGTGTTTATCACAGATTTATAGGGCATCCGACCAGAGCATGTTATGTGCTCAAAGGAAAAATACAAGAGTTGGTCGACTCTGGAGTAATTACTCTACAACAGGATGAGAAAACGGTAACTGCTAATATAGTTTCTCTATAATTTGGTAATTTCCCACCACAACTTGTGCAAGATGGTGTTGTCCCCATTCCAAGGACTACACTTGAGATCGCGAATCTTCCACCTCCTCAAAATGAAGGTCTTGTTCCGCTGTCAACTAACAGAGGAGAGATTATGTGGATTCATCCAGATCTGGTAGTAGATTTTGAAACGCCTTCCTCTTCTAAGCAAAAGAAGCATTCCAGATCTAAACTCAAGAACTGTAACATGGTATCCTTTGAACCAGTAACAGAAGAAGAAATTCTAATGGGTACTAGATCAAGGAAACCCTATCTTCGGGATTATTCCAAAAATCAAGAGAACTCTGCTCCATCTTCTGATGTTCCTCCTTCATCATCTTCTTCTGGCGAGAATATACCATCTACATCCTTGCTGGTGGTCGAACCAACTCCTCTTAAACCAACAGAAGATGGAGCAGAGTTCTCTTGATTTTCGGAATACTCTAGAAGATAGGGTTTCCTTAATTTTTGAAATACTCCCGAAGATAGGGTTTCTTTGATCCTGTACGATTACGAACAGTAGTGCGCTATGCCCATAAACATTCTCCAAGTTTATCACTCCAATTACGTTTGTTGATAGAGACAAACTTTTTGAGGAGTTTGATAATGGTCTTGTTGAATGCTTCAGCCAACCCATTAGCCGCAGGATTATAGGCCGTCGAGGCAACATTATTGATTCTGTTGTCATCACAGAACCTATTAAACTTTTGGCTGATGAATTGCGGTCCATTATCATGGATGATTCGGTGAGGGACACCAAACATGTATATCATATGATGTTTGATGAAGTTGATGACACTACTCATTTTAACTTCAGGCAATAGTATAGCTTCTGCCCACTTAGAGAAATAATCAGTTATAGCTAAGATGAACCGATGCCCTTTAGATGAAGGAGGATTGATAGGGCCAATTATATCCATGCCCCAAGCTTCAAAAGGCCATGAGACAGCAGTCGGATGAAGAAATTCTGATGATTGGTGAATGAAATCTGCATGAATCTAACACGTACGACATTTCCTTGCATAGTCAATAGCATCTGATACCATAGAGGACCAGTAGTAGCCCATACATCGAATACGATCTTATAGTTTAGGACCAGGATGATGTGCTCCACAAACACCATCATGAGCTTTACGTAATATCTGCTTTGCTTCATCACCAGCGAGACACCTCAAGAGTAATCCATCAAAAGTTCTTCGATAGAGTGTTTTAGTAGTATGATTATAATAGAATCGAAGCGATCGACGACGGATACTTGTAGCTTCTTTAGGATCTTCTGGCAAGATGTCATGTACTGTAAAATCAATGAAAGGTGCTCTCCAGCCCTCATAAGTGATGTTGACTTCAGTTAGGTTGCTGAATTCAATGTTGTGGTTATTTTCAACACAGAATAGTTTTCTATTAGAGATAACAACCATCTATTGTCTTTTAACTGGAACTGCCAATACCGTAGCTAGGTTATCTAAGGCATCGGCTTCTGTATTGCATGTACGACGTACATGTTCGATGAAGAACCCTTTGAATGAAGAAGCTATCTTGGTTGCTGCTTTATGGTATGGTACTAGATCTTGATGTCGGACTTCATATATGCCTCTAACCTGATTAACAATCAGCTTAAAATCACCATATACTTTGAGATATTCAATATCTAATTGTTTGGATAATTGAAGTTCGATGAGCAAAGCATTGTATTCTGCCACATTGTTGGAGCATGATTCATCTAAAGAGTAAGCCCTTTGAATGGATAACCCATCGGATGAAACAAGAACAATTCCTACTCCAGCTACAAGGGTACCTCCAGGTCCAATTCTTGAAGCTCCATCAAAGAACAACCTCCAGGTAGAAAATTCTTTTGAGATCATATTTGATTCTAATGTTTCGTCCGGAATCTCATCATGGAGTTTAGATGTCTCAGGGACAGGATGAGCTGCTAAGAAGTCAGCAAGTGCTTGGCCTTTCACAGACTTTTGAGGAACATAAACCATATCATATTGTGCTAATAATATGGCCCATGTGGCAAGCCTAGAATTGAGTGTACTTGGCTTCTTTATTAAGACTCGAAGAGGATTGACTCGGGATATGACATGAATAGTTTGGCCTATAATGTAATGTCTTGTCTTCTGAACAGCAAATATTAAGGCTAAACATTCCTTCTCTACCGGACTATAACGATGTTCAGCTCCAATCATCGTTCGGTTAAGATAGTAGATGGCTTGTTCATAACCTTCCTTGTTCTTGTGAGCCAGTAAAGCTCCCAATGAATGATCCATTGTCCGGACATACATTAAAAAGGGTATTCCTGAGATCGATGGTACAAGAACCGGTGGACTCATTAAATATCGCTTTATGTCGTCAAATGCTCGTTGACATTCTTTCGTCCAAACGAAAGATACACCTTTCTTCATTAATTAAGTAAATGGTCTGCAACGTCCAGATAAATTCGAAATGAACCGCCTGATGTACGCAAGTCGACCTTAGAATCCTCGTAGCTCTTTTAGGTTGCATGGAGGACGCATCTCTTGAATGGCTTTGATCTTCTCGGGATCAACGTGTATACCCTTAGAGGTAATAACGAAGCCGAGAAACTTACCACTAGAGACACACAAGAAAGACTTGGTGGAGTTCATTTTGAGTTGATGCTGGCGCATTAGATTGAAGATAGTTCTTAAATCTTGAATGTGATCTTCTTTGAGACGACTTTTGACAGCAATATCGTCAACATAGCATTCGACGGTCTTTCGCAGATGATCGTGAAAAATAGTACTCATAGCCCGTTGGTAAGTTGCACCTGCGTTCTTAAGACCAAACGGTATGACCGTATAACAGTACACACCCCGAGGAGTACGAAATGAAGTATGTTTCTTATCTTCAGGATTCATCTGGATTTGATTATATCCAGAAAACCTATCCATGAAAGAAATTTGTTCGAATCCACGTGTATTGTCGATCATGACATCAGTAATCGGAAGAGGGAACTCGTCTTTAGGGCAAGCATCATTGAGATCCCGAAAGTCTATGCAAACTCGAACCTTTCCAGTCTTCTTCAGGACTGGTACAATGTTGGCTACCCAATCAGACTGCTGTTCTTCTCTGATAAAACTGCAAGCTATAAGCTTTTTGACTTCATCATTAATTACATCCATCATTTCAGGCTTGAATTGCCGTTGTTGTTGTTTGACTGGCTTGGCATTCGGCAGAATGTTAAGCCTGTGAGTTGTAATTTTAGGATATAATCCCGACATATCTTTGTAACTCCAGGCGAAGACATCAATATATTCACGAATAAGATGAATTAACTCTTGTTTATCATCCTCTGGGAGATTTTTGCTAATGAAGATTGGTCGTGATACACCCTCTTCTCCAATATCGATTTGGACAAGTTGATCTTCAGTAGGTGGTTCTCGCTGTTCGAAACGAAGTTCCCACTGATTGTCCATCTTTTATGCCCAAGGGTCCACTTCAGGAGCTACTTAAATGTCATCTTCATCTTCTTCTAAGAATTTGGCAGACACCATGTTAGAAGATACCATCACCCTATGAACATGACCAATGCTGGTGTCAGAATCCCATAAAATAGAATCAGAAGAGTTAGATCGTTCTTCTTCATCAGATTTAGAAGGTTCAGGAGTTGGGAGAGGTGAAGCATAACCTAATCTCCGCTTCGATTTACTGTGGTATTGTTGTAATTTTCCTTTTGGAACAGCAATACGAAGGGGAGTCCGCCTTCCGTTATCATTTTTGAGGCTTGTTCTAAAATCATAGCCCATTTTACGGATGATGGCTTTGGATTGTGGACTATAGCGACGTAATTGTAGCCTTCCTGTATCATCTCTGTTATCATTATAGAGCACAATTTTTGGTTCCTCTCTTTTGTTGAAGAATATAGGTTTTTCATCTTTCTTTCGAGACGGTACTAAGAAGTATGACTCTTATATTGAATCCAATGATACCACATTTCGCAGAGATGATACGACTTCTAGTGTAAGTGGTTTAAAATTATCTAGCATATCCAAATAACACTGAGTATAGTAAAAGATATCAGTATACTACAAAGGAGATGCTTTATTGATTTTTACACCATCATTTACAATAGGAACTTTAGCCTTAGCAGGCTTAGTCAGATTGATGACAAGAGGGGGAGAAGAAGAACGAGAAGGAGGAGGGAGCTTCTTGCGACGAAGGTCGATTACAAGCGGCTCAGAAGAGGTGAGCTCTCTTTGTTCTTGACTATCACCCTTAGGCTGCTTCTCATGGGAAGGAAGATAGATAGTCAATGGTTTGGAAGACTGAGGACATAAGGTGCGTCCTTTGACGGGAATCAGCAGAGTATCATTTGGCATACTTTTTGTTCTTCATCCGTGTCCATTGCTAGTACTACCTTCATGAATTCTTCCTTGTACATGCGAGAATCGTTGCAGTATGCTTCAACCCCTTTGAAAGGATTCAGATCTGCAACCTTTTTTTGGACTTCTCCATTACCATCCACATATTTGAAACATTGGTGGAGTGTAGAGGGTACAATATTGTGTTCATAGAGGAATGGTCTTCCCAACAAAGCATTGTATGAGCCATGATTGTCAATAACATAGAAAGTTACCTTTGTACGAAGATTGCCAATTTGAAGTTTAAGGTGTATCTTCTCCAAAGGTTCACTTCTTCCTTGATTAAATCCCAAGATGGTAGTGATAGTCGTAGAAAGGTTATGCACTGGGATCTTCAAAGCATCCAGTAAAGACTTCGACATAATGCTAAGTACGGACCCTGGATCAATCAGAATGCGATCTACTTTCATAGTGTCCACATACCCCGTGAAATAGAGATGACGATCATGACGGTTGTCTTCTAATAAAATGTCATCTTGTGTAAAGGTAATATTGGGCATTAGCTCAAATACACTATGACAATGTGCACAGCTCACTGGCTCCTTTTCAGGCTTTTTGAGAAGAGTAAGACAAGCGTCAGCCTGCATCAAGGCTTTACTTAACGTCTCTCGAGTCTCTTTTAAGAGATGTAAGAGTTCAAAGATTGACAATCTTGCTGGAGTATTGGCCAATTGAGCCATATGTCAAAATTATATGGCTTCTCAAGTCCGAGAGATGAGGACTCCTTCAACACTTTATCAAAGCGGACAGGTTGTTTTCCCTTGTCGGCTGCTGTTGGTTTAAGAGAAGTTGGTTCGACCACCGGCAAGGATGTAGATGGTATATTCTCGCCAGAAGAAGATGATGAAGGAGGAACATCAGAAGATGGAGCAGAGTTCTCTTGATTTTCGGAATACTTCCGAAGATAGGGTTTCCTTGATCTAGTACCCATTAGAATTTTTTCTTCTGTTACTGGTTCAAAGGATACCATGTTACAGTTCTTGAGTTTAGATCTGGAATGCTTCTTTTGCTTAGAAGAGGAAGGCGTTTCAAATTCTACTACCAGATCTGGGTGAATCCACATAATCTCTCCTCTGTCAGTTGACAGCGGAACAAGACCTTCATTTTGAGAAGGTGGAAGATTCGCGATCTCAAGTGTAGTCCTTGGAATGGGGACAACACCATCTTGCACAAGTTGTGGTAGAAAATTACCAAATTATAGAGAAACTATATTAGCAGTCACCATTTTCTCATCCTGTTGCAGAGTAATTACTCCAGAGTTGACCAACTCTTGTATTTTTCCTTTGAGCACATAACATGCTCTGGTCGGATGCCCTATAAATCTGTGATAAACACAGTATTTAGGGTGATCAGTTTTACCCACTTCTTTTAGTCGTTTGCCTCTGGAAGCTGAAGCTTATTGCTTTTGATCAAGCAATCGAAGATGCTTAAAGTATCATCTTCATCAAAAGAATACTCATCTTTTGGACGAGTTGTCTTCTGCGGTGGTGTTGATGGAGTGGATGCCGTCTGAGTGACATTGACAACCATATATATACATTAATGTAAAGAGAATATATATCATATATATATCATTTCATTCATCTAATATATCATGCATTACATACTCTATATTCATTTAATATCCATACTACATAGCCTCATAGGTTACACAAAATACATATATCGTATAGTCACTATTCTACTTAAAACCAATACTGTACCAATTGGGCATTCACTAAATTCTAGGATTAAAGTATGTTATATATATTTGTGTTAGCTTTCCGAAACTTTAAACGGATCGCATTTTTGTGTCCGGAAGCTCCCGGAATCGCAAAAACACCGAAACACGTTCGTCTTTCGTACAGCTGACACTCAAATAATTTTACAGAAAGTTTCAGAATGAATTTGGCTTATTAAAATATATATTTGGAAAGCTAACTTCCATACGCTTCTTTTAAAAAAACGGAAGGTTAATCGGAGTTATGAGCTAAAAGTTATGGCATTTCTAAGTTGCTCTAGCTACTAAAAACGTGGATAAAAATTATGACAAATTTAGGTAGTTTGAGACAAAAGAAACACAAGTATATAACATAATATATCAAGAACTCACTCTCTACACTAATATATGTATATGAGACACTATAGAACACATCTCCAATACAAAAATATGAGATTAAACATGTAATAATTTATTCATACATAACAACAACACATAGTGTGTCCAAATTTGGGGTTTTCCCACATGGACACAACCACAACACAAAGGACACTCCTATGACCTCCAAATGGACACGAAATGGACACAAATGGAGATACAACCATGGGGATCATTCTTATGGGTTCAAAATATTTTTATATGCATGTAGGGATGGATTAGAAGAGAGATTATACCTTTCGGAAGAGAGATTCAAAGGAAAAACATTCCGATACGGCACCGACACGTAGAGATTCCAAAAGGACACGAACGAGCTCCGAATCCTCCCAAACTTGGCTAGCACCCTCTAACCATGGAGTAGAAGAGAAATAAAGAAGATTTGGTGGAAGAAGGGATTGATTTGGAGATGAAATCAATGGAGGTTCACCTCTAAATTAATTTGGGGAAGAACAAGAGAGAGAAAGTGGATAAAGACAAATGAATGAAGGAGTGACTCACTCCTTACCCCCCCCCCATAGGTGGCTGCCCAAAAAGGGTGAGGTGTTCCCTATTTGAATGTCCAAAATGCCCTCCACTAATCTATTTGATTTAAATTAGGAATGGGTTAAAGGTTGAGGTCAATTTAGTCTAGTTTTAAGTCTCTAATTAAACTAAACCTATCCATAAATAATTAGTCTAACTACTAACTAAAATTAATATCATGTGGACTAAAATTAATATCATGTGGGCCATGCCTAACTAGTGTGTGGGTCCCACTAGAGTCAAACTACCCTCCGGGTTCCCGTTTCAAGTCGGATTGAGTTGAAATTCGAACCCGACTCAAATAACCCCAAAACAATATCATAAATAATAAAATAAATTTCAACCCCAAAATAATATCATAAATAATAAAATAAATTTTAAAAATATTCAAAAATGTAAAATGACAAAAAATACCCCCGTTTCTGAAAACTGGGGGTGACAAATCTATCCACCTTAAAAAAAATTCGTCCTCGAAATTAAAATGTTCATACTCCTTCTAGGTCAAACCCCCCACAATCAAAGTCTCAGACCTTAAATAATCATACGATTTAAAAGGATGACATATAGGGTCATGGTATACGGTGGTAGTGAAAGTCTCATCTAGGTATACTAGTCATGCTAAACCAAAACGGTCGTAGGGTATCAAAACACACAAGCAATCTAGGGTGCTAAACTAGAAAAGATACATAAATAACAATCATCAAGACTGTAAGGCAGTCTACCATCCTATATGAAAACTGGTACTTATCAAAATAAAATAAAATTAACTACCATTTATCTAATAAGGGGTACTATTCAAGAAAATCAAAATCAAAAGTTAAAGAATGAAAGCCAATTGCATGGAAATTCAATCACAATATATTTATATATATAGCGTTAGAGAGGAAAAAGCTAGCATTATGTACAAGTTATGTAGTTCGTGTGTGTATGGTGTATGTGGGCATGTTCATATGGTTAGATAGTAGGCATGTGTGTATGTGAAATATACATGAAGAGTATAGGAGGATTTGGGTTTCGAAACAATAGCTATCCAGTTACACTACTCATGGCATATTGGTTAAACAATCTACAACACACAACCTATTTACTCATAACATGCATGGCTAACCATATACATATATATATATAAAGAGGTAGAGATTTAGTTATGTATCTATATACATTATAACATGTATTCATAAACTCTATATATATTTATATAGATATATAAACATAACATAGAGAGGAAGGGTTAGGTTTACATGGCAGTGTATACTAAGTTAGGGTGTGTGTGTCCTTGTACAGGGTTATAGCTTAGTATTGAAAGCTTAAAATCGGTTTTAGTTCAGCATTTACATACAAAATCTGAAAATAAGCTAACATTTAAACCAATGCAATATTAACATAATGTAGTTTCAGAATTTAGGGTTTGAACATCACAACTAACTCAATCCTCTCAACACATCCTAAACATGATGGAGATGAAACCCTAACATACTATCCATTCCTTTAGCTACACATACAGTTCAATATTACATATTAAATCTGAAATTGAACTACATTTGAAATCAATATTAAGGGTTAATATGCACACAGTCTTAGATTTGACAAATTCAAACACAAAACTCAACTAATTTTTTTTTGAATTGAAACCCTACGTATAACATACATGTGCAGTGATATAAACAAAACTACTACCATGAAATTTATATTAAATTATGAATTTAAACTGAAAAAGCAGAAAACCAGAAATTTCGGGATTTTGACAATTTAAACATCAACAACAAATTAATATGTATTTATATAGGTGGGAAATCAAAGTGTAGCATGCATACGTATAAGGCAAGGGTCTGTGTCCACTATATATTCTCATGTCCCAATATAAAAATCAATTTCTACATCAAGACCAACATTTAGATTCCTACCAAGATTGCAAAGTAGGTGATTGGCGTAATCAAGACAGTTTTATTATCATTATTATTTAATACAAGAATAATAGCAAGAAGGAAATAACAATGAAATCTATTCTGCTTATCTATTTAAAGGAAGAACCATTTTGAAACCAGAGCTATAATATCAAATCCAAGATAAGGTCTAGCAAAATCGTCGATTCATTGTATTAAGAAAAAATTCCTAGTAAGAAGTTACACAAGGTTCATAAAAATAGCTAAAGCTACTCCTAAGTTAAATAATGAGAAGCAAAACAAAACAAAACAAAACAAAACAAATAATAATTCCTTTTTTTGAAGGACTGAAACAAAAGTAGAGAAAACATGTTCGAAAACATTTAAGGTACAATCTGATAATCATATGCGTCTATCCAAAATCATTGTACTCTAAATCCTCGTCATACTAGTATGCAAGGCTACGATAATCACAGAGTCCTCGACTTAGGCACATACCTATAGAATTATGGTATTTAACATTTTTGCGATGCCGCTAGCTTGGCTGCGAAAACCTTAAATTCCCACACCCGAGAAATATATCCAAAATCAGCCTATATGTTCTCACCATGCTGGCTAATGTGACTATAGAAGACTAGATTCCATAACTTAGATGACATAGCCCGTATAATTTCATGTTGACAAAAATTAAATTAAATCAACAATGAATATCCAAAAATCAAATCAAATTTATCAACGAACATCAAAATTCAAAAACGAACAAAAATCTATCAAACCATATAAGTACAAACTCGGATGCAACAGCTAACATCAAGATTCAAAACTCAACAATCATCATCAAAATCAATAAATACAAACTCAATTCAACAATAGTCCATCAAAATCAAATTCAACAACAGAAAGTAAAGATAAATCAAATTAAGGGAAGAAGAGTTTTCAAATCGAAGTTAAAATAAGATTCTCAAGGGTCGTCCCAGGAATCTCTCAAGGGATCCTAACTGTGATTGAGTACCTTCAAAATATATCCTAATCCTACTGCAGGCTGCAGTGGTACTCTAGTTCGAATACTACTACACAACTCGACCTACATGGGCCACCACTAAAAATGTGTCACGACCCGTACCCTAGAGTTAGGGCACGATACGTGGGTACGTCCAGACTACACCGCAGTATCGGCGGTAGAACGCTGTCCTAGGTCACATACATCTAACAATATAAGGCTATGCAGTTTATACTCCCCGAATGGGGGTGACATAGCAGAATGTAAACTCAATCACATCTAAGGTAGAGCATAATAGAAGATAGATAAAACATGAAATCCAAAAGAGATACAACAGATAGAAGTCTAAGTGTCTAAGATACGCAAACCCAGAAATACGTCTCAAAGCTCAAATACAGTAATCCATAAAGTAAATACAACTCAAGACAACTGAAAATAGCTAACTAAACAACCTCTAATGTGTCTCCTCTAGGCTAGCAGGCAACCTCTAAGCTATCTGTAAAATTTATCAACAGGTCTAGTCAGGACATGAGCAAGCACAGTACATCTCAACAGTTCATAGCAGGTTTGAAAATATGATCATGCAGTAAAGTAAGATATAGGTACTGAAGGAAATGCAGTATATAAACAGAGAGAGAACTGTAATAGAAATATCTACTATAAGTAGAGAGCTACCAGTGACTAATGATTTAGAGTACAAAGTCGACATGTGAACGGCTTGATTTGCATATGGCTATACTAAAGAGGCGTACATGGCTATTCTACTTTGGAATTGTTCACATGGCTATTTATACTCCCCCGAATCCCCAATTAATACACAAGGATGCAACCAGGTTATGTTATGATTCTATGTAACAGCCCCCGAAGGGTGATAAGCCCCCAAAGGGTGATAAGCCCCCAAAGGGTGCTAAGCCCCCAAAGGGTGGTACATAGTAGTCCCATAAATGGGATAAGGATTCAAAGAAGACTATGTGATCATATGGGTATATATCACAAGTGATCAAAGAACCAAAGAAGCATAGTGATACACCATGTAAGTGAAACGCACAGAACATAGAGTACCCCGATGCTCCCTGAAGGGATAATATCTCAAGAAGGGATCCATATAGTACTAATCCGTGTGACCAACGTGACAGTATCAAGTAAAGTAATTTAATACAGAAAATAATTCTAAGCAGGATATAAAATGATCAGAGAATGTACTCGCCTGATAACCTGAACAGCTGATAAGTATAGGGGGTCCAACTGAAGCCACAGAGTCCTATTTAAAGCAACACAGGTTACAAGGTGTTCAATTTGTAATAAATAAATTTCTACAAGCAATCTATTTTATCCTAGGTTCTTCTAAGTCAAAACAACTATAGGTCAACTCCGGTCAACCCTGAAAGTTAAACCTAGGTCAACTATGGTCAAACTAGGTCTAACAAGTCTAAATTAGGTCAAACAAGTTATTCTAGGTCTAAACAAACTAAGTATATGCAAATCAAGTATCCAAGATAGCTACTAACTCATAGCCTAAGTCACTTGCTAAACCAAGCACAAAACTAAACCATAAGCTAACAAGGCACACAAATTTAGTCATATAACGTATATATATTATTCACATTCACATATTCATATACATAGATATATATAGGAAAGCTATATATATAGGCACATACATATATATATAGATAGAAAGAGAGGTAAAAGAGTAAGTGAGTATGTGTGTGTTTGGCATGTGTGTGAAAGGATATGTGTTAATGTTCTAAAATTTAGTGATAGGTAGGTGTATGTGACATGGGATACACGATGTCAAAGAGTGTATGAATGCATGTGTGTAAAAGGTTATAGATTAACTCAGTTTATAGAAATACATACATACTTACCTTGTATACATGCATACATACATATCATGTATATTACATTTACATGATACATATATGTATACTTGTATTATATTATACTTACATTCATGCATATTAGATACTTGTATTTATATTAACATATTGCAAACATTCATTTCATTCATGCATCTATGCATTACCTACATATTTTATACATATGCATACATTGTATATTCATATTATTTCATACATTAACATAGAGACATACAAACATGCACACATCATATATTTCATACATTGTATTACCTTACATATCATGTTATATACTATCATTTATTCCTTTCATATATTACATTCTATATTACCTATATATATATATATATATATGTATTTCCTCCATTCATTCATGCTTGCATCATATACTCTACATTACCATACATGTTATCATTATATATTGCACTACAATATTTATACATTATGCATTCATATCTATCATTAGATATATATCTTGTATTCATATCTAGCATTCATTATATACTTTCATGTATACATTGTATATCATTCTTTTATTCATGCATTACTTATATGCATTATATTAATTGCATTCCTACATGCTTGCATTCAACCATATATATACATTAATGTAAAGAAAATATATATCATATATATATTATTTCATTCATCTAACATATCATGCATTACATACTCTATATTCATTTAATATCCATACTACATAGGCTCATAGGTTACACAAAATACATATATCGTATAGTCACTATTCTACTTAAAACCAATACTATACCAATTGGGCATTCACTAAATTCTGGGATTAAAGTATGTTATATATCTTTGTGTTAGCTATCCGAAACTTTAAACGGATCGCATTTTCGTGTCCGAAAGCTCCCGGAATCGCAAAAACGCCGAAACACGTTCGTCTTTCGTACAGCTGACACTCAAATAATTTTACAGAAAGTTTCAGAATGAATTTGGCTTATTAAAATTTTTATTTGGAAAGCTAATTTCGATACGCTTCTTTTAAAAAAATAAAAGGTTAATTGGAGTTATGAGCTAAAAGTTATGGCATTTCTAAGTTGCTCTAGCTACTAAAAACGTGGATAAAAATTATGACAAATTTAGGTAGTTTGAGACAAAAGAAACACAAGTATAAAACATAATATATCAAGAACTCACTCTCTACACTAATATATATATATATGAGACACTATAGAACACATCTCTAATACAAAAATATGAGATTAAACATGTAATAATTTATTCATACATAACAACAACACATAGTGTGTCCAAATTTGGGGTTTTCCCACATGGACACAACCACAACACAAAGGACACTCCTATGACCTCCAAATGGACACGAAATGGACACAAATGGAGATACAACCATGGGGGTCATTCCTATGGGTTCAAAATATTTTTATATGAATGTAGAGATGGATTAGAAGAGAGATTATACCTTCCGGAAAAGAGATTCAAAGGAAAAACCTTCCGATACGGCACCGACACGTAGAGATTCCAAAAGGACACGAACGAGCTCCGAATCCTCCCAAACTTGGCTAGAACCCTCTAACCATAGAGTAGAAGAGAAATAAAGAAGATTTGGTGGAAGAAGGGATTGATTTGGAGATGAAATCAATGGAGGTTCATCTCTAAATTAATTTGGGAAAGAACAAGAGAGAGAAAGTAGATGAAGACAAATGAATGAAGGAGTGACTCACTCCTTATCCCCCTCATAGGTGGCTTCCCAAAAAGGGTGAGGTGTCCCCTATTTGAATGTCCAAAATGCCCTCCACTAATCTATTTGATTTAAATTAGGAATGGGTTAAAGGTTGAGGTCAATTTAGTCTAGTTTTAAGTCTCTAATTAAACTAAACATATCCATAAATAATTAGTCTAACTACTAACTAAAATTAATATCATGTGGACTAAAATTAATATCATGTAGGCCATGCCTAACTAGTGTGTGGGTCCTACTAGAGTCAAACTACCCTTCGGGTTCCCGTTTCAAGTCGGATTGAGTTGAAATTCGAACCCGACTCAAATAACCCCAAAACAATATCATAAATAATAAAATAAATTTCAACCCCAAAGTAATATCATAAATAATAAAATAAATTTTAAAAATATTCAAAAATGTAAAATGACAAAAAATACCCCTGTTTCTGAAAACTAGGGGTGACACACTGTGATCCAGTACTTAGTTTCGATCATAGGCACGTATTGTTGACATGCGCCAGTATGATCAACTTGCACTGTGGAGATATGCGCCTATTTATCGGTGAGCATTTTTGATGTGCGCCTGTTGATCAGCACACTTTGTTGGGATACGCCGGTTTGATCAGCGCATAGTGTTGATATGCGCCTATTGATAGACACAGTATGCTAAAAATGTGCCTGTTGATAGGCGCACACTGCTGATAGATTATGCTAACTTTTTCTATTTTGTTAATATTTACAGGGATTCTGCTAGTAAGCTTCTTCAGGACTGGCATTGGTGACTTGGATGTTGCAGAGGGCATTCTTCTGACACTCACATCAGACAGCTCAGGACTCTTCATGTTCAAGAAGGGTCTTCCTCAGATGGTAGGAAGAGCCTTTATACATGAGAGTTGGATGGTGGAGACGCAGAACTAGGAATTGTATCACAAGGGTGATTTCGTTCCTAGTTCTCCTGGTGGGTCGTCTTCTCTCCACCAGTTGTATTGACAGCAGCTCATCTTTGGGCTGCTGCACTCTGGGGTTCTCCTCTCGTCTTTCTGAGAGAGAAGACCAAAGTTGATTCCATTGTCTGACTCATTGCTTCAGGTCGAGATAATAAGGAATTGCCACCAACAAATAAGAAGATCCAAAGATGTAATAGACCTTCATTATCAAATAGGAAGATCCAAAGATGTAATAGACCTTCATTAGAATGAAAAATCAGAGATGTAATAGATTTTCATCAAGATGTATCTATGCTTTTTAAAGAAGGGATAAAGAAATAATTGTCTCATTATTCTCCTTTTTATAATTCAATTTTGACATGCTGACATAGATAACAGAATGTGGATAGAATGCAAATGTGGCAAGTTGTTTGACGTGGCTATTTTGGAATCCAGAGACATGGGTTCTCATTATGATAAATGAATGAGTAATCGGTAACTTCATTTTTTTTAAGGGAGAGACATTGAATGAATGAATGGTCGTTCAAATTCTCGAAGAAAAGAATAAATGAGTAAATAGGCATGTCAGTTTCAGAGAAGGGACAACGAATGGTCAGTTATAAATGAACAAAACAGTTATAAATGAACGAACAGTTGTGCTTCTTTCCAAAAGTTGCATCAGTTCTCGAGGTTGATTATCTATTTGTTTTGCCTATAAATAGAACAAAATTTTTGTAGATTTGTCAATCGCTTTCCCTTCTGTATGAAAATGTCTTCCAAAGATTTACTTGATCCAAAGATCGAAGAAGAAACCGAGATGTCCCCTACTGAACCTCCCATGCCTTCTCAAAAAGTAAGGAGCGAAGGCTCAACTGTTTCTCCCGCACCAGGACAGGATTTGATCTCCAAGTTAGTGGAACCTGGGATGACTGTCGAAGAAGAAGCATTGAGGATGGCTGCCTGCAAGTTTCTTGTGAGTTCAGACAATGAGATGTTTGAACTGTTGGCAAACTATGTATTTAATCATGAAGGATCAGGGCCTCCTCCATGTCCTTAATATTTATGTAATTCCATGAATGAAAATAAAGTTTTATTTACATCATGTTTCTGAAATAAAGTATATTTTATCTTTATACATAATATTTCTTAAGAAACTTTTCATTGATAGGCATCATAATAACTCTGCCATCCATATCTGTTAATTGATAGGCTCCATTGGAGAAGACTTTATTTACCACATACGGCCCTTCCCACTTTTCCTCGAACTTGTCTTTGCTCATATGTGTCATAGTCATAGGACGTTTGACTGTGAGAACCAACTTGCCTTCTTGAAATGTCCGCACTCTGACTTTACGATTGAAAGCTTTTGAGATATAGGCTTGATAAAGTTCAATATGCTGTTGAGCCAATAACCTTTTCTCATCGAGCACCTCCAACTCTTGAAGCCGAAGACGATCATTGTTTTATGTAGTAAGTACGTTAGCAATAGTGATCCTCAATGATGGAATTTGAATTTCCAATGGTAGAACAGCTTCACATCCATATACTAGAGAAAAAGGAAACCCTATCTTCGGGAGTATTCCGAAAATCAAGAGAACTCTACTCCATCTTCTGATGTTCCTCCTACGTATATGTATTGGAGATGTGTTCTATAGTGTCTCATATATATATATTAGTGTAGAGAGTGAGTTCTTGATATATTATGTTATATACTTGTGTTTCTTTTGTCTCAAACTACCTAAATTCGTCATAATTTTTATCCACATTTTTAGTAGCTAGAGCAACTTAGAAATGCCATAACTTTTAGCTCATAACTCCGATTAACCTTCCGTTTTTTTTAAAAGAAGCATATCGAAGTTAGATTTCCAAATATATATTTTAATAAGCCAAATTCATTCTGAAACTTTCTGTAAAATTATTCGAGTGTCAGCTGTACGAAAGACGAACGTGTTTCGGTATTTTTGCGATTTCGGGAGCTTCCGGACAAAAAAATACGACCCGTTTAAAGTTTCGGAAAGCTAACACAAAGATATATAACATACTTTAATCCTAGAATTTAGTGAATGCCCAATTGGTACAGTATTGGTTTTAAGTAGAATAGTGATTATACGATATATGTATTTTATGTAACCTATGAGCCTATGTAGTATGGATATTAAATGAATATAGAGTATGTAATGTATGATATATTAGATGAATGAAATAATATATATATGATATATATTCTCTTTATATTAATGTATATATATGGTTGAATGCAAGCATGTAGGAATGCAATTAATATAATGCATATAAGCAATGCATGAATAAAAGAATGATATACAATGTATGCTTGAAAGTATATAATGAATGCTAGATATGAATGCAAGATATATATGTAATGATAGATATGAATGCATAATGTATAAATATTGTAGTACAATATATAATGATAACATGTATGGTAATGTAGAGTATATGATGCAAGCATGAATGAATGGAGAAAATACATATATATAGGTAATATAGAATGTAATATATGAAAGGAATGAATGATAGTATATAACATGATATGTAAGGTAATGCAATGTATGAAATATATGATGTGTGCATGTTTGTATGTCTCTATGTTAATGTATGAAATGTTATGAATATACAATGTATGTATATATATAAAACATGTAGGTAATGCATAGATGCATGAATGAAATGAATGTTTGCAATATGTTAATATAAATACAAGTATCTAATATGCATGAATGTAAGTATAATATAATACAAGTATACATGTATGTATCATGTAAATATAATATACATGATATGTATGTATGCATGTATACAAGATAAGTACGTATGTATTTCTATAAACTGAGTTAATCTATAACCTTTTACACATATGCATTCATACACCCTTTGACATCATGTATCCCATGTCACATACACCTACCTATCACTAAATTTTAGAACATTAACACATATCCTTTCACACACATGCCAAACACACACATACTCACTCTTTTACCTCTCTTTCTCTCTCTCTCTCTCTCTCTCTATATATATATATATATATATATATATATATATATATATATATATATATATATATATGTGTGTGTGTGTGTGTGTGTGTGTGTGTGTGTGTATGTGCCTATATATATAGATTTCCTATATATATCTATGTATATGAATATGTGAATGTGAATAATATATATACGTTATATGACTAAGTTTGTGTGCCTTGTTAGCTTATAGTTTAGTTTTGTGCTTGGTTTAGCAAGTAACTTAGGCTATGAGTTAGTAGCTATCTTGGATACTTGATTTGCATATACTTAGTTTGTTTAGACCTAGAATAACTTGTTTGACCTAATTTAGACTTGTTAGACCTAGTTTGACCATAGTTGACCTAGGTTTGACTTTCAGGGTTGACCGGAGTTGACCTATAGTTGTTTTGACTTAGAAGAACCTCGGATAAAATAGATTGCTTGTAGAAATTTATTTATTATAAATTGAACACCTTGTAACCTGTGTTGCTTTAAATAGGACTCTGTGGCTTCAGTTGGACCCCCTATACTTATCAGCTGTTCAGGTTATCAGGCGAGTACATTCTCTGATCATTTCATATCCTGCTTAGAATTATTTTCTGCATTAAATTACTTTACTTGATACTGTCACGTTGGTCACACGGATTAGTACTATATGGATCCCTTCTTAAGATGTTATCCCTTCAGGGAGCATCGGGGTACTCTATGTTCTGTGTGTTTCACTTACATGGCGTATCACTATGCTTCTTTGGTTCTTTGATCACTTGTGATATATACCCATATGATCACATAGTCTTCTTTGAATCCTTATTCCATTTATGGGACTACTATGTACCACCCTTTGGGGGCTTATCACCCTTTGGGAGCTTATCACCCTTTGGGAGCTTATCACCCTTCGGGGCCTTACCACCCTTCGGGGGCTGTTACATAGAATCATAACATAACCTGGTTGGATCCTTGTGTATTAATTAGGGGTTCGGGGGAGTATAAATAGCCATGTGAACAATTCTAAACTAGAATAGCCATTTACGCCTCTTTAGTATAGCCATGTGCAAATCAAGCCGTTCACATGTCGACTTTGTACTCTAAATCACTAGTCACTGGTAGCTCTCTACTTATAGTAGATATTTCTATTATAGTTCTCTCTCTGTTTACATACTGCATTTCCTTCAGTATCTATATCTTACTTTACTGCATGATTATATTTCTAACCTGCTATGAACTGTTGAGATGTACTGTGCTCGCTCATGTCCTGACTGGACCTGTTGATAAATTTTACAGATAGCTTGGAGGTTGCCTGCTAGCCTAGAGGAGACACATTAGAGGTTGTTTAGTTAGCTATTTTCAGTTGTCTGGAGTTGTATTTACTTTATGGATTACTGTATTTGAGCTTTGAGACGTATTTCTGGGTTTGTGTATCTTAGACACTTAGACTTCTATCTGTTGTATCTCTTTTGGATTTCATGTTTTATCTATCTTCCATTATGCTCTACCTTAGATGTGATTGAGTTTATATTCTGCTATGTCACCCCCATTCGGGGAGTATAAACTGTATAGCCTTATATTGTTAGATGTATGTGACCTAGGACAGCGTTCTACCGCCGATACTGCGGCGTAGGCTGGACATACCCACGTCTCGTGCCCTAACTCTAGGGTGCAGGTCGTGACATATTTTTAGTGGTGGCCCATACAGGTCGAGTTGTGTAGTGGTATTCGAACTAGAGTACCACTACAGCCTGCAGTAGGATTAGGATATATTTTGAAGGTACTCAATCACAGTTAGGATCCCTTGAGAGATTCCTGGGACGACCCTTGAGAATCTTATTTTAACTTCGATTTGAAAACTCTTCTTCCCTTAATTTGATTTATCTTTACTTTCTGTTGTTGAATTTGATTTTGATGGACTATTGTTGAATTGAGTTTGTATTTATTGATTTTGATGATGATTGTTGAGTTTTGAATCTTGTTGTTAGCTGTTGCATCCGAGTTTGTACTTATATGGTTTGATGGATTTTTGTTTGTTT
The DNA here is from genome assembly GCA_029216955.1 of Iris pallida. NCBI lineage: Eukaryota > Viridiplantae > Streptophyta > Magnoliopsida > Asparagales > Iridaceae > Iris > Iris pallida. Next base: position 12,588,861 of record JANAVB010011200.1, on the reverse strand, counting down.
TTGAATTTTGATGTTCGTTGATAAATTTGATTTGATTTTTGGATATTCATTGTTGATTTAATTTAATTTTTGTCAAGATGAAATTATATGGGCTAGGTCATCTAAGTTATGGAATCTAGTCTTCTATAGTCACATTAGCCAGCATGGTGAGAACATATAGTCTAATTTTGGATATATTTCTCGGGTGTGGGAATTTAAGGTTTTCGCAGCCAAGCTAGCGGCATCGCAAAAATGTTAAATACCATGATTCTATAGGTATGTGCCTAAGTCGAGGACTCTGTGATTATCGTAGCCTTGCTTACTAGTATGACGAGGATTTAGAGTACAATAATTTTGGATAGACGCATATGATTATCAGATTGTACCTTAAATGTTTTCGAACATGTTTTCTCTACTTTTGTTTCAGTCCTTCAAAAAAAAGGAATTATTATTTGTTTTGTTTTATTTTGTTTTGCTTCTCATTATTTAACTTAGGAGTAGCTTTAGCTATTTTTATGAACCTTGTGTAACTTCTTACTAGGAATTTCTTCTTAATACAATGAATCGACGATTTTGCTAGACCTTATCTTGGATTTGATATTATAGCTCTGGTTTCAAAATGGTTCTTCCTTTAAACAGATAAGCAGAATAGATTTCATTGTTATTTTCTTCTTGCTATTATTCTTATATTAAATAATAATGATAATAAAACTGTCTTGATTATGCCAATCACCTACTTTGCAATCTTGGTAGGAATCTAAATGTTGGTCTTGATGTAGAAATTGATTTTTATATTAGGATATGAGAATATATAGTGGACACAGACCCTTGCCTTATACGTATGCATGCTACACTTTGATTTTCCACCTATCTAAATACATATTAATATGTTGTTGATGTTTAAATTGTCAAAATCCCAAAATTTCTGGTTTTCTTCTTTTCCAGTTTAAATTCGTAATTCAATATAAATTTCATGGTAGTAGTTTTGTTTATATCACTGCACATGTATGTTATACGTAGGGTTTATATCACTGCACATGTATGCTTTTCCAGTCTAGAAAGTTCGTCGCCCTCAGTGCCGGGTCAGCCTCCAGCAAATAAGTCGAAGGCGCAACATCATGTCCCACTTCAGGGGACTTGATTGTAGTATCAGCATTTGTCTCCATCTCTTTCTTCTTAGAAGCCATTGAAGAACAGAAGTGAAAAACAAAGCATAAAGCTCAATTACTACATATACATTAACAAAATGACTCTTCATATTCCTCATAGGAAACCGAATATCATCAATGAAACTCGGGAAGACGAAGAGGAAGTTTTGTGTTTTCGAGAAAGAGATTTAAATATGATGACCAGTTGTTGACTGGCGCAACTTGACTCAGTCAAAATTTTCTAAAATTCAAAGTATTTTAAAACTTTGAAACATTTTTTTAAGTTTTAAAAACTTTGAAGGGGGTCTTGTAGGGCCTAAAAATCAAGTTACGCCCTGAACATACTAATCAGTGATCAAGTTGCGCTCCAAAGATCAGGTTGCGCCACTGATATGAAGCTCAGAGAACAAGCTACGCTACTGATCAGGTTGCGTCTAATATCAGACTGCGCCCAGTCTTATTGTGCTAAAATCTACGCGGCGTTTAACACTTAATGGCCATCATTACCTGACAGCACTGACAACTGATACCACAGTGAACGAGAAAAATCTTTTTAAATTTCGTGAATTGTGTCGCTCAAGGAGAGTTGGTAGACAGCTGTCATGTACACTTCGTAAGTTGCACCTAGGCGCAATCTAGACAAAATCTTTAGTTGCGCCTAGGCGCAATCCGAATGACTTCTGCTCAAAAGTTGCCACGTGTCTAGGCGCGGCTCAATCAGCCACAGTTGACCAAAGTTTGCACAACCTAATGAAGTTGAGACAACTTACATTCTAAAGCAGGATGACATGGCGCACATGCTACTAATCTCTCAAGACGTGTCTACTATCCTGTATACGACCACGCGCATCTTAATCATATGATGCCATGCGTCTAAATACAGTTAGTACACGACTTAACAACTGAATGAAAGTTGGCACAACTGGAGGTTGGCGCCACCTAATTTGGCGCAATCCAGCCTCGTGCACATCAGAATAACTGCTAAAACAGCTATTTCTTGAAATCTATAAATAGAGTTTCCAATCATTGTGAAAGGGGCAGATACATACGCACAGAGATCAAGAACTCTTACAAAATTGCTGCTACATTCTCCAGAGGCTACAGTCTTCAAGTTCACATAGTCCAAGGGATAAAGTGATCGTCTTCTGATCAGATTCCTACAGTTGTACTTCTCCAGAATTCATTGTACTTTGTACTATTTTTTTTTAAGTTTGGAATAAATTTTCTGTTTTTGCAAACATGGGTATTATCACATAATCTTCTAATACCACCCCATCCCCCGGCTAGTATAGTGGATCCAACCATGTCACTTTATGACACGAGATTCATAAAGCAGGGGGCCAGCCCACTCCTGAATCGGTGTCTATACATGTACAAGAAACACAAGACATGTATAGGGTCCTCCAGGAAATAATTTCTCATGAGGGGATCCAAAATATATTAATATGTGTATCCTCGTGTCAGGAATCAAGTATAACACTACAAACTGATATCATAGGAATCATCAAAATAACGAGAACTATCAGAGAATGTACTCGCATGTGGTCCTGAGCAACAAGGTGTGGATCTAGGTCAAAAGTGGAGTCACAAAGACCTAAATATGAAATATCAATGTCAATTGGTGTTTTGGTATGTTAAACATCGATATCTAAGATGAAATATGATTTCTAGGTCAATTCTAGGTCATGGGGGTCAAACTAGGTCAATATCAGGATTCTGCGGTCAAACTAGGTCAATTAACTCAAAGGTTGACTTTTAAGGTCAAACTAGTCAACTTTGGTCAAACTAGGTCAAACCTAAGTTTCTAGGTCCATACCCTGTCATACCAAGGTAATCTAACCTATACTAGACAATACTAGGCTTATCCTAGGTAATTACCTATTTCGGGTACTCATAGGGTATGTTGATATACCTTACCCTATTACACCAATACCATATACATATTACCTAAGCTATTACTCATAGGTAAAACCCAAATCTAGTATCCATTAGGGGTGAGCATTATTCGGTTTTGGACCAAAAATTGAACCGAACCAAGCCGAATAAGGAATTAGGTTCGATTTTAAAAAAAATCGGTTCGGTTTCAGTTTTAAAAATACTAAATTTTCTTATTCAGTTTCGCTTTTGGTTTTGGTATTCGGTTTCGGTCCAAAATCGAAAACTAAATAAGAAAATTTAGTTTATATATATATATATATATATATATATATATATATATATATATATATATATATATATATATATATGTGTGTGTGTGTGTGTGTGTGTGTGTGTGTGTGTGTGTGTGTGTGTTAATTATAGGTATATACTAAATATATATAGGTATATGTTATAGGTATATACTGAATATATGTAGGTATATTTAGTTATTATATATATTAACAAAAAAAATCCAAAAACTGAATAAACCGAACCGATTTAATTCGGTTTGGTTCGGTTCAGTTATTGACCAATTAGGTTCGGTTTTGCTTATTCAGTTTCGGTCCAATTCGATTTTTGCTTATTCGGTTCGGTTGGAATCGAATAAACCGAATGCTCACCCCTAGTATCCATGTATCACATGGATACACATAGCGTATTCCAATACCTATACATATTATTTGTGCCTTAACATAAAGTAAAGCTCAATACCTTACCCTATTACTTATACACCCATGCCTATACCTATGTGTTAACCTTAACACATTACCTAACCTAGGTCATCTCATAGGATTATACTCATATAGGTATTTTTCATACACATGTACCTAGCATTACCTATCATATATGCAACTACCCAATACCCTAGCTATCTAGGCTCTCATATAACCCTCACACACACACAACTATACACACACATGCCCGTGGCCTTCACACACATATACTCACAACAACACACTAACACTCATGTCACCCTCACAAACACACACAAGGACATTCATGTGTGTACCACCCATACACACATACTCGCAAATACTCCCATATTCACACACACAAACTCATCTCTTGCTCACATGTGTGTGCAAACACACACAAAGACACACCACACATCACTAACACTACCTATGTACAGGGCCAAGTTCCCCTGTTGTCTGCAGGTGGCCTGCACTACTGCGCAAGTGTACTACCTTGCCCCATATGGCCCCTGTACTGCTGTTGTAGGGAGCTACTTCCTACAATCAGGAGGATCCCCCTCCCTTTCTGCATATCTACTGCTCTCTCTCTCTCTCTCTCCTCTCTCTCTCTCTCTCTCTTTTTCTCTCTCTTTCTCTCTCTCTCTCTCTCAATGCACAGGTGCACACCTGATGTGCAGGGACTCCAAGTCCCCTCTTAATGTACAGGACGAAAAATCTGTCGGAATTCTGCAGTTTTTTGTCGGATAATCCGAACAATCATAGAATGTATTCTGTGAGACCATTCAGATCTTCCGCTTGATTTTCGCGGAGATCCGTCGGATCATCCGTCAGGATTTTGAAGATTGTCCTGGGTTATTTTCTACCATAGATTTCGATTTTGCCATTTATTTCTTATGTTTACAAATATTTTTAAGACTCATTACAGACTCCAGATATACTTAGGCAGGTGCAGGCTTCTTCAGAGTCTTGAAATGATAATGGCATGGCTTGGCTTCTTCCTTTGATAGGTGCTGGCTTTTTCTCTTGGCGGCAACAGTCCAAAGATACTCAGTTTGTGAAAACTGAATACCTTTCGGGGACTTCGCCCCCGAACCCCAAATGGGGGGTGCTGCCCCCTCGACCCCCGTCCGGTGACCGGACAGTGGAACCCCCGGGTGCGTGGCTCCGAAGATGTCGTCGGGCGGTTCAGAGAAATCTTTGTGGAATACCATCGTCTTTGGCCCACCATGATTTCTTCATTGCATATGTCTATATTTGATCTTGTTAATTGCTTTTCTACAAATACATGTTAGACGAACAAAGTGATATACATGTAGCAAGTATGATAAGATAAAGCACATTAGGACTATGCAAAGTTTAAGTATCAATGCTATAAAGATAGCATAAATATTAGTGATATCATAATGTTAAACTTAATCGAATAACCACAATCAAAAACATAGTTAGATCATTGGGCTAACACAGGAGGCGTGAGCGGCGCTGTCGAAGGCGGTAAAGTGGAAGACCGGGCATGGGTGACTCGCCTAAGAGAGTCGGGGTGGCTCGCAGAGGCCCTGGCAAGGGCGTTGCACTAGGTAGGTGCACGACGCCCGCTCGCTGATGCAACGACGTTGCTCGGCGACATATGGGGCAATACACGACGGTGTTGTCCTTGGTCAGACGGAGAGGGCGCGAGGAAGAGACGGAGGTACTCGTCGGCGGGGAAAATCACCACTGCAGTGGCATCCGGCAGACGAGGGGCACGCGTAGAGAGCTCAGCACCGGTGGACGTTCCCGGCGACGGTTGTGGAACTTGGCTTAAGGCATCTTCGGACGTACAGAAGTGGCACGGTCTTCTGGACAACGCTGGAGTCGGTGGTCCCGTAGTTGAGGTGAGAGGTTTTTGGTTTGGGATGATGGTGGTGTATGTGGTGGTTGCTCGGTCGGGGTCGACCGTGGTGGTGGCGCATGTGGGTGGCACGACGATTTCGATTTTTAATCTATAATGTTGGAATAAGATGGGATGGATACGGACGCATGGGTCCGAACACGATCGATAAGGTGATTTTGTTGGACTCCGACACGGTCAAACACAAATATGGTGGTGGTGGCGATGGCTTGCAGGGAGGAGCATGGTAGTTTTGGTGGTCTTGGCAATGATGGCGATGATAAGGTTTAACAGAGGTCGGGAGGAGACGACGGTGATGGTGGTCGTGACAGGGTGGCTGGTTCCGACGGTGTTGGTATTGTTGTTGGTGTTGGTGGCTGATCTTGGGCCGTGGCAGTGGCAGAGATAGTTGTGGTGATGGCGATCAGGTTGGTGCTGATTAATATACATAGAGAGCAAGGGATGGGGAGGAAGATGATCCGGAGAGGCCGAGCGGATGGTATAAGTATTGGTCGAAGATATAGGCAGGGAGCGGAAAAGAAAAAGAATGGTTATCTAGATAGATTTGTAGCTTGGTAAATATCTATTTAAATAGATATCCTGTTTAAAACGAATAGAGATTTACAGGTAGGAAATTCAGACTTGGTTGGAATTATCATTCAAACAAAATTTGAATTTAATCTCTTGCAAAACTTAAATCTTAAATAAACATTAATTAATCAAATTTAAATATAGTATTCGATAACAATAACATTTCAAATTAATACTTAAATAATTTCAAAAGCTTACTTAATTGTTTATAATAGTATTCGATGACAACAGAATAATTTTAAATCATATTTCAAATAATATGAATATGATCAAGTAATTAAACCTTACCATTTAAATCTATAGATGATCAACCTAACCATTTATGAAATAATATTTAGTACTTGTCAAATAACATATTTTTAAATTAAATCGATAACTGATTATCTCTATAAATAATATTTCGGTAAAACTTATTTTAATTAATCATAATTCTTATAAAATATCTATAATTTTTAAAACTATTTTTGAAATTAATATTTAATAAAATCCGAAGTAGTAACTAAACATCTTTCATAATTCTAACAATATAATTTAATAAAATATTTCTATTTTAGCAATCTCAAATTATTTAATTTAAAAACTCATTTTTGATAATAAAAAAGAATTAATAAAAAAATATGCCCTTTAAACACAATAATTAAAATAAATAATAAAAATAGAAAAGAAATCAGGAAGATGAGTTACACCAGTACCAATCCTGTTCAACCTTACATATTTTCCTAGACTCAATAAAAATAAAAATACAAAAGAAAATATGAAAAGCTTGATCTTTATTCCAGTAGCTTTGGGTTCTTGATGACGATGCGATGTCTGTACTTTGTAGTAGTAGGAAGTAGATGCAGACGTTCTTCTTATTCGAAACCTGTAATCCTGTAGCAGTATGTATTTTTGTGTATCGATCAAAGTTGACGTTGATTATCAAAATCAGGTGTGATCATTAACCAATGGGCCAACAGGATGCACACAAAATATTTTGGAACTCTCAAGATGGTAATTCGGATGATTCGTATTACGACAGAATTTGTTCTTCAAAGATGTGAAGATTCAAGCATTAAAACAACAAAAATATAAAAAAATTAATTGAAGGGTATTGTAGATAATCAAAATACGAACATATTCATACATGATTTTGATGGTAAAAGTTATTCTAATTAGATCAAAACCTACGTATACTAAACAATATCAATTCTGGACACTTTGGTAAAATGTGTGCCTCGGATAATCTAGAAAGCATTTCGGCATAAAATTTTATAGGAAGGTATTAGACACACACAAGAATCCAGAATTTCTAGTTTCGTGAAGTTTCGATCTCTAGAATTTGATAAAACACTGTTGCAAAACTGACGTACCTGTTGTGTGTTCGGACAGCAAGATTAGGTTGACATTGGATGGCCGTTTCGACTTGTAGGGCTATTTTAGGCCTTAAGGCTTTTTGGGAAGGTGGAGGGGTGCCCTAGCTGTGTCGAGGCTCAGGTGGTTGTCCCTAGATCGTGCAGCAAACGGCTGCACAGCAACGACAAAGAGAATAACAGCAGCAGCAGGTCGGCAGAATTGGGAGGGCAGTTTTAGGGTTTGTGATGAAAGGGTGGTCGGCTAGGTGGGGTGCTATTTATAGGGTTTTGATGGGGGTTTGGGTAGGGGCTGCATAGGTGCGGGTTTGAGTGGGTTTGGGTAGGTTTTTGATTGGATTTGGAGTCCTAATGCAAGAGAGATTGACACATGAATCTTAAAGTTTCCAAATATAGGAACTTAGATTTGTAGAGTTTTTCCATTAGTTTTTAACCCAAATAAGTATTCCATAAATCTGAAATAAATATCTAGGATGGCCCCTCTACGTGGGGATGACCCTAAACCACTACAACTTGTTGAACAAGTTTAGGTTCAAGAAAGATTTTTCGAATTGGAAATAGGCTTTAAAAGTCACACAAGGGGTATTATGTGTCATTTGAATTTAAATAACACATGGGGCGTCTATTGAGTGGGACACCCTAGGCATGTGTGTAGTAGGCTCAGAAATAGTTGAAATCATATATTGGATCATTTAGGTTGGGTCGATGTCGAGTCCCGAATTCAAGTTGGAAGTTACTACAAGTCTCACGGTAGATAACTTCTTGGCCTAAATTGTTCCTGAAATTGTGCGAAGCAAATAGAATACAAGAAGACATATTTTAATGGGACATGATATACCAAATCGATGATAAACTTGTCTAGGTCAAAACTCATAAGGAAAGTTTCTAGAGTTTATCATTTCTTGTGCTCCGAAAATCAAAGCTAAGGAAGAGTATATTTTATGATCATAAATAAAAGCGGAAAAATATATATATATATATATATATCAACCATTATAACTCAATAAAATGTATAAAATATATATATGTGTGTGAAAATTTCATAGGTCTTACAACCTCTTCACCTTAGAAAATTTCGTCCTCGAAATTAAGCACACACTAAAATCAATAATAACTAATTAAAGATGACGTATCTAATCTCATAAAGAAAGAAGAAAAATGCTCCCTAATCACATCCTCATGCTCCCAAGTTGACTCGCCTAGTGCATGATGCCTCCACACGAGACAAACAAAAGGAATGGTCTGGCCTTGCAAGACTCTCTCTCGACGGTCCAAAATCTCCACCGGCTGCTCTTCGTAGGACAGGCTCGGCCCGCAGTAATCTCGGAATGGTCCTATAAACCCTCTGAATTTTGGATTTTTTTTAATTTTACTTAATATATTTTACAGTATAATTTAAATTATTGGGCTTTTTAAATTTTTAGATTATGTTAGTATTTGTTAGCAAGTTAAATACTACATTGTATACATGCATAGATAAAATTATACCAGTTTATGTACCTAAATATTTCAAAAAGTATTTTTATTAATTTTTTTAAAAGGATATTTTTATGTAAATTTTATAGTATTTTTTATAATAATTTAATAGCATGTATTTAATTAGTGATTTTGTTAATAATAAAGGTAACATGTCACTGCTACATCTTATATAAATATAGGTATATTTCATGCTAAATAATACTAGAATATTTTAGAAATATTTTTTTGAGATTTTAGAATTTTTATAAGTTTATTTGGATTTTAGAGGGTATATATATATATATATATATATATATATATATATATATATATATATATATATATATATATATATATATATATATATATATATATATATATATATATATATATATATATATATATATAAAATATATATATATATATATATATATATATATAAAAAAAAAGAAGAAAAAAATATGTTTATATCTGTATTTGTAAAAGAAAAGGAAAACGAAGAGAACTTCTCGCGAGAAGATGGTCTCTATAACCCGCGACCCTTATTAACCCGATTGGAAAGCTACACAGGTGTATATATACCCCAACAGAAAAAAGAAGAAGAAAAGAACGAGACCCCAAAACCCTAGCGGCCCTGGACCACCCCCCCCCCCCTCCATGACCCTAGCGGCTCTGATGCTGCCGCACGCGCTGCCAGAGGCCGGCTGTCGGACGGTGACAGCGTCGGCAGCAGCTGCGCATAGAGCAGCAGTGCAGCGACAATAGCAGCAGCAGCGACATATTTGCAGCGAGATTTTGATCTCTTCGATTCTTCATTATGTGAACTGATTGTGCAGGTGCGTTCTCAACCTATACGTCCTCAAAACCCATCTTGTAGAATTTATTAATTTTCCTTGTGCGTGAAGTGAATCGAGTTCCAAAATCAAGAAAAATCTAGATTTACTGAACTTTCGAAACTGTTCCAACCACTCACGTTTGAGGTCGATTTACGACCAGAATACTGTAAAATTTAGGAATCTACTTAAATAGATTTTTATACAATTTATAGAACTTCAAAACCTTTCTTGTAGATTAATTTTTTATTTACGGTACAGAAAGATTTTGATTTCAAAGTTTGCAAAAAAAAATAGTTTTTAAAATAGAATTTTTGTTTAGAAAGATCACCGATACGGCATGCTCCCCTACAAACTGGGCGACGTGGTCACAACCCATAACAATTGAAATACGCGTATGGATGTTGTCGATGGGTGGGATTCGACGAACTCGATTTTTTTGTGTGTGCGTGACGAAATCGAGACGTATCGATCGAGATATCCCGTATCGGCCTATTTGCAAACTAGCCTACAACTTCATGCACGTTTGTCATCTCAAGACAAAACTTGTGCCACTAGACTCGTGTCATTTTTCTGGTCCTGTGAGCCAAGTTTGGTCTGATTCTGAAAATGTCAACCAGAATGCTATTTGCAGGCCCACGACCCGATCTAATAAGCAAAATTGTGCACGGCTCACCGGAATCTAACTTTAAACATATGGTTGAGTTCGTATCGTCAAACCAGACTCATAAACATATAATTTGATGACTTTAGAGACCATAGATCTTGGTACGCTTTTTGGTGCAAAAAAGGTCCAAGCGGATACCGATTTGACCCAAAATTATGATTTTGTCCTTGTGTCCAGAATTGGATTTATGGGTAGTCGATCTTAGACATTTTTTTATTCCAAAAAGGTTGGTGATATTTGTTTTAGCATCCGAGGACCTTTGCGGGAGTTGACTTTCATCGCTTCACTGTTCTGACGGTTCGAGCTACTGGATACTGTCATTTTGTACACCACTTCAGGCAAGATATCTTATCATATTTACTGCTTATATTATTTGCACCTTACTATTTAATTATTGCATGGTTACTATTTATTTCTAGTTCTTTAGTTACTTTATCGTTTATTGTTCATGATTTACTTTACCATGCTTCCAGTTATATGTGATGCAAATGCTAGTCATATTTTCATTCTTGCCTTTAAAATTTGCATATGGACCTAGAGTTAAGGGACTACCTTATCAGTATGCATTTCATAAACTTTGACACAGTTGTACCACGAGATATATGTGAGATATGAGTAACATATAGAGGTACATGCATGTTGGCTGATCACCCGTACGCATGCGTTAGGTCTAGCTGCTAATAGAGGCATGCTAGGAGACTTGGCAGTTAGTAGGGATACATGGTCGTGGATGTGACTTAGATAGGTGCATTGGGTGGGGAGAACATTTCCTTATCATATGGGCCACTATTACACTTTCTTTTTGTAACCCGGAAGCTCCGTTGGAGATACAGGTAAGATTACCCTCTCATGTTGGCCACTGACGTTATTGGAACGTTATGCGCTTGGCCCTTGGTGCCCAAATGGGAACTATGCTAGATCCCATTTATAGCCAGTGTCCATGTGATTGAAGGTTTGTTTTTAACTGCATGAACACAGTAGAATGGTTAGGTGACCTTAGTCGATGTCATGTCACCCCTATTCCAATAGTAGCATAGAACAATATCGCATCATAGAATAGTGTACTACCACTTGTACTTGTTTGGTTGTAGGGGTAGTCCACTATTTCGATGATGGGATATTGGGTCGTGCTATGATTTGGACTATTGCTTTTATTTGTGACTTTATGACATATTTTATATTCAGTTCATATGGCATATTTTTTTATGTATCTTGTTACGCCCTTCTAAGGACCTGATAATTTCTCCAGGTGTGTGCTTTTATGACTTTTTGCAGGTGCTCTAGCCAAGATCATGGTCTTCCCTTTTCTATCGAGGATGATTGCTCTTGGATCGTCCTTTGTTACTTTTACAAATACTTTCCTTTATATGTATTTTTTCCTTTAAAATGGTTGGTATTGGATTTGTCTCCGCCCAACGACTTGTAAAATGACAATTCATAGTCGATTTATGATATCATTATTATTTTATTTTATGGATAAGATTAGTTGTCATGGTTATATTACATTTTATAGATTACGTATATTTATTATATGGCTGGCATGTATACGTACCTAGTCCTACGTATTTTGGGATTGGGGCGCTACAGGTCCAGAACATAACCGAGATCTGACACATACCTCCTCAGCTGAGATACATGGTATACGTCATGAACTCCTTCCAAGGTCTATGATAACGTAAGTATGTACGCAACTTCTCCAACTCTCTCTAGCACGTCGAATGGTCCAATGTACTTCCGACTAAGCTTTCCTCTTCCTCCGAATCTAGTGGTCCCTCTAGTAGGAGAAATCTTTATAAATACATGATCTCCTAGCTGAAACATCAATGGTCATCCGCTTTTGTCGATCTTATGCTGCTCGTAAATGTCCTTGAATTTGCTTCACCTTCTCCACAGTATGCACCACTAACTCCGGTCCCAATATTTGTCGCTCACCAACATCACTCCAACACACTGGAGAACGACACTTTCTTCCATACAAATCTTTGAATGGCGCCATCTAGATACTCGTCTGGTAACTGTTATTATAAGAAAACTCCACCAGATGATGAGGATCCTCCCATGAACCTTCAAAGTCGAGCATGCACGCTCTCAATATATCCTCCAAAGTCTGTATGGTACGCTCTGACTGTCCATCCGTATGTGGATGATATAATGTACTGAACTTCAACCTCGTACCAAGACTCTTCTGCATACTCCTCCAAAAATTTAAAGTAAACTGCGAGTCTCTGTCAGACACAATGCTAACTGGCACTCCATGTAGCCGTATGATTTGCTTCATATACATCCCGGCTAACACCTCCGTAGATTGGCCCACTTTAAAAGAAAAGAAATGGGCTGCCTTCGTGAGTCGATCTACTATAACCCAAACTGCATCTCTGCCACTCGGGATCCTCGAAAATCTTGTCACAAAATATATTGTAATATGCTCCCACTTCCACTCCGGAATAGATAATGGCTGGAGCAATCCTGCTGACCTCTGATGTTCAGCCTTACCTTGTTGACACACCAAACACTTTGCTACAAATCAAGCTATCTCCTACTTCATTCCATGCCACCAATAATACTGCTTCATATCTCTGTACATCTTTATTCCTCCTATATGAATGGAAGATGGCAAACTATGTGCCTCAGTCATCAACTCCTGTCGAATCTCCCCATTCGGAATATAGAGGCGATCCCACACCTCAAGGTCCCATCCTCATGAATTAATCCAGTCTGTATACCGGCCTCGATCCTCTGTCAAAGTCTTTGAAATCTTGTATCCGTCGGCAGTGCAGCCTTAATCCTCTCGACCAATGACGACTGCACCTGAAGATTAATCAATTGGCCATGTACTCCTAGCAGTATAACTTCTATCCCAACTTATGTAGATCCTCCAATAATTACGGTTTGGTAGTCAAGAAAAAATGTAATAGATCTCTTACTTAACGCATCAACTACTACATTCACCTTCTCCGGATGGTACTGTAAGTCAACCTCGAAATCCTTTATCAATTTCAACCATCTTTTTTGCCTCATATTCAAGTCCTTCTGAGTGAAAACATACTTTAAACTCTTATGATATGTAAAGATCTCCACTCGCTCTCCATATACATAATGTCTCCAAAGATTCAAGGCAAAGATCATTGTGGCAAGCTCCAAGTCGTGAGTAGGATAATTCTTCTCGTGAGTCCTCAATTGCCTGGAAGCATAGGCTACAACCTTCCTATGATGCATCAATACACATCCTAATCCTTTTTCATAAGTGTCGCTATAGATCATGAATCCTCCGGGTCCAGATGGAAGCATCAAGATGGGTGCAGTGGTTATGCGCTTCTTCATCTCCTCAAATGTCGTCTGACACTTCTCAGTCCATACGAACTCCTGCTCCTTGTGGGTCAACCGAGTCATTAGTTCCACAATCCTCGCGAAGTTCTCTACAAACCTCCGGTAATACCCGGCAAGCCCAAGAAAACTTCTCACCTCAGAGGCATTGGTCGGAACAGGCCACGTACCTACTGCAGATATCTTGGCTGGATCCACTGAAATGCCTTCTCCCAAGACAACGTGCCTAAGAAAAGAAACACGGTCTAAGAAGAACTCGTATTTGCTCAATTTAGTATAGAGCCTCTCGCTCCTCAGTATCTCGAAAACAATCCTTAAATGCTACTTATGCTCCTTCCGGCTCTTCGAGTACACCAAAATGTCATCAATAAAAACAACTACGAACTGATCTAGATTGGTGGAAGACCATATTCATCAAATTCATGAACACTACTGGTGCATTCATCAGCCCGAATGGCATCACTAAGTCTTGAATGCTGTCTTCAGAATGTCTTCTCTACACACCATCACTTTGTTTCACTTAACAAAATGCCTGGAAATCGAATTTTGAAAATAAAACGAGAAAGAGTACAAGAAGTAAAAATTTGATTCTGGGAAAGTATTGCTGTAGAAGTCTGATCTATAAATGATCACTTTGTTCCTTGGACCATACAATGATGATGAAGATCGCTGCTTGAAGATGAACAACTTGGAAGAACTAAGTCACCAGAAAGGTATCGACGTACTTGGGCACTGATGGCGAGGCCGAATGCTTTTCTGCTTTGCTTCACTCTGTTCTGAAAGAAAGGTTGAAGAAGAATGCTCTAGAGAATCAAAAATCTCTGAGTTCTAATCTCTCTGTCTTTTCTCCTGTCTCTGTGTGTGTGTTATATGAGAAAATAAGTCTATTTATAGACTTGGGCTCTTGTGCGTAAAAACTCAGCAAAAGTTCCGTCTTTACGCTAACAACTGTCACCCACGACTGAAGTCATCGTCTGTATATGTTGACACGTGTCCCATCATTTCAGTAAGAATAGAATGCATATACACACGTTCTTCGAGATGTGTGGCATGAAAGCCATGTAGGCAGACCACGTTCTCAACTGGTGAAGAAGAATAGGGCGTAAAACAACCCCAATGTACTCTGAGCGTAAAGCAGTGGACTAGGCGTAAAACAGCCCTGTCATAGATTTTTCGCGTAAAGTGGGTATTGAATAACCTTGAGCGTAAAGTAGCCCAAATAGGCTTTACGCACACGTCGACTTTCGAGCGTAAAAACTCATATAATCTCCATGCGAAAAAGAAGCCATAGTGTGAGCGTAAAGTAGCTCAGTCCACATACTAGACGACAACATTGGTCTCTGTATAAAACAAATTCCTTCAAAATCTGTGGTATATGCCATCATCAATATCTTCATGTCAGAGTTTGCATTAAATGCGAGACTTGACAGCTTTGTCCAGCATAAAAGTGGCTGATCTGTCCTTGGCATAAAATCATGGGTGTAGACCCGAGCGTAAAATGATCTGCCTACTTTAGGCGTAAAGTGATTAGCCTTGTCTTGGGCGTAAAGTATTTAGCCTCTCTGCGGCGTAAAGTAGATCAATTTGAGTGGAATGATCTATCACTTTGACTTATTCTGTGAATCACTTTTTACGCTCCTACAAGACCCCCTTCAAAGTTTTCAAATATCTCCAAGATTTGGAACACTTTGAATAGAAGCATAAAAATTGAGTTTTGACCAGTCAGCGTAAAATTTGGGATACGCAACAGTCATCCGCATAAAAGCGGGGATATCCAACAGTCGGCGTAAAATAGTGTCGGTCAACATTCAACCGTCACAATGAATTTTCTTCTCGAAACTTTCGAACGCCTTTTTATTTCCCCGAGTTTGCATTAATAATGAACAGTTTCCAATGAGAAATATGGAGAGTTGATTTAATCGTATAAATGAGAAGAAATTCTTCACTCTTGTCATTCATCTCCATAGTGATATGGCGCCAAAGAAGGAGATTAACAATGAAGAGGCTTCGGGCTCAAGGATTGACTTTGAGCGAGCACGCAACTTTGTAGAGTGCTTCGGATTAACTCCTGCAGTCTTCAGTCGCATCGATGGTGGTCCCCCGACTGCATATGAGGGCTCAGGAGATGCAGAAGCATTTTTAAATCTGATGCGTCGCTCTGGGATTCGCAACATACGCGAGTTGGGTGCCTCCTTTCGTCAACCCAACGAAGGAGAAAAAAAATGATATTCCATGTATTGCGACTCTCTTATATGTAGGGGTCCACTCCTCCCTTTTTATAAATAAAGTTTTGATGTTAATCTCATCTGTTGGTGCATAGAACTGTTCAACACTTCTTTTGACTGCTTCTATGGTTGTTCATTTCCAAGAAACAAACCAACACGTGGCATCTGTCTTGTAGTTACAAGAGCCATTTAATAGGATCTTTTTCCCGAAATAGACTCCCCACAGTTTCTTCAGTCTTTATAAATAGTCGAGAATGTTTCATATATTCTCATTCTTATTCCTCTGAAGATAACTTTTCGCAATGACGTTCTCCAACAAATGACACTGGCGATGCTTTCCAATGGCGATCCTTTGTACGCCCGATCACCAGATGCAGATTCATCCACTATTAGAGCCAAACCATTTGACCTAAGTGGTAAGTCTGATCGTAAGCAATTATCTGCTTTTGAAGTTTCTGAAGTACTGGCGTAAAAGCCTTGCCGAATAGTAGTACACCTGAAGCACTGGCATAAAAATCTTGCTGAAGCACTAGCATAAAAGCCTTGTTGAAGCACTAGCATAAAAGTCTTGCTGAAGCACTAGCATAAAAGCCTTGCTGAATAGTGGTATACCTGAGACACTGGCGTAAAATGTCTTGTAGTCTGTTGAAGATAAAACAAGACGCATGAGCATCTATTTTTTTCTTTTTTAGTTAGCGTCTCATACGCATCTGATGGTACTTCTGTTTAAAACACTTCTTCTTTGTTGTTTTCCTGCAGAAGTTTGGCTAAAGAGCTTTTCCAGAACCGGCATTGGTGACTTTGACGCTGTGAAGAGCGTGCTTCTGGCATCAACATCAGGAAGCTCATACACTTTTGACGCGCAAATCAGACAACTCAGAACTCTTCGTGAGATAGAAGGGTCTTCCCCTGTTGGTAGGAAGAGCCTTTATACACGGAGAGTTGGATGGTGGAGTCAACTCTATCCCGAGAAATCGGGTAGTAGAGTTCCTTTCACTGCAGGACTAGGAATTGTATCCCAATGCTGGATACATTCCTATCTCCTTTGAGAGGCCGCCACTCCTCCACCAGTTGTATTGGCAGTAACACGTCTTCGGGCTGCCATACTCTGGGATTCTCCTCTCGTCTGAGAGAGAAGACCAGAGTTTGATTCCTACTGCTCTGGTTGCCACAAAGGCTCGGACAGCAAGGAATTGACACCAACAACGAATCCGACGAAGAAGATCCAAAGAAGAAATAGATCTTCATTAGGTTATCGTTGTGTGTATAGAATAAAAATCCAAGATGTAATAGATTTCTATTATGATTTGTAAGAAAGTCTAAGAAATGTAATAGACTTTTTATGATATGAGAATGGAAATGATAATTCTTTTATGCTCAATGATTTGTATCTATCTGGACGTAATATGGACATAATAGATAAAAGAAATCTTGTTTTCTGTTTTTAGAGTATATAATACTATCAGAGGTAATATGGACATAATAGTATATATGAACTCAAAAGAAAATTAGATTAATATCTATGCAGAGGTCAAATAGAAATGATAGATAGGAAAAGTAAGTAGATTTAGTATTTATCCAGAGGTCATGGAAACATGATAAATAACGAATTCCACTTTCTAATCAATTGATAAAATAGAAGATATAAAATCCCTTTCCCAGGAGACAAGAAATCAGCTTAACCAAACCTTGGTAGCTGGGGAATAACGAGACAGATATCATGAGTATATAGGTCCATATCAATGTATGAATGAATCAACGTAACTTTCAGAAAAAGAAAACATTGATTTAATTCCATAATTAAATGAATAAACCTGATAGAACGAACGGACAGGTCTTTTCGGGAATGAAAGGTTGTTCTCAATTTCAAAGACCAGTTCATTTATAGTCCTCTTCTATAAATAGGTGAGAACTGCTTGTAACATTTCATTCTTATTTTTCCTCCTCTATTGGAAATATCTTCCGAGGATGTACGGTAAAAGAATGAAGTCTCCAGGAAAATTGAGGACATCATTGAGACGTGCCCCATTGAACCCACTGTATCAGGCCCAACCGAAATAGGTGGAAGCTCTTCTACGCCCAAGCCACCCCAAGACATCCTTTCTTTCTTAGTAGAGCCAGGGAAAACTCCTGAAGAAGAAGCATCGAGGATGGCTGTCTGTAAATTTTTCATGAGTTCAGGAAACGATGCCTTCTATGCATTGGCTGACTATGTATTCAATAAGGAAAGGAGTGGCCCTTAACATTTTATTCAGAACAAAAATAAATAAAGGAATTTTATTTTTATCAGCCTTCTTCTTTATACATAGTATTTCTTGAGGAATTTGCTGTTGATAGGCATCATGAGCAGATCTCCATTAGGCTTTGATAACCGATAGGCACTATTAGAAAATACGGTCTCAATAACATAAGGACCCTCCCATTTTGCTTGGAATTTCCTTTTGCTTTTGTGAGTCATCACCATCGGTCTTCGAACAGCCAATACTAGTTCGCCAACCTTGAACACCCTCTCTTTAACTTTACGATTGAAAGTTCGAGATATGCGGGCTTGGTATAGCTCAATATATTTTTGTGCTTGAAGACGCTTCTCATCCAATCCTTCAAGTTTTTGGAGTCGTAAGCGATCATTATTCTCTCTGGTTAGCTCATTAGCAATGGCTATCCATAAAGATGGAATTTGGATTTCCAAGGAAAGAACAGCCTCACATCCATAAACCAATAAAAGTGGTGTAAAACCAGTAGGAGTTCGGACTGTTGTTCGATAAGCCCATAAACATTCTCCAAGTTTCTCGTTCCAATCACGTTTATTAGAAGAGACAAATTTTTGAGAAGTTTAATGATCGTCTTATTGAAGGCTTCGGCTAAACCATTAGCAGCTGGATTATAAGCCGTAGAAGCCAAATTTTGAATTTGATTCTTATCACAGAACCGATAAAATGCCTGACTGGCAAATTGTGGACCATTGTCACGAATTATTCGTCGAAGAATTCCGAAGCGATAAATGACATGATGTTTGATGAAGCTGATCACGTTAGATGTTTTCACTTCAACAAGAGGAACTGCTTCTGCCCACTTAGAAAAGTAATCGGTTATAGCTAATATGAACCGATGTCCTTTAACAGAAGGAGGGTTAATAGGACCAATGACATCCATACCACAAGCTTCGAAGGGCCAAGAAGCTGCTCTAGGAAGTAGAAATTCAGACGGTTGATGAATAAAATCAGCATGAATCTGACATGCTTTACATCTTCTGGCATAGTCTACAGCATCTGCTATCATAGAAGGCTAATAATACCCCATTCTTCGAATACGGTCTTGTAATTTAGGACCTGGTTGATGAGCACCACAAACACCATCATGAGCCTCTCGTAGTGTTTGTTTGGCTTCACTCTCTAAGAGACAACGCAGTAAGAGTCCATCATATGATCGACGATATAACATATATAAAGACGAATCGTAATAAAATCGAAATGATCGTCTCTTAATTGATGTAGCTTCTTTTGGATCTTCAGGCAAAATTCTATGAACCGCATAGTCAATGAATGGAGTTCTCCAATCCCTCTGTTGGGAACTAACCTCTGTAGCATAACTTTGTTCAACATACAGATTATTCTTGATACAGCACAGATCTCGGTCCAACAAAGTAATTGTATTTTGCCTTCGGATTGGAACAGCCAAATCTGCAGCTAGACTAGCAAGAGCATCAGCCTCAACATTCTGATAACGTGGTACAAATTCAATGAAGAATCCTTTGAATGAAAGGACCAACTCGACTACCACTTGATGGTAAGGGATGAGATCAGGGTTTATGACCTCATAAGTTCCTCTAAATTGATTAATAATCAATTGAGAATCTCCATAAGCTTCTAGGAACTCAATATCCAATTGTTTTGCTACTTGGAGACCAATCAATAGAGCATTATATTATGCTACATTGTTGGAACATGGCTCATTGAGAGAATAGGCACGGTATATGACCATTTTGTCAGGAGAAACCAAGACGATTCCTATCCCAGAGACAATGTTGCCTTTAGGTCCTACCCGTGATGCTCCATCAAAATATAATTGCCATATATCATTCTTCAGAATCATGTTGCAATCCATGACTTCATCTGGAATGTCCTCATATAACTTTGATGTTTCTGGTATAGGATGAGCAGCTAAGAAATCAGCTAATGCTTGACCCTTTACTAATTTTTGAGGCACATAAATCATATCATAAGGAGTGAGCAACATTGCCCAAGTAGCTAATATGGAATTAAGAATACTTGGCTTTCTCATCAATACCTGAATAGGATTTATTCTAGAGATGACATGAATAGTTTGCCCTGTCACATAATGTCTTGTCTTTTGTACGGCAAAAACCAAAGCCAGACATTCCTTTTCTACAGGAGTATACCTGTGTTTAGCTCCAACCATCATTCGGCTAAGATAATAAATCGCCTGTTCATGACCCATATCACTTTTCTGTGCGAGAAGAGCACCAAGTGAATGATCCAAGGCTCGAACATATAGCAAAAATGGTTTTCCTACCACTGGAGGTACCAGGACAGGTGGATTTGTAAGGTATTGTTTAATATCATTGAAGGCTTCTTGACACGCTTCATCCCAGACAAAAGATACACCTTTCTTTAACAGACGGG
This sequence comes from Iris pallida, assembly GCA_029216955.1. Classification (NCBI taxonomy): domain Eukaryota; kingdom Viridiplantae; phylum Streptophyta; class Magnoliopsida; order Asparagales; family Iridaceae; genus Iris; species Iris pallida. The sequence goes on along the minus strand of JANAVB010011200.1, from coordinate 12,568,162 downwards.
AGAAAGGTTGACATCTTCTAGAGAGATTAGATATAAATCTCCTGATATAGGCAATGCGGTCCTGAAAACCACGGAGCTCTTTCAGATTGCGAGGAGGACGCATTTCGAGGATTGCTTTAACTTTATCAGGGTCAACATGGATACCCTGAGAAGTAATAACAAATCCTAAAAACTTGCCACTGGAAACCCCTAAGAAAGACTTGGTAGGGTTCATTTTCAATTGATGTTGACGCATCAATTCAAATACTGTCTTTAGGTCTTGAATATGATCATCTTTTGATCGACTTTTAACAGCGATGTCATCTACGCAACATTCAACTGTCTTTCGTAGATGCTCTTGAAAGATGTTGCTCATAGCCCGTTGATATGTAGCACCGGCATTTTTAAGACCAAACAGCATAACCGTATAACAGTAAACTCCGAAGGGTGTTCGAAAAGAAGTATGTTTCTCATCTTCTGGATGCATCTTGATCTGATTGTATCCTGAAAATCCGTCCATGAAAGACATACGTTCAAAACCGCATGTATTGTCTATCATGACATCAGTAATGGAAAGTGGAAATTCGTCCTTTGGACAAGCCGTATTAAGATCTCGATAATCTATACAAACCCGGACTTTTCTGTTCTTTTTCATTACAGGAACAATGTTGGCAACCCAATCCGGGTGTTGCTCTTCACGCACAAATCCACATGTGATCAACTTTTTGACTTCTGCTTCGATTGTATCCATCATATCTGGTCTAAAGCGCCGTTGCTGTTGTTTTACAAGCTTGGTGTTAGGCAAAATATTGAGCTTATGAGTAGCAACTTTAGGATCTAGACCCGGCATATCCTCATAACTCCATGCAAAGATGTCAATATATTCTTTGATCAGTTTTATCAACTCTTTCTTTTCATCGTCAGAAAGGTTCTTACTGATGAATATTGGTTTGGACGTAGTTCCATCTCCAACATCAATCTGGACAACCTCATCCTCTGTAGGTGGCTGTCGCTGCTCAAAACGAAGTTCCCATTGAGTGTCCATTTGTTGGGCCCAAGGGTCATTTTCAAATGGCTCGGATTCATCATCAATTTGAACCTTGTAAGTTAAAAATACCTGTCCAAATTCGTCAAATGATTGTGAGGAATTAGAAGAGAATTCTTCTTGTATATCGTCATTAAACATATGGGATAGATCATATCCCAATCCATGACGAGTCTTCTGGTAAAACGGATCACCACATAACGGGAGTCGTCTACCTTTTGCCTTGATTGAGACCTTGCATAGTCTTCAAATCATATCCCATGTTCTGGATAATCTTGATAGATTGTTGACTATACTTGTCAATTCGGATTCTTCCTTTGTCTTTATCTTTCTGATCGTCTGTCTGAGCAACAGGTACATTTCTAGCCAAGTCAAAAATAATTTGGCGCTTGTTTTTCTTATTAGACGGAACCACGAAATAAGATTCTTCGTGACGTCTAAAAGTTACGCAGGCTTGTGATGAAGCAGCTACAGGTATAAGATAGGGAGAAGATGTTAAGACTTTTTGAGCATAAGGTCCAACATTGTAAACCCCCTAAATTTCTACTATATTTTTAGTACTGATTTTTTTTTGTATTTATACGTTGCATAATCGTATTATACGTCGCGCGGGAATTTAAGTTTTTCATATTTACTCGTCGAGTGCGAAACTGCGAATATGTGCAAAATACATATTTTAGAAAAATATTTTTTGATTTTATTATCGATGATGGCTTCAAAAATAATATATATAATAATTATTTATTAAAAGTAATTTAGCAAGAAGATATTTTAAAGATTTGATTATTTATGTTTATTTCCAAAAATTGTTTCATCTAAATTATTAAAAATGTAGTTTAAAATTATTTCCTATTTATACTTAAATATTTATGATGATTTTCGAAATTAATTAATTATTATTATTTATAAAAAGATATTTTGAATTTAATGGTAATAATTTAAATGGTACTTTGGAAAACAATATTTTATGCAAATATTTATTTCATATGAGGTACGAAGGTTTAAATTTATAAATATAATTCTATTTTCGAAATTAATTAATATTTATATTTTATTATTTTTCAAAAAAGTATTTTAAAAATAGTGTTTTGGGTTAAATTTAATTGGTTGTGATAAGTTACATTTGAAATAATTTTAAATAGCTTTTATATGAAAATGTAATTTATCTATAATAATTTAGATTAGATTTATATAGTTCGACTTGGATTTGATTGGATTCAATTTTTGTTTTAAAACATATATGGTAAATTTTCTAAAATTAGATTTAAATTGTAGATTGAACCCAATTTGAATTTAAATAATTAAATTGGGTCTAATCCTTATCTAACTGGGTATTCCCACCTCCTATAAAAGGAGAGGTACTCCTCCAGAAATTTTCAACCACAACCCAAAATCCGTGCACCGTGTCTGTGCCTCCCATCCACTATATTCCCCATTACAAATACAGTAATCTCGTCCGAGTCCGACAATCCCGGACCTCCATCTTGTCGTGTCGGATAATTCCTGACATGACGACTTAAATCCTATCCCTAGCCTAACTGTAGATCATCCCCGCCGCAACACTGCCACTCCTTCCCGTTCACCGCCACCAATGGCGCAACCCCAAGGCCCGCCACCACCTCTACCACTGTTGCCATCCCTCTCGGCCACCATAACCCGACACTGCCCAACCATGGCCACCTCCGGCCGACCAACCGCCCCAAACCAACCACCACAGCCACCAAATCCAATACCCCAGAAAATAAGAAAAAAGAAAAGCATCACCTGGTCGCTTCCGCCGTCGTGCGTCCGGGGAATACCGTGCCGAGATCCCGACCACCACGGGGAGGCAAGCTTCCCTCGAGAGCACCCCTCCACCACAGATTGGAAGCCACCCGCCATGACCGCCGGTGAGCCTCCGAGAGCCGCCAACCGCATCCGTACGGCCAGCACTCCGACGTCGCTGCGGTTCCCCAAGCGTCGCACCCCGCGCGTCGCCCACTGGTCCGTCGACCTCCGTGGGAGCTTGCGCCCTCCCAACCCGATGAAGCCTCCACGACCGGAGCACCACATCCGCCCATCCGTCTGTTCATCTGGCCACCGGCGCCCACCCGTTCCTCCGTACCTCACCGGAAACATCCGCCAGCCGAGCCGGCGATCTCTGCTTCCCCTGGCCGCCGTACCATCAGGAGCACGCATGGGCGCCGACAAACCCTCGCCGCCGTCTCCATCCTCCGCCCTCGGCGCCGATCTCCGCCCGCCGCTCGAGACTGACGCCACCGCTGACCTCCGTTCTCCCGAGACCGCCGGCGCGCGCTCCTCCAGACCGTCGTCGCCGCTCCTTCTCCCCTCCGCCGTCAGAGGCCGCGCGCCACTCGCCGTAGGTAAACCCCCGTTCCCCTTCTCTACCGCTCGCCTCTCTCCCCTTCCCCAAAATTTTTGTTTCCTCACCAATCTCTCTCTCTCTCGCTCACTGTGTAGGAATGAGTGGATCGGTTTGGATATATAATGTTATATTATATATTATTTTATTATTTCTATTATTATTAATTCTATTATTATTAGTATTATCATCATCATCATTTTATTATTATTATTATTGTTACAATTATTTTACCACTATTTTTATTATTATTATTATTATTATTATTATTATTATTATTATTATTATTATTATTATTATTATTATTATTACTACTACTTTTATTATGATATATTATTAGTATTAATTACTATTTACTTAAATGATATTAGTAAAATTCTAGTATTATTAATATAGCTATATTATTAGGATTGATTTTGGAAACTATATACTAATATAAATTATTTGTGAAAAACACCTTACAGATTTAACCCTATATATATATTATTTCAAAACATAGTCTAAGCCTTAAGAAAAATTCCTAGATTAATTATTTTTTTTGCCTAAATATAGTTTTCAAAATTATTATGTATAAATCATTTTCTACTGTTTACGTAAAAATTACTTTAAAATATTTTTCAAATAATATTGATGATTTCTAAAATAGTACAAGTATGTATTCTCCACAAAACTCCCACCTTGATATTTCCAGTGATCATTACTAATTCCAAATTTATCTTTTCTCGCGAATTTGGACATATCGCATCGACCATGGCCAGTGGACAGAACAGGACTTGTTGGAACTTTGCACCACCCCAGACGACACACCAGGCAAGACACCTTGCCTTTACTGTTTAAATTTCCTGCTCAATATCATACATGTTTTAGTTGTTTTTTTTAAATTATATGTAAATGCAAACTACTATATTTTATACAATTGGCTTAGAGTTAAGCGACTACCATCAAATTTAGTGTGTCTCATTGACTTGCCACGATTGTACACGAGTTGTGTGTGAGAGTTGTGAGTATCATATAGAGGTCACTTGCGTGTGGGCTGATCCCCCGTGCGCATGCGTAGGAATAACTGTCAATAGATGCATGATTAGAAGACTTGACAGTTATCTATATTAAAATAGTGTGGTGGAAACGACACGTGTTTGTGTGTCATGGTTACGACACACGTATAGTATCATTGGGGGGAGAGGACAGCTACTAGCGTAGGGGCTACTTTTATTTTACACATTTGGGAGATAGTGTCTCGGATGAGCGCTACGTGTTACCCGGCCGATAGTGTCTCGGATGAGCGCTACTTGTTGGCCACTCTTTATTACATGCTTGAGACAGCCCCTACGTAGAACGTTGTCCTATAAATTGAAATCCACATAGAATGGTTAGGAACCTTTACCCATGCATACTTTTCTATTGAGCTTTATTTATTCAGTTTATCGGCATGATATTATGTGTCTTGTTACGTCCCTCTGAGGACCTGGTGATCTCTCCAGGTGTGTGTTTTCGTGATTTCTTGCAGGTGCTCTAGCTAAGGCCATTCCTTCCTTCGTGATGACTGCTTTTGGACTTGTCATTGCTTCGCTCGACCAATCACTTTCTTTGTATATTTCTTCTCTATTTAAATTAGTTGGTAGTGGACTTTGTCTCCGCCCAACGATTGTATCAAAAATATTCAAGTTGATTTCTATATTATTATTCCTTTCATTGTGGATGAGATTTAGTGCCTTGGATTACTATATTTACAGCTTATGTATACATACGAGGTCCATGTATTTCGTATGTATACAGCTGGCATGTCTACGTACTTGGTCCTACGTATTTTGGGACTGGGGCGTTACAAACATCAACCTGAAGAGGAAAGGAATTTTCTTTATGGTTGATGTATAAAGTTTCTTCTGGTTCTATGTCGTCTTTAGATTGATGACTTTGATTATCAGAAGATAAAGTCATTCTTTCAATAAACTTGGCAGCCATATACTCGAAAAGGAAATCTTTATTGATATCAAAAAGTACAAAATGATCAATATTTACATCATTTACGATTTGACTGCTACGCTTTGGATTAATCATCAGTGGACCATTATCCGTCTTCTGCATAGATTTGCCAAGATTGACAATCAATGGTGGTTCTGGATCATTCGTACAAGAAGTACGCCCTTTGACCTTAATCAAAAAGGGTTGAACTTGGCTCTTAGTAGGAACATTTACTGATTCCTCAGATGAAGCTTGAGTTCTTCCTTTAACCTTGATTACCAAAGGTTGATCATTGACAGATTGGGATTGGATTCGTCCCTTGACTATGATCTTTAAAGGTTGCTCTTCTGGCGGATCTTCATTAAGAGACTGATCCTCAGTAGATGATTGATCCTCAGCTATGTCTGATATCTCTTTCATATGCTCTTGTTTATAAAGCCTTGAATCAGAAAAATAGGCTTCGACACCCTTGAAAGGATTGATATCAGCAAACTCAGTCTTCACAACTCCTTGGGAATCCACATACTTGAAGCATTGGTGGAGAGTTGAAGGCACGATATTATGCTCATGTAACCATGGTCTTCCAAGAAGGATATTGTAGGATACGTCTGAGTTGATAACATAAAAGGTTACCATAGTTCGGAGATCGCCAATCTGAATCTGCAAATGAATCTTCCCCAGTGGTTTACTCTTGCCAGAGTTAAAACCGACTATCGTAGTACTAGTGTAAGTCAAATCACGAGTAGGAATCCTCAGGGGTCTTAGCATACTATGAAGAATTATGCTAATTGAAGACCCAGGATCAATGTAGATCCTGTCAATTTCAGTAGATCCAATATACCCAGTATAGCACAGAGGCCTGTCATGTTTGTTATGCTTCAACAGCATATCTTCTTGTGTAAAGGTGATGTTGGGAATTGCTTCCATCACACTATGACATTGCGGACATGAAACTGGAGTATTATCAGGACTCTTGAGTTGAGCCAAGCATGAATCTGCCTGAAGTAGAGCTTCACTCAAAGTCTCCATGCTTTCTTTAGAAAGGCGAAGCAGTTCAAACATAGATAGTTTAGCCGGAGTATTGGCTAACTGAGCTAGAATATCAAATTTGTAAGGTTTCATCACCACCCCCTGACTGAAAGCAGACTTCAATGGAACGTCAAAGCGTACTGCTTTCTGTTTCCCTTTTTCAACCACCGAGGGTTTAGCAGGAACAAGAGAAGGTTGAGCTGGTAGTATTTCCACTACATCTTCTGTTTCTTTGGAAGATCCCTCATAATCTTTGTGGTACTCCTTTCCGGATCTTGTACCAGTAAAAGTTTCTTCTTCAGACTCAAGAGAAGGAAGTACCATATTACAGGATTTAGTCTTCCTTCCTTTAGCCTTTTTCTTGTAAGGTTTGTTGTGAGGAATTTCAGAACCCAATCCAACAGTGGATTTTTGATTTTGAATTTGTAAAGGAAGTCGTATTCCTTTATCATAATTCAAACCTTCTGCCTTCTGAAAGTCATAACCCATTTTCTTCATGAGAAGGACAGATTGCTGACTGTATAGATGAATGGGCAGTAGACTTTTAGCAAATGGTTCCACAGAGGAAGAAGAAGGGATCTCTGTATCCACAGGAGAATGAGGAATATATGTCTCTGTAACTACAGGAGGAGAAGGATTCGGGATACGAGGAAAAATCCCTGTAGGAGCTTTTTCGTAAGCAGCAAAGACTTGTTGTACCCGGTATAATGGGACACTATTCATAGCTAACCACTGCTGATGAGTAAGCTTGAGTTTGGTAGGAGGAGCTAGACTTGGAGGACATATGTTCAATCCTCTTAGTCTATCTTCCAAAGGAGAGCCATCCCATAGCCGATCCAAGTCATCAGGATCTGGAATATCATGAGCAATCATGTTGCAGGTTTTGGCTTTCTTACCCTTCTTGGATTTTGAATTTTTACCTTTATTTTCCAATTCAGGTATTAAGTCAGGGTGTACCCACATAATTTCACCATTTTTTAAGGTAAGAGGCAGCAATCCGTCATTTTCTTCTCTAGGAGGCGGGATATTCACAATCTTCATCGTCGCCTTCGGGATTGGGATGATTCCATCTGCTACTTGCTGTGGAGGAAAGTCCCCGAATTGAAGAGAAACCATATTGGTTGTAACCGTATGGTCATCATTAGTTAAGGCGATAGCACCGCCATTTATCAGCTCCTGGATTTTCTTCTTCAGGACATAGCAAGCACTGGTAGGATGATTAATGTATCTATGATAGATACAATATTTGGGATTGTCAGTTAGATTTACCTTATTAGGCCTCTTTGGCTCTGGAATCTGAAGTTTGCCACTCTTCACCAGACATTGAAATATCCCTGGGATATCACTCTCATCAAAAGAGTATTCTTTCTTTGGTCTGGAAGATTCCTGACTATTCGGCGTCATTTTATTCTTGGAAAGATTAACCATGAGGGTATCTTTTCCTTTCACATTACGATTGCCGGGGTTATTACCAGGATTACTTTTCTTTCCTCTATCATCTGAGGCAAAAATCATCCCATGTTCACGAGCCAACCTACCATTGGTCTCGGCAGAAACTGCTGCTATGATGAACGAAACCCAATCTGTGAATTGAGAACCCGTAAAAATAGCAATAGATGGTCGCAGATTCATCTTGCATATATCAATGAGTGCTGAATCTGGCATACCCGGAGGCATCTTTAAAGTAGCTTGTCGGAAACGTTCAATGAACTTCCGAGTATCTTCTTTCTCCTTTTGCTTGATTTCTATCAAGGAGGACATGTTCATGTCCATACTTCATAGAAGCGGAAGAGAAACATTGCCTTAAATTCGTCGAAAGACGAAATACAATTGTCGGGTAAACTTCGATACCAATCATAAGCCGAACCTGTCAAGCAACCAATGAACACTCGAGTGAGAAGAGCATCATTTTTCTACAGATGTACAGTCATAATATCAAAATAATTGATATATTGACTAGGAGAAGTCCTCCCATCAAACAATACCATGGATTGTGGCTTGAATTTTGGTGGAAAGGGTACATCATTCCAATGAGGAGGATAAGGTTGCTTAATCCCTAACCTCTGGAGTTGATCCTTGTGCCTCAAGACTTCAAACTGTGCTTTGAGTTCATCCACTGCTTGAATGGCCTCACTAGTTTGCGGAAGCACATTTGATTGAATAGTTGTTGGATGTACCGTAATCTCCACCGGAGATGGTACATCTTCTGGAATAATAGGATCTGGAGATGAAGAATTTTGATTAACAGCAGGCACTTGAACATTCAAAGGTATATCAGCCCCTTGACTATCTTGAGTTTGTGCTGCTACTGGTACTGGTGCTATTACTGTCGGCTGAGCAGTTTGCTGATTCAATATTATCTGATGCATGTTTTGCACCATGTTAAACATATCTTTCAGTGATTGCTCAACGGCAGTGAGGCGCTGTTCTGTATTAAAAAATGAGGTCTCTGGTTCATCTCCAACAGCGTATGATTCAACCTCTCTTGAAGATATAGAAGGATCAGTATAGAAGTATGAATCGACACTGTCAGTCTCGGACTCAAAAGATTGAGTACCCCCAGCTTCTGAATCAGAAGTCTCCATTTGTCTTTGTCTTCTTGATCGAGTGTTTTGATATACCCCCTCAAAAGAATCAAGAAGTCTGTTGAACTGTTGCTGACCTGGGGTTTGGGACGTAATTCGTCTTGGACGTCGTCCTCTGTTAGTATGAGATGCCATGTTCACTGACGCATATGACAACTCATGTTCTTGGTTTTCAGTTTGTTGTTGAGACACATTAAAACTCAATCGATCAAAAACTGACCGTTTTGAAGCCGAACAACAACAATTGATTACAACCTGGTGATAATCACAATGATGTTTTTCTTGGGAAAATGTCACCGGAGATTGTCTATTCTTACGCTTTTGCATTAGCAATTCACGTAAGTCAGAAGGAGTGGAGGAAGTAGTCTTCTTTATTACATTAGGGGTAGAAAAACGTTTAGTACCCTGTGTATAAAGAAGATTACTGGCAGCATTCGCAGAACCAAATTGTACATTTCTACGCGTTTGGAGTTGTGTGCGTAAATCTTGAGATTTTTTAGCACGAATGACTCCATTTTCATTGCGTGTAATTTGTAGATTTGGTACTTTGCGTAGAGCAGTATAAGAAGGCTGTTGGTGTAGAACTGAAGTTTTACCAACATCATTTTTATGCTGCACACGTTTAGGTACATTCACATTAGATGTAAAAACATTATTGCGAGTTTTATCTACACTGTCAAAGACAGGAGATTTACCTTTACGCGTAGAGCGTAAAAATTGGTTATCTACCACGTCACAGACGGGAGATTTTGTTTTATGCGAGGAGCGTAATTTATTTGAGCCTACCACGTCACCGATGGGAGACTGATTCTTACACCCAGAAGCACAATCGTTAGAGTTTGCCCCCATTACAAATGGGAGACTCATCTTTATGTACTGAGCATAAAAGTTGGTTTTTACCCATTGAGCGTAAAACCTGGTTCTTACGCAGTGGGCGTGAAACCTGATTATCTTTACCGTTACAAACGGGAGATAAATCGTCACACTTTGAGTGTAACTCTGAAGTAAGGACTGCCTCGTTACGAATAGGAGCCCCTACGACAGGAGTGGGAAGAATTCCCTTGCCACTAGCAGCAACAGAAAGATCAGAAGCTATTTTGGATTTAGGAATCCAAACTTTTTGTGCTTTGCGAGATTTTTGAACATTGGAGTAGCGAGAACCACCCCCAGTTCGGAGCATCCCTGTCACGACCCGCTTCCGAATAATCGGACACGAGTCGGACACGCCCAGCCTTCGTCGTTAGACACGACGAAGTAAGCTGTACCAAGCTAGGGAAAACTAACCAGATAAACATGAAAGTATAGAATCACAGCATCTAAAAACGTATCCCAGAATGATCACCATAATCCACAAATCCATATATCATAATGTACCAAAATCAACAGAAATGAAAGTGCTATGAACTCTAAAGTCAATACCTCAAGTAAAGCTAAGTAATCTAAACCTGAAGCCTCAAGCTAAGCCTCATCCTGCTCAGCTAAATCCTGGGCTCTGGCCCATAGAGTAGAGCAATGTCTTGCAAGCATACCTGCAACATATCCTATTCAGGAGCGGAGCAAAGAACAGTTCTAGGTAATAAAATATGACCATGATATGAACAGGGTACAGGAGTACAGGAAAATGAAATACAGGAATGAACATGAAAGTACAGGAAAGTAGTACAGAAAAATAAGTACAGGAACTATAGTACATGAATGTAAAGTACAGGAACATGTAAAGTACAGGAATGAAACTATAATCCTGAAGTACCAGACATGATAAGTGCACAATATTGAAATACATCTAGTCCATGTGACCGGCTGGGGTAAGTACAGGAGCATGCACAGGAGTACATGAATATGGTACGACTTAGGACCCGCGTGCACAGTGCGAGGCCTAAGCTAGGTACAGGAATATATAGTAACCGGGATTGGTCACATGGCTAGTGTATTTCCCCACCCGACACTAATAAGTACAAGAGCAAGGGTACAGGAATACAGGAGTACAGGAGTACATGATATCGTGCCATGACGTGTCACAAGAAAGCGTACAAGAATGTAAATGCACAAAACCGTAGAAAAGTACTTGCCTGGCTCCAGAAAAGTACGGGTGAACAATGGAGCTGGATGCAAGCCTGTATTTATATTGGTACAAGTTGGTTAAAAGATAATCAAGCTCTAGATTGGTGTTTTGTAGTTCCACTATCAATATTGGTTAACTAATATATTAACTACTCGGTAATAACCCCCTTACTCTAATCTTAAAACCCTTATTAAGACATAAGATTTAGCTAGGTTCTCAAAATTCTTAATTTCCAAGATAAGACATGTATTATATACTCAGGTTTGTTGGTAAAAAATTCTAACCCGACTTATCAGCTACAAGGCAGACATTGATGTCCGTAGGAAGCAACCTTCCCAAAGCAATGTCAAAATCAGTTATTAGACTGAAAATGTGGGCAATCTCAGGTATTCAAATGAGACTTCAATCTCACATTCACATGAGACTCTAATCCCAGGTTCATGAGATCAATTTCCAATTCACATAAAGCTTCAGTCCCAGGTTCATGAGATCAAATTCTCAATCACATGAGACTCTAATCCCAGATTCCAGATTTCACATGAGATGAAATCTCAAATCAGATAATACTCAATTCCAGAATTCACAAGAGATGAAATCTCAATTCAGAAGATAATACTTCATTCCAGATTTCACATGAGATGAAATCTCAAATCAGAATATCACTCAGTTCACTGGTATTACTTAGGAACATTGCTCAGGTCAAATAGCCAGGATAGTGCAAAAATGGCAGTAATATGGTTTGAAAACTAATACAGAAATCAGTCTCAGGTTCAAAGGAAAAACACTGATGTGTGTCTCAACTATTGGTACCAAACTACCTGTTAAAAACAAACCTTTTCCCAACTTCCCTGTAATCATTCCACTAGAAACAGATTCTTCACAATTATGTAACTATCCATACTCAACCACTACGCTAAACTATACCAAAATCGAGAGCAACCAGTTTAAGGAAAACAAGGTAAACCAATAACTGAACCCAACCATAAGAATTATTTAGAAACCAAGGATTGAATCCAACCATAAAATTGTTAACAAAAATCCTAGGCTTTAGCAGCACCTAGGTCCGAACACCACAACTTACACTCTTGCCTACGGACAACAACAAATTTGAATTTAACGGCTATGGCAGCAAGTCTTCACTATCGACTGTGCACACCCCAGAGCCCGTTCTTCCCTGCAACTGATATCACCCCGACACTGCTGCAAAGTCCTAATTGAGGACGCGGACACTCCACCCCACGCACCCGACACAAGCCAGTGCACACACACACACGCTAGTTCTAAGCATAATGAAAATTCTTCATTAACAGAGAAAAATAAAAGAAATTACCTGAAATAACCAATTCGAAGTGAAGGCACACTTCCTGCAGGTGGACACAAATCCCTCGTGTCCAAAACCCAAATGAATACCTGGCACAGTCATTCCAACAAACAGTTGGCGATCAGGAGAAATATTCAAAATAGTTTGCGTTCCTCTGTTCATTGAAACTCAGAATTGAATATTGATCCTAAGATCAACATTCTGATCGAAATTGTAAATTCTCAAGAAGACCCGGATCAATTACAAGAAGAAAACTCCAACCGAACTATTTCAAACGAAAATTCAAAAGGTCCAACGATAGTAATTAGAAGCAACTCACCTATCCGAGTGCCGATCAATTAATCTACGATCCAGTCGATCAATCCTACCAATCTGCCAATGAATCGAAGATCAACAAGAACGAGGCGAATCAATGATCAACTAATGCAATTATTTACAAAATCACGAATCGAAATAACAGGGAGTTGAACGAAGAATGGAGTCGAAACTTACCGTCACTATACTGTCCTGAAATAAATATAGGAACGCTCGATCGATCCGAACAATTTGAATCCCGATCTAACAATTCAATACAGTCGAAAAAAGGAAATGATCAGTATGAGTCAAAGAATGACTCCTCCCGATCGAGAAGGAGTTCGATAAGATGATCGAAACTTACTTCAGTCCGGCCGATCGGTGGAGAGGGCGAACAGTATCGCCGGAAAAGGGGGACGTCTCCGTCGTCGCTGTCAAAATCGCCGTGGTCGTCGTCGAGTCTCCGCCGTGGTCATCGTCGAGTCTCCGCCGTGGTCGAGCTCTCGAGTCTCCGCCGTGGTCATCGTCGAGTCTCCGCCGTGGTCGAGCTCTCGAGCTCAGGAAAGGGGAAAGAAACTCAAAGGAAAATAAATCCAGAAAGAAACGGAATGGGAACTTACTGTTCTCATATTCCCCTAAATTAATAAAGTGCAAATTTGCACTTTACACCCTCCGCCCAAAACTAATTGCAAAATGACCTCCCCTCTTATGGAAAAATCATAAACCCCCTCTACCTTTTCATAATTGAAAATCAGTTAGGAGGTTATATGGTGGGCCCCAAATTTGTTACAACAAACTTTCAAATTTGAATTCTGCTCCTAAAATTATTTCCCTCAAAAATAGATCACAAAAATTTATTATTTTGAAACTAAACTTATTATTTGAAACTTAATAATAACAATTTTAATTATTATAAACCAAATTTATTTTTCTTAAAAACTGGGAAGTGGAGTTACAAATCTCACCTCCTTAAAAAATTTCGTCCTCGAAATTCAAAGAACCAAAAATAAATCCCAACAATTTACAAAGATTCAAACACTAGTTATTTATTGAAAATAGAATTCCATAAGAAACAGAGTACAATCAAGTCAATCAAACAGAGTGGGATAGCGTTCCCGCAACTCGTCCTCGCGCTCCCATGTGGACTCTCCGGAGGGTGGTGTCTCCCCATGACGCGAACAAGAGAAATAGCCTGGTTCCGCAAGCGCTTCTCCCTCCGATCGAGGATCTCCACTGACTGCTCCTCGTAGGTCAATCTCGGACCCACCTCTAGCTCTTAGTGGTCCACTACATGGCTCGAATCTGGAATGTAGCGTCGAAGCTGAGACACGTGAAAAATATCGTGCACTCCCCCTAAGCTGGCTGGAAACGCTAGCCGATATGCCACCTCGCCAATCCGCGCCGTCACGTCGAAAGGCCTGATGAATCTCGGACTGAACTTTCCGCCTCTGCCAAAACGAATGGTGCCTCTGGTCGACGAGATTCTTCAGGAACACTCTGCTTCTAACTGCGTACTCCAGTGACCATCTGTTGTTGTCCGCCCAGTACTTCTGCCGATCCTGTGCAACTCTGAGACGCCCTGAGCCTTTGAGATCAAATACAATAATTACACATAAGAAAATAATACGATCTAGCAATGATCAAGGATTAAATAGGCACGAATGGAATAAAGTTCAACTACATCTTAGAGGAGCAAAATCATGAAGACACAATTATTAAGTACGATCAAAAATTGATAGTTTAACACAGGTAGACTAGAACAAGATAGAAAATCATGGTCAGATAGACATGACTTAAGATCGAAATTTAGACAAGTCACAAACGAAGTACGGAATCACAATCTGGTAATATACAATTTTGAGGAATTCAATGATCTAACGATAATATGCTAAAAGGAAAATTTAGCAACTGTTGATTGAGGAGACATACGCAATACTCAGGAGATACAGTATCAAATCGGGATGAACGTGCAAGGATCTGTTATTCTCGAAAACCAATAATCATATAAAAGGGATATAGTTTCCATGGTGTCCGGGAATATATAGCTATTTGAAATCACTTTGCCTAGAATCCCTACCCCGCCAGTATATATCTGACTGCAGTGGACTTTCGGCTCCGTGACTCAAATAACAATATGTCACCGAATATTCTGTCAACCTTATCCATTTTCCAATAATCATTGACGAAGCAACCCAAGAGATTAAGATATGAAGAATGTAGCAAAATCTCGACAATACTCGAAAACCTATGAAAGTCCAAAATTACTTCAACTTAGAGTTCCTGCCTCGCCAGTGCGCTACTGGCTGCAGTGAACCCTCAGTCTCCATAATCCAGATAATGGCTGCAGCGCGCAACTGTCACGCCATAGTAGGTCATCGAATAGCCTTTGAACTTTATCCATAGGAGAATTTCAAGGAATCCAAATAAGTTTTAATAGTCCAAGTCACGAAAATGGTGAGGTTACCTGTCTGTTAGAATACAAGGGTTTATTAGGTACTATGAAGCAAAACGGAATCAAATCAAGGGTAGTGAGTACAAAAGGGCAACCAGGGAGATTTAAAATTTCAGACAGGGAGCGAAGTTTCAAATTATAACGAAATTTCAATTGATATCTGGAATGGTAACGAGATTCCGTATAGGGAACGTAATCCCGAATAACGAAGCCGCGAAGGTTGCATAGAAGCAATGTATCAGATAGAAGGCAAAGTCTTGAAATAAGGACCAAAAACTTTGTACATAATATATAACAAAATCTCGAACGACAACGAAGTCTCGAACAAAAGTTCAACAGGAAACAAATCTTAGATAGGAAATCGACATCAATAAAGCCGCGAATAAAAGTGAAATCTTGAACAGAATCTCGAACAGGAAGCAAGGTTACGAACAGTGATTTAGAAAACAGGGTATCAAATAGCGAATAGAAACAGGTATCGAACCCTGATTATGAAACAAATAGAATTTCAATAGGAAACAAGGTCGAACAAGGTTGTGAACAGAAATAATTTCTTGAATAGAAACAAGTCTCAAATAGTAAACAAAATCACATAGGGAATGAGCCAAAATTTCAAAATAGAAAACAAGATCTCCAAACGATGTCTCGAATAGGGGCTGAATCTCAAGCAAGTGTCAAGATAGGAGTGAAGGTTCAAACAATGTTTTGATTGGGGACAAGTTTCAAAAATGAAATTTCGGATAGAAATAAAATCTCAAATAGCACATGGTTTAAATAGGAAATTTTTAAATAGAAGCAAAAAACAAAGCCATAAATAATGAATTATGAAACAGGGTATCGAATAGTGGATTCTAAACAATTATCAAATTGTGGATCTGTAACAAGTTTACCGAATAGGAAACAATATCTAGAAATAAATTTCGAATATCAATCAGGATTTCAAACAAGAAAACGAGAAGTTTCAAGAAATGATCTAGGGGCTAGAAGAATTTAAGGAAAGACTGGATTGCTAATCAAGATACATGGTTTTCCCAACCATGCAAAAGAAATATTCTGTCTTCAGTCTATCTTCAGTATTTCCTCCGGGACTGGAATCACTTCAATCTTCTTCACTGTCCTGACGTAGACTGGTCCATGCGGTAATGCTCCATGTGATTACGGAATCTGGAGAGGCGGGTTCTTCTGTGATATTGGTGCTCCTCGTGCTTGTCCTTGGGCAATGTGATCAGCGGTCTCCAGCAGTCTTTGACTTGATGAGCAGGCGATCAGCAGTACAAGCATAGCCTTCGTCTTTTGCAGCACTCTTCGAAGTGATGTCCTGGATGGTGGCAGAAGCCCAATTGTCTGAATCTGATGATGCGGCTGAAGAAGCGATGTCCGAGTGTGGCAACACTCTGCGAGTTCATAGTAGTTGCTATCTTCGTCATAAGTCTTCATGTCCCTCCTGAGCTTCAGTTTCCCGTTGCGTCCTATTGTCTGTGTTACATTCTGGATCTCCTAGCTGGTGGCTCCAATCTTCAGAGACGTCGATTTCTCAAGGATTTGTATGGTCTTTAGTGGCAGCTTCAGGTTCTCGATCTGCTCCTCGGTGCAAGATATACGCTCGGTGTCGGAGAAGTCCAAGGTCTGAGAGTCTGGAAGTCAGAAGTCCTCTCTAACTCAAAAAATGCATTTGCAAGTCTGGATTGGAAAAGGATGGCCTGCTGGTGTCGAGGAACTATTGAAACGTCTTCGTCAACTGCGTACTACCCATGAAGATAGTAGAATGATAGAAGATAGTGGGAGCTTGTAACCCTCAAGTGCAGGTGGATCGATTGTTCTGGTGTCGCGTGCTTTTGAACTATCTGAAAAACAGAAAACTGTTAAAATAACCTAGACCTAAATACAACAAGTGTTTATAGAATATCAGTATACCTGATATACCTGATATACCCTTATTTCCCGATTTTTCCTATGCTGTGATCAAGTTTCCCTAGTTAATCAAGTCCCCCAATAGTACGCTAAGACCTAGGTACCATTAGGATAGACCTGCATGGGCCACCACTAAAAACATGTCACGACCCGCTCCCGAATAATCGGACACGAGTCGGACACGCCCAGCCTTCGTCGTTAGACACGACGAAGTAAGCTGTACCAAGCTAGGGAAAACTAACCAGATAAACATGAAAGTATAGAATCACAGCATCTAAAAACGTATCCCAGAATGATCACCATAATCCACAAATCCAGATATCATAATGTACCAAAATCAACAGAAATGAAAAGTGCTATGAACTCTAAAGTCAATACCTCAAGTAAAGCTAAGTAATCTAAACCTGAAGCCTCAAGCTAAGCCTCATCCTGCTCAGCTAAATCCTGGGCTCTGGCCCATAGAGTAGAGCAATGTCCTGCAAGCATACCTGCAACATATCCTATTTAGGAGCGGAGTAAAGTACAGTTCTAGGTAATAAAATATGACCATGATATGAACAGGGTACAGGAGTACAGGAAAATAAAATACAGAAATGAACATGAAAGTACAGGAAAGTAGTATAGGAAAATAAGTACAGGAACTATAGTACATGAATGTAAAGTACAGGAACATGTAAAGTACAGGAATGAAACTATAATCCTAAAGTACCAGACATGACAAGTGCACAATATCGAAATACATCTAGTCCATGTGACCGGCTGGGGTAAGTACAGGAGCATGCACAGGAGTACATGAATATGGTACGACTTAGGACCCGCGTGCACAGTGCGAGGCCTAAGCTAGGTACAGGAATATATAGTAACCGGGATTGGTCACATGGCTAGTGTATTTCCCCACCCGACACTAATAAGTACAAGAGCAAGGGTACAGGAATACAGGAGTACAGGAGTACATGATATCGTGCCATGACGTGTCACAAAAAAACGTACAAGAATGTAAATGCACAAAACCGTAGAAAAGTACTTGCCTGGCTCCGGAAAAGTACGGGTGAACAATGGAGCTGGATGCAAGCCTGTATTTATATTGGTACAAGTTGGTTAAAAGATAATCAAGCTCTAGATTGGTGTTTTGTAGTTCCACTATCAATATTGGTTAACTAATATATTAACTACTCAGTAATAACCCCCTTACTCTAATCTTAAAACCCTTATTAAGACATAAGATTTAGCTAGGTTCTCAAAATTCTTAATTTCCAAGATAAGACATGTATTATATACTCAGGTTTGTTGGTAAAAAATTCTAACCCGACTTATCAGCTACAAGGCAGACATTGATGTCCGTAGGAAGCAACCTTCCCAAAGCAATGTCAAAATCAGTTATTAGACTGAAAATGTGGGCAATCTCAGGTATTCAAATGAGACTTCAATCTCACATTCACATGAGACTCTAATCCCAGGTTCATGAGATCAATTTCTAATTCACATAAAGCTTCAGTCCCAGGTTCATGAGATCAAATTCTCAATCACATGAGACTCTAATCCCAGATTCCAGATTTCACATGAGATGAAATCTCAAATCAGATAATACTCAATTCCAGAATTCACAAGAGATGAAATCTCAATTCAGAAGATAATACTTCATTCCAGATTTCACATGAGATGAAATCTCAAATCAGAATATCACTCAGTTCACTGGTATTACTTAGGAACATTGCTCAGGTCAAATAGCCAGGACAGTGCAAAAATGGCAGTAATATGGTTTGAAAACTAATACAGAAATCAGTCTCAGGTTCAAAGGAAAAACACTGATGTGTGTCTCAACTATTGGTACCAAACCACCTGTTAAAAACAAACCTTTTCCCAACTTCCCTGTAATCATTCCACTAGAAACAGATTCTTCACAATTATGTAACTATCCACACTCAACCACTACGCTAAACTATACCAAAATCGAGAGCAACCAGTTTAAGGAAAACAAGGTAAACCAATAACTGAACCCAACCATAAGAATTATTTAGAAACCA
Source organism: Iris pallida (assembly GCA_029216955.1). Lineage (NCBI taxonomy): Eukaryota > Viridiplantae > Streptophyta > Magnoliopsida > Asparagales > Iridaceae > Iris > Iris pallida. Next base: position 12,549,136 of record JANAVB010011200.1, on the reverse strand, counting down.
AGGATTGAATCCAACCATAAAATTGTTAACAAAAATCCTAGGCTTTAGCAGCACCTAGGTCCGAACACCACAACTTACACTCTTGCCTACGGACAACAACAAATTTGAATTTAACGGCTATGGCAGCAAGTCTTCACTATCGACTGTGCACACCCCAGAGCCCGTTCTTCCCTGCAACTGATATCACCCCGACACTGCTGCAAAGTCCTAATTGAGGACGCGGACACTCCACCCCACGCACCCGACACAAGCCAGTGCACACACACACACGCTAGTTCTAAGCATAATGAAAATTCTTCATTAACAGAGAAAAATAAAAGAAATTACCTGAAATAACCAATTCGAAGTGAAGGCACACTTCCTGCAGGTGGACACAAATCCCTCGTGTCCAAAACCCAAATGAATACCTGGCACAGTCATTCCAACAAACAGTTGGCGATCAGGAGAAATATTCAAAATAGTTTGCGTTCCTCTGTTCATTGAAACTCAGAATTGAATATTGATCCTAAGATCAACATTCTGATCGAAATTGTAAATTCTCAAGAAGACCCGGATCAATTACAAGAAGAAAACTCCAACCGAACTATTTCAAACAAAAATTCAAAAGGTCCAACGACAGTAATTAGAAGCAACTCACCTATCCGAGTGCCGATCAATTAATCTACGATCCAGTCGATCAATCCTACCAATCTGCCAATGAATCGAAGATCAACAAGAACGAGGCGAATCAATGATCAACTAATGCAATTATTTACAAAATCACGAATCGAAATAACAGGGAGTTGAACGAAGAATGGAGTCAAAACTTACCGTCACTATACTGTCCTAAAATAAATATAGGAACGCTCGATCGATCCGAATAATTTGAATCCCGATCTAACAATTCAATACAGTCGAAAAAAGGAAATGATCAGTATGAGTCGAAGAATGACTCCTTCCGATCGAGAAGGAGTTCGATAAGATGATCGAAACTTACTTCAGTCCGGCCGATCGGTGGAGAGGGCGAACAGTATCGCCGGAAAAGGGGGATGTCTCCGTCGTCGCTGTCAAAATCGCCGTAGTCGTCGTCGAGTCTCCGCCGTGGTCATCGTCGAGTCTCCGCCGTGGTCGAGCTCTCGAGCTCAGGAAAGGGGAAAGAAACTCAAAGGAAAATAAATCCAGAAAGAAACGGAATGAGAACTTACTGTTCTCATATTCCCCTAAATTAATGAAGTGCAAATTTGCACTTTACACCCTCCGCCCAAAACTAATTGCAAAATGACCTCCCCTCTTATGGAAAAATCATAAACCCCCTCTACCTTTTCATAATTGAAAATCAGTTAGGAGGTTATGTGGTGGGCCCCAAATTTGTTACAACAAACTTTCAAATTTGAATTCTGCTCCTAAAATTATTTCCCTCAAAAATAGATCACAAAAATTTATTATTTTGAAACTAATCTTATTATTTGAAACTTAATAATAACAATTTTAATTATTATAAACCAAATTTATTTTTCTTAAAAACTGGGAAGTGGAGTTATAATCCCTTCATAAGCAGTCTGGTCGAAGTGTACAACCAGAGTCTTCTTTGTCGATCCAATCGACACATCATCGTATTGAGCAATTGCCTCCTCGTCAGAGGAGAAGGTCGTCCCCAGCAGAGTCGCCATTTTTGTTTCACTTAACAAAATGCCCCATTTTTGTTTTACTTAACAAAATGCCTGGAAATCAGATTTTGAAAATAAAACGAAGAAGAGTACAAGAAGTACAAATTTGATTCTAGGAAAGTATTGCTGTAGAAGTCTGATCTATAAATGATCACTTTGTTCCTTGGACCATACGATGATGATGAAGATCGCTGCTTGAAGATAAACAACTTGGAAGAACTAAGTCACCAGAAAGGTATCGACGCACTTGGGCACTGATGGCGAGGCCGAATGCTTTCCTGCTTTGCTTCACTCTGTTCTGAAAGAAAGGTTGAAGAAGAATGCTCTAGAGAATCAAAAATCTCTGAGTTCTAATCTCTCTGTCTTTTCTCCTATCTCTGTGTGTGTGTTATATGAGAAAATAAGTCTATTTATAGACTTGGGCTCTTGTACGTAAAAACTCAGCAAAAGTTCCGTCTTTACGCTAACAACTGTCACCCACGACTGAAGTCATCGTCTGTATATGTTGACACGTGTCCCATCATTTCAGTAAGAATAGAATGCACATACACACGTTCATCGAGATGTGTGGCATGAAAACCATGTAGGCAGACCACGTTCTCAACTGGTGAAGAAGAATAGGGCATAAAACAACCCCAATGTACTCTGAGCGTAAAGCAGTGGACTAGACGTAAAACAGCCCTATCATAGATTTCTCGCGTAAAGTGGTTATTGAATAACCTTGAGCGTAAAGTAGCCCAAATAGACTTTACGCACACGTCGACTTTCGAACGTAAAAACCCATATAATCTCCGTGCGTAAAAGAAGCCATAGTGTGAGCGTAAAGTAGCTCAGTCCACATACTAGACGATAATATTGGTCTCTGTATAAAACAAATCCCTTCGAAATCTGTGGTATATGCCATCATCAATATCTTCATGTCAGAGTTTGCATTAAATGCGAGACTTGACAGCTTTGTCCAGCGTAAAAGTGGTTGATCTGTCCTTGGCGTAAAATCATGGGTGTAGACCCGAGCGTAAAATGATCTGCCTACTTTAGGCGTAAAGTGATTAGCCTTGTCTTGGGCGTAAAGTATTTAGCCTCTCTACGGCGTAAAGTAGATCAATTTGAGTGGAATGATCTATCACTTTGACTCATTCTGTGAAGCACTTTTTACACTCCTACACACTTGATGATATTCTGACCTCAAATCAATCTTCGAAAACACCTTTGCTTCCGTCAGTTAGTCGAACAAGTCATCAATCCGGGGTAGATGGTACTTGTTCTTGATAGTCAATGCGTTCAGTGTCCTGTAGTCGATGCACATATGCACTGACTCATCCTTCTTTGGCACAAACAGCACTGGAGCTCCCCATGGTGATGCACTCAGTCGAATAAAGCTCATGGTCTACAATTATTCTAGCTAAACCTTCATCTTGTCCAACTCTTTCTTGGCCAACCGGTACACATTAAAAGAAACTGGTGATGTTCCTGGTACTAACTCAATACTAAACTCTACTAGTTATCTAGGTGGTAGACCTGGCAAGTCCTCCAGGAATATATTCACGAACTCCTTAACAATAGGCGACGGTAGTGCTACCTCCATGGACATGAAAGCTTCAACTGCTTGCCATACTCCCTTCTCGATGGTCCCTCGTATGAACTCAAACTCGGGACTGCCTGGTAGTCTAAAGATAATACTCCCTCTATGATAATATAACACAACATGATATTGGCTCAACTAGTCCATCCCCAACACTACATCGAAATTCGGCATTAAAAATACCAAAAATTGTGTTCTCACCTCCCATATACTACAACCAAACATGTTCTACATGTACTAGTGGCCGGCACAATACCTTCCCCCTTAAGAATCCTCTAAGTCTTAGGTAAGGGCGAAGTAGCCACTCTATGCCTTGCTACAAAAATACTAGATATGAAAGACAAAGTGGCCCCCGAATCAAATAACGAAGTGGCGGGTATAGATGCTACTAAGATAGTACCTATAATTGCCACACCTTCGGGTTCATCTGTAACTGGTGCCAAAACGTAAGCCTAGCCAACTCTCTGCCCTCCAGCCTGCTATCTAGCCCTCCCGTATTGGACCTCTTGTGGTAGTAAAGGTGGTCCTCTTTGTGGTCCTCCTGGTGCTACAGTCGCCTGAGCAGGCAGTCTTGGTCCTAATGGTGCTGGTAGTGCTGGCCTCGGGGCTGTCTGCTGTTGGGGACATTCCATAACACGGTGATGGTCAGATCTATATCGCAAGCAATGCCCAAGTCTTCTCCGACAATCTTGCTGAAGGTGTCCTTCCTGCCACAGTAATGACAAGTCGGGAGCTCCTTTGCCAGATATGATATAGTTCTCTGCTGATGAAATCCTCTTAGACGTCTGATGGGTCCTCCTGACTGTCCCTTATCCGGAACAATCGCAGTACTAGGGCACTTCGAAAGTACTGGGTCCTTGTTGATAGTCTCCTAGAGATGGGCTTCTGCTAACACCTCGACATACGAAACTCTAGACTGTATAGTAGTATATCGCTGAAGCTCCTTCGTCAACCTATGGTAAAATCTTCTTGCCTTCTCCAAGTCATTCGGTATCAGGACGATACTAAAACGACTAAGCGACTAAACTCTGCGTTATACTCGTCTACGGTCATATTCCCCTGCTTGAGGTAAAGGAACTGATCGTAGAGAGTGTCTCAAACTGTAGCAGGGAAGTACTTCCATTTGAAATACTCCAATAATTGCTCCTAAGTCTGATCTTACCGATGTCTCGCTCGATCAACTCCCACTAGTAATGTGCATTTCCTTCGAGCTGGGTCCGAACTGTTGTCATCCATAAATCCTCAAGTAGCTGTGAAGCGTCGAGAAGCTTCTGGGTGCTGATTATCCATACGGTGACCTCCTTTGGTGTCTCCATGCCTTCAAATGGCTTTGGGTTCATCTGTCGATAGCTACGGATAGTGCCTACCGTCGAAGTGGGTGCTGGTACTAGTGTAGGTACCGATGTAGACTACCATCATCAAGCTTTGTCTTATAGCCTCGGTCTACTATATTTGCTGCTACATCACAGTCTGGAAGAATTGGAACATCTGGGCCTGGCCATCGGGCTAGGGCATCTGTGGCATCTGTCCATAGGGCTGCTGAGGGTATGCTCCATGTGGCATCTGATTCGAAAATAGAGGTGGTGGAGGCAACTAATCTTCTTGTTGCGTTTGGGTCTGTGAGGTCTGGCCTTCGTGCTGAGTCAAAGCTGGGGGTACGAACCTTGTCAAAGTCGTCGGATTGGCTAGAACCTCTCCAAGAGTCGGGTTCCCTGGTGTCACTGGAGTCCTACCATCGTTAGGAGTGGTGTCGTTGGTCAGGTCAGCTCCAAAAGTCATACGTTCACTATGCCACTGCATTTTGCTACAAAAGAAAAATCATATAAGAGGAGTATGGAATCAAGCTGGATGCATAAAGAAGATAATACAAATTTGGAATTCAAAGACAATAACTTAGAAAGTGGATGAGGTTTTCTAAGACTATTTAATCCTAATTTAAAGGCTCGTCTTGGTAATTTAGATAACCAAAATGACAAGCCGACCTGTATGGGCCAGCACAAAAATATGTCACGCCCCAAATCCAAAATATACCGGAGTCCAAGACATGAGCATGTCAGCTATACGGCTAGAATAAGTATTCATAATTTAATGGACTTATCCTAATCATAGTATGTTGTATCATATAACTATAATACAATAGTCATACGTAATCTAACAATCTCTACATCAACAACACTAGAATCCCATCTACAGTATAACAACATCAACACAGAAAATATAATAAATGTCTAACTGAAATAAAATATAAGTCTGGAATAATCAAATACAAGATCTGTCTGAGATAATCAAGTATGGTGAAATATATCCACTGACACAAAGTGCAATGCTGGAATAGTAAAATACTAAAATAAAAAAATAGTCAAGACATAGCTAGCTAGATAAAATGTCTATGACTCTAATCAACTATCAATCCTGGATCAGGAAAACTCCTCGAACACAACCTCTAAGTCCTATGCAAGATATCCAAGCTCGATGCCTGGTCCGTAAACTGTAAGATAAAAGTACTTGTCGGGATCTGGAAAAGAATCAGGTCCTTAGAGGACATAACAAGATACAACAACTAGCCACAGTATGAACATGAAAAGTAATATACATGAACATGAATACAACTGACAAGGTAAACTATCCATCTTAGTGTATGCACTTGAAGACTACTTTGGAACCGCACAAGTAGGTAAGGAGTGATATTAGCGTTAACTAATATCACGAATATACTAGCATACTCCTGCCCAATTCAGAGACTAGTCCGTAGACGATAATGGAATATCCACCAGTATGGCCTATACCAGGGCAAATGTGAGGCTGATGAGGATAGGGTAATCCCGTATGCCTACTAATAGTCTTGTCCGTCCAGGAGTAGTATAAGATCATGTACATAGCTCGTATGACTCGTATCTTACATGCAAGTCCTCTAACTAACACAACTAGTCATATATGATCCGTCACACGAACCTCTTGTATTGGCCAAGTGTAGGGTGCATGCCAATACTAATGTAACTCTCACTCCAAGTGTCGTGTCATGAGTCGTGTCCAGCCATAGAAGTCATTGAAAAACAACTTCAATACGAGAAAGTCTACTAGCACGATAGGTCACACACATACCCACTATATTTCATCGATGGCATCATCGACAACACCCAAGTCACACTTGGATGCTATCCTAACACACAAAAACACGTCCATGTATAACAGGAAATAAAATAAGATCACAGTGGCACGGTATCTTGCCTAAAATCACCGCGATAGTGTAGATTATGGTTCCAACTCCTACTTCTGCAGTCTCTTTAACATTAATAATCATACTATCATTAATACTACCATTGATATATATATATATATATATATATATATATATATATATATATATATACTACTCACAATTACATAACTAGTTATATTATTCCTTCTAGGACTAACAAAATTCCACAAAAAATATATATAATATTCAGTATTAGTTCTGAAATAAATCTTTATTATTCTGTAAATATATATTATATTATTATTATTGCATAAAAATCTATTTAAAACTATTTCATGATCAACCTAGTATTAACATTGATGAATCAATGTTATTGGAAACCTTGTTGACCATAAATAAAATACCTTTAATAATCTGAAATAAATAGTAAAAAATTAACTAGATTATTAAATATTCATAATCATATGTCGAGGAACACATTCTATATGCCATGAATGCACACAAATATTTTAGAACTCTCAAGATAGTAATTCTGATGATTCGTATTATGGCCGAATTTGTTCTTCAAAGATGTGAAGATTCAAGCATTAAAACAACAAAAATATGAAAACATAATTAAAGTGGATTCTAGATAATCGAGATACGAACGTTTTCATATATGATTTTGATGGTAAAAGTTATTCTAATTAGATCAAAACCTACGTATACTAAATAGTGTCAATTCTGGACACACTTTGGTAAAACGTGTGTCCTGAATAAGGGATATTTTGTAAAACCTCCCCTAAATAATGGACTAATTTGCGAAATACCCCCTAAAGATCTCGAATTGGTAAAACCCCCTTTCCGTCAAGACGCTGTTTGATTTTGGGTGACGTGGCAATCCGTGTGTGTTATTAAGTAAGAAAATAAAAGTTAGACGAAAATATCCTTCCCCAAAAGTCCGCCCAAAACCCAACAAGGAGGAGGAAAAATTTCCTCCTGAGAAGACGTTTCGACAGTGGAGAGAGAAAGAAAGAAAGAAGGAGAAGGAGGAGGAAAAATTTTCCAAAATTCTGGCAAAATTGGAGGTCTGAAGGCGAGGAGAAGGCTCGAAGGAGAGGAGAACCCAACATGCAGTCTCTAGATCCACGAACGTTGTAAGTTTCTTTTCGATTCTGTGTTATTTTTCGAACATGCAGTATTTGTTTCTTCAATTCTTTGTTTTCCTTCGATTCTTGGTTTTTAAACCAACTGTTATTTCTTCGATGTTAGATTTGGTAGAAATTTGTGCCCTAATGTTAGATTTGGCATTTTGAGTACATAAATGGGCACCCTATTGCTGAATGTGTCGATTGGCAACAAATTTGGCATTTAATCTGATCACTTTCATCAATCTTATCACTTTCATCACTCGATTTCTGCAAATTTAGAAATTAAAAATTAGTGTTTCCTCCTAACTGTAAATATAATAATTTGTGTTTCCTCCTTACTGTAAATATAATAATTTGTGTTTTCTCCTTTAATGGCAGAAATTACCTCTTTCTCTATAGATGAAGGAGCACCCCCTATGCTTGTAGGAACCTGATCTTCGGTAGACAAGTTGCACGCTGGAAGAGGATCAAGTGAAAGAGGAGGAGGATGATCGGTATAAATAGGTTGGAGAGAGGAAGAAGATGATCGGTATAAATAGGTTCAGCAAAGGAAGAAGATGACCGTTAGAGAGAGAGAGAAGACCGTTGGAGGACCCCTGCCACGTACGCAGGGGTATTTTCATCTAACTTTTATTTTTTTACTTAATAACACACACGGATTGCCACGTCACCCAAAATCAAACAGCGTCTTGACGGAAAGGGGGTTTTACCAATTCGAGATCTTTAGGGGGTATTTCGCAAATTAGCCCATTATTTAGGGGAGGTTTTACAAAATATCCCCCTGAATAATCTAGAAAGAATTTTGACATGACATTTTACAATAAGTTATTAGACACATATAGGAATCCAGCATTTCTGGTTTTACGAAGTTTAGATCTCTAAAGGTTGAGAAATTATTGTTGCAAGCCTGACTTACCTGTTGTGTGTTCGAACAACATGATTTTGACTTTGGATGGATGTTCCGACTTGTAGGGGCTGTTTTAGGCCTTGAGGCTTCTTGGTAAGGTGGAGGGGTGCCTTGCCTGCGTCGAGGCTGAGGTGGTTGGCCCTAAATGGTGCAGGAAGTGGCTGTACAACAATGATAAAGAGAATAACAGCAGCAGCAGGTCGACAGAATTGGGAGGACAGTTTTAGGGTTTGTATGAAGGGGTGGTCTGCTAGGTGGGATGATATTTATAGGGTTTTAATAGGGGTTTGGGTAGGGGCTATTTAGGTGCAGGTTTGAGTGGGTTTTGGTAGGTTTTTGATAGGATTTGGAGTCGTAATGTATGAGAGATTGACACATGAATCTTAAAGTTTCCAAATATAGGAACTTAGATTTGTAGAGTTTTCCATTAGGTTTTTACCCAAATAAATACTTCATAAATCTGAAATAAATATCTAGGATGGACCCTCGACATGGTGATGATCCTAAAACATCCTCTACAATTTGTTGGACAAGTTTAGGTTCAAGAAATATTTCCAGAATTGGAAATATGATGTAAAAGTCACATATGTTGTGTCCCATCCTGCTCAGTCAATCGGAGGAATCGGAACACCGACGGCGTTCGAACTTAGCCTTGCAATGGCTAGTCGAGGACATCGTTCGGTCGAGGCGACTCCTCGCTCAGGTGGGGTAGTTTCGGTGAACTTGCCTCATCTTAGCCTTCACATAATAAATCACATATTTTCAACTTGCACAAGTAGACTTGATAATAAAAGAGACGAATCCACATAGCTAAGAAAATAATCCAGACAGGTCGAATTGAGTTAGAATATAGAAAGGTCCAACGGTCGGCTTAGAGTTGGTGCACGGCGTGCTTTGAAAATGACACTCGGTCCTTCATCCCATGGCTTGGAAGAAGGAAAGTTGGTCTTCGATACAAAATCATGAATTAGCCTAAGTCATAGGCGTCGCCCGCGTAAATGCTCGATAAAGCATGCACGTTTCCTTGATGTAAGGCTCGGCATAGCCTTTGCTCGTCCCTCGGGTTAAGTTATAAGCTTGAGTAAGTTAGGCAAAGTTATGCCGGTCGACCTAAGTCATTCCAAGTGCTGTCCCACTCTTTCTGCGGTTGTCAAGTGAAATAGTCCCACGATCCCAAGACCCGTCATATAAAGTATAACTTGGGCGATAGTGTCACGTAGAACACAAGTTGGTTCAAGACACGAGCTACAGTTGGTACGGTAGAAAGTTAGCCACGGTCTGTCGACACGTGAGGAACACGTTATGTTCAAGTTAAGTGGAAAGACTAGACAATAGTCATTCCCTGAGTTCAAACAATGTTAAGTCAGAGCGATGGTTAGTCACCGAGATGAATATGTCGGGACTGTAGGTTAGTCGCCGAGGCAACCCTGGTTTGGGCTCTGCCAGAGTAGTATAAAAAATGGAAGAAGTAAATGAATTGATTTAATAACAAATCTCAATGATACCTAATATATATATCTTATTAACATAACACGGTCGTTGGACTACTTGTCGACAAGGGGTGTTTTTACCGTTTCTTCGGATCAGAAAGCCTGGGGCCAGGGGACCGATGCCGGCCAGGATGGAAATGGGGTAATAGCCGAGCTGGGTAATAGGCAATGATAGTTCGGGGACTTACATCGGAGCTCGCTACTTGCGGTGCAAGGATCCCGTTTACTAGGCTATGTCCTGAATAGCTTATTAATGCCAGAGACCTGTGGGTAATACACCTAATATAAATTGTAATCAACTAACAGGGAAGGTGATAGTAATTTTTGTGTAAACACGGCACGAGTGGTGTTGATAAGGTATGTGTGCACGGCTTGCACTATGGTTTAAGAGCCTAGGACTTGGCTATAGTAGGGACCTGTGCTTCGGTACGAAATGTGGCATCGTGTGTTAGATCTTTGACACAGAGTTGCATAAGTAAGTATTTAGTTGTTTCGAGTTAAGTCAAAAGGGCCGTAGGACAAGTTGGTAAAGTTACGTTGAGTTGCAGGACATAACCTCAAAATATGAGGCACGGCCGCACTATCACAACACGAGTATATGCAAGACTAAGCGGCGAGGCACTGCCTCAAGGAGGTAGCACGGTTACATGGGAATTGGACACCATCGTGTAGTTGCATCTCTGATTATTGGCCGAAAGGCAAGCACGACTTGATAGGTTAACGTTGTTGGGTTTGACGTTGTTGTTGCAAGCACGGGATGGTCTTCAGACACAAAATATGCCAAGGCGTCTGTCCTAAAATGGATCCTAAGGCAAGAGTAGAAAGACAATTATAAAGGGGCTATGTTACACAAAGTAAATTAACGTGTCGGTTTTGTATGGATGGACGAGGAGCTTACTCCTCCAGTACAGTTGAGTACTGACACCCACACAGTTTTCATGTGCAGGCACAGGTAGAAGCTAGTGGCGCAGAGCTCGCTTGGATACGTCGAGACACGGAGTTCCTTGGTAATTTATATGGACATCGCCTCTACGAAGCATCCGCTGTGAGCACCCTGAATTTCGGGTTGATTTTTTTATTTTATTTTATTTTTTGATTTATTGGTTTCAATAAATAATTTATTCTGTTATTTTTTTCTAAGTATACTTTTCTGTGCCATTGATATTTGGAGTATCAGGGATGTTCAACTCTGGAAATCTTCTTCACGAGTTTTGGAGTGGACAAGATTACCTTCCTGATGGTATATAGTGTCCTACTCAAACTTGTTTCCTTGTGCTCTTTTTGCTTCGCTGAACTTCGGGTCGATTTAGACCGTTTGATTATTAATTGATTTTCCCACTCTTTTCCTTGATCATTTTTAGCACGTTACCGTGACTTTTAATTTTGGAGTGCAAGACCAGTCAGTTTCTTGAAACCAACTTCTCATGCAAGATCTACTCGAGACGCTAGTCACCCATGACCTTCGTGTCCCACTCAGACACGTCATCTTATGCTCCATTTGCTTTGCACAACTTTCCCGACACGTGACCCGATTTTATTTTGCCCCACGGTGTCATATTTATCTTCCAACATGATTTGTGGGTCCCCTGTCGACCAAAACCTGTCAGCCCCAACTATGGATATGGCCCACTTTGAGCCTACTATTCGTCCGCCACTTGTGTCCCATTTATTGGAATTCCCATGTGCTACTTATTTACTCATGATCATCAACGCCTAAATTTAATTCTATTATTGCACAATATCCAATTTTGACCCAATCCGGCTCCACCGAGCCCAGCCCAGCTTCGTGCTACCCTCCATCATGACACCCTCGTATTTCTTGCCCAAAAATATCAAGTACTCATTTTACATATTTTTCTATATTTATTTGGAATTTTCCCTTGAATTAAATCCTATAGGAATAACCTATTTCTCCATTTAAAATCCTAGCCTTTGATTCCCCTCATTAAATCTCACCCATTAATTTCCCATGTAATTTTCCCCACACTCCCACACTAAAGTTGGTCGGCCCTAAATTTTGGAGAGAACACTTTTTCTCTCTCTCTTTCTCTCATTTATTATTCTTCCTCTCTCTCTCTCTTCCTTTCTATTTCTTCACAAACAAACAAACTCACCAACAACTCAACAATAACAGCAGCAGCCTACTACACCCGACTACTCCTCACTCCATGCAACACCACACGCCACCCTTTCTCCTCCCTTGGCCGTCGGCCACCTCGCCGCACCACTCCACCGACAACGACTCCATCCTCCTCCTCCTTCCAACCAACCCGTTCACCATCATCAACATCATCCGCCACCACCACTTCTTTTCTCCGCCGACCGTCGTCGAGGTCGCACGCCCCGTGCCTTCACTGGCGGGGCTAGGCTGCACAGCCCCCGTTGTCGCCGTGCCCGGCCAGGCTGGCTCACGTGCAGCCACGCACAGCCGCGTACAGTAGCGCAAAGAATGCAGCCATAGGCGCACGTCGGTGTGCGTGCATGGCGCCACTACCGGCGCCACCGTCGTCGTGGTCGCCGTCGACCACCCCCCTGGATGCGCCCCACCCTAGGCCGTCCTCCCATAGCGGCCAACGTCCTCTGGGACGCGCCGTCGAGGCGATTCGTGCGTTTTGAACGAGATCCTGTCGGCGCGTGCGAGTTTGGAACTCAGAATTCGTGCTCCGTCGCAGCAACTTCGCACACATTTTTTCGAAAATTTGACCATTGGATCGACAATTTCTTTGCTCCGTCGCAATCTCGGTATATCCATCTTCATCCCTGTCAATATTCGTCCGTTAATTTTATCGTTTGATACATAAAAATCGGCCACCAAGTTGACCGTTTAAATTATATTAAATTTAGACAGTTTCGCGGGGCCAACTTTGTCAGCTTGTACCTCCTCCACTGCAGCTCCGTTTGGTGTGCTACCAGTTCCAATGCTAAGCTGGTATAACCCTCTTGCAATCCCTCCAGTTTCGTTTCATTGTGAGCTTGTTTGATTGGTTGAATTCGACGCCAAAGTTGGCCGTCCGAATTCGTAATTTCCAACTTGTAAAATTCTATTTTTGAACACGGGACTCCAGATTTCATTTTTGACACCACCAGTAGACTTGTGGCATCGTTCTGGCATGTTTTCATATAAAATTTGTTAGATTTGGAGAACGTGGGCCCTGACACGTTTTTCGGTGCAAAGTGGGTCCCACATTCTGCGTCAACGGGACTTTTTGACGCCGGCTCATCGGAATCCAATTTTGGATATACCGTTGAGTTCGTATCGTCATTCTGGACTCGTTGACATATAATTTGCTAGGTTTTGGTGGACATTGGATCCGGCACGTATTTCGGTGCAAGTCGGATACCAATATCCGGGTCAACGGGTCATTTTGAGATCGGCTCATCGGAATCCAATTCTGGAGATACCGTTGAGTTCGTATCATCATTCTGGACTCATTGACAGGTAGTTTACTGAGTCTTGAGAACTTTGGCTCTGGCACGCATTTCCGTGCAAACCAGAATTCCAAGTTCTGGCCAACGGGCCAAAATGAGATCGGGTCAACGGAATCCAATTCTAGAGATATCGTTGGGTTCGTATCGTCATTCTGGTTTCGTGGACATATAATTTGTTATATTTTATTGACTTGTCTTCTTGCACATTTTTCGGTACAAAACGGCTCCGACACGGACACCGTTTTGACCCGAAATTACCTTTTTGCCCTTGTGTCCAAATTGGACCGTTGGGTAGGCTATTCTAGCTAATTTGACCATTTTGGACACGTTGGCGATGTTCATTTCATCGTCCGACAATGTTTATTGATAATTTTTCTGAGTTTAACCTTTTTATAATTAATTAATAATTAATTCATATAATGTTCATATTTCGGGATTAGTACAACGAAACTGAGATCAGCCAATTCTAGTGATCTCACATCGCTAAAATTGATAAGTTGGACACGTGGATCACTATAATAAGATTATCAACCTTACCGATAATCTTCTTATCTCGATTTGCGTGTCAAAAGTTTCGACGTACAAATAACGAAGTACACTTTATATTAGACTAGAATTAACCCTGTTTGACCAGAGTTGACCAGTTGACCCAAAGTCAACTGTAAGTCAACACTTGACCTAGTTTGACTAGATTATTGACCGAAGTCGACCTAGAGTTGTTTTGACTTAGAAGAACCTAGAATAATGTAGATTGATTGTAGAAATTCTTTTATTACAACTTGAATACCTTGTAACCTGTATTGCTTTAAATAGGACTTTGTGGCTTCAGTGGGACCCCCTTTACTTATCAGCTGTTCAGGTTATCGAGACGAGTACATTCTCTGATCATTTCATATCCTACTTAAAATTATTTCCTGCAGTAGATTACTTTACTTGTACTATCACGATGGTCACACGGATTGGTACTATATGGATCCTTTCTTGAGATGTTATCCTCAGGGAGCATCGGGTACTCTATGTTCTGTGCGTTTCACTTACATGGTGTATCACTATGCTTCTGGTTCTTCAATCACTTGTGACATATACTCTTATGATCACAGAGTCTTCCTAGAATCCTTATCCCATTTATGGGACTACTATGTATCACCTTCGGGGTCTATCACCTTCGGGGTCTATCACCTTCGGGGTCTACCACCCTTCGGAGGCTGTTACATAGCATCATATAACATAACCTGGCTGAATCCTTGTGTATTGATTGGGGGTACGGAGGAGTATAAATGGACATGTGAATAATAACCAAGTAGTGTAGCATCAGAATCTCTTCCATAGTGTAGCATCAGAATCTCCTATGCCATTTACATGTCTATATTGTACTCTGACTCACTAGCCATATGTTAGTTCTTTATTTATAGTAGATATTTCTATTACAGCTTTCTCTCTCTGTTTACATACTGCACTTCTTTCAGTACTTGTATCTTACTTTACTGCATGAATATATTTTCTAACCTGCTATGAACTGTTGAGATGTATTGTGCTCGCTCCTGTCCTGACTGGACCTGTTGATAAATTTTACAGATGGCCTGGGATTGCCTGCTAGCCTAGAGGAGACACAGTAGAGGTTGTTTAGATAGTTATTTCATTTTGTCTGGAGCTGTATTTACTTTGTGGATTACTGTATTTGAGTTTTGAGATGTATTTCTAGGTTATGTATCTTAGACACTTAGACTTCTATCTGTTGTATCTCTTTTCCATTTTATGTTTTATCTATCTTCCTTTATGCTCTACCTTAGATGTGATTGAGTTTATATTCTGCTATGTCACCCCCATTCGGGGAGTATAAACTGTTTAGTCTTATACTGTTAGATGCATTGAGACCTAGGACAGCGTTCTACCGTCGACACTGCGGCGTAGGCTGGGCGTTGTTACGTTCTCGTGCCCTAACTCTAGGGTGCGGGTCGTGACACGTTTTTAGTGGTGGCCCATGCAGGTCGAGTTTATGTAGTGTTATTCAAACTTGAGTACCACTACAGCCTGCAGTAGGATTAGGATATATTTTGAAGGTACTCAATCACAGTTAGGGACCCTTGAGAGATTCCTGGGACGACCCTGGAGAATCTTATTTAACTTCGATTTGAAAACTCTTCTTCCTTTGATTTAATTATCTTTACTTTCTGTTGTTAAATTTGACTTTTATAGATTATTGTTGAATTCGAGTTTGTAATTATTGATTTTGATGGATGATTGTCGAATTTGAATTTTGATGATAGCTATTGCATCCGAGTTTGTATTTTGATGGATTTTTGTTCATTTTTGAATTTTGATGTTCGTTGATAAATTGATTTAATTTTTGGGTATTCATTGTTGATTTAATTTAATTTTTGGCAAGATGAAATTATATGGGCTAGGTCATCTATGTTATGGAATCTAGTCTTTTATAGTCACATTAGCCAGTATGGTGAGGACATATAGTCTGACTCTGAATATATTTCTCAGGTGTGGGAATTTAAGGTTTTCGCAGCCAAGCATGCGGCACCACGAAAATGTTAAATACCATGATTCTAGAGATATGTGCATAACTCAAGGGCTCTGTGATTATCGTAGCCTTGCTTACTAGTATGACGAGGATTTAGAGTACCATGATTTTGGATAGACGCATATGATTATCGGATTGCACCTTAAATATTTTTGAACATGTTTTCTCTACTTTTGTTTCAGTCAAAAAAAAGGAGAAAAGAATTATTATTTGTTGTTTTGTCTAGTTTCCTATTATTTAACTCAGGAGTAAGTTTAGTTGGTTTTATAAACCTTGTGAAATTTCTTGCTAGGAGTTTTCATAATACAATGAATCGATAATTTTGCTAGACTTTATCTGAATTTGATATTTTAACTCTGGATTTCAAAATGGTTCCTTCTTTAAACAGATAAGCAGAACCGATTTTATCGTTATTTCTTCTTGCTATTATTCTTGTATTAAATAATAATGATAATAAAACTGTCTTGATTTCGTCAATCACCTGCTTGCAATCATGCTAGGAATCTAAATGTTAGTCTTAACGTAGAATTAATTAATTTTTATTGGGACATGAGAATATGTATATGAATATATATATATATAACAGACACTTTTCCTAACACGTATGCATGCTACACTCGATTTTTCCACATATCTAGATACATATTGATATGTTGTTGATGTCCAAATTTTCATAACCAATAATTCTGGTTCTCTGCTTTTCCATGTTTAAATTCGTAATTTAAATATAAATTTCATGTTATTATTTAGGTTTACATCACTGCACATGTATGTTATACGTAGGGTTTCAATTCAAAAGAATTTTGGTTGAAAATTTGTGTTTAAATTTGTCAAATTTAAGACTGTATACATATTAACCCTTAATACTGAATTCCAAATGTTTAGTTTAAATTGTTGTTTTATTTTCTTTAATATAATATTTAAAGCTGTGTACATTGTTGTATGTAGGGATATAATGTTAGGTTTCATATTCTTACATATTAGTTTGTGATAAACATTGAGTTGGTTTTAATGTTCAAATTTCTCCAAAATCTTGAAAACTAGTTACATGTTAACATTTTTACATTGATTTCCATGTTCAGTTAAAATTCAGATTTAACATGTAATATCGAACTGTATGCGTAGATAAATGTATTGGTAATATGTTAGGGTTTCATTTCTATCATGTTAGGATGTATTGGGAGCATTGAGATTAGTCGTGATGTTTCAAAAACCCTAAATTTTGAAATTGTATTATGTTAATATTGTACTGGTTAAATGTTAGCTTATTTTCAGTTATTTTTATGTAAATGTTGAACTAAAACCTGGTTTAACCTTTCAATACTAAGCTATAACCCTGTACAAGGACACACACACACACCCTAACTTAGTATACACTGTCGTGTAACCAAACCCTTCCCCTCTATGTTATGATTGTATATCTAGATAGATGTATATAGAGCTTAGGCATACATGTTATAATATATATATAAATACATAACTAAGTCTCTACCTTTTTATATATATATGGTTAGCTATGCATGTTATGATTAAATAAGTTGCGTGTTGCATATTGTGGATTGTTTAACCAATATGCCATAATTAGTGTAACTTGATAGCCGTTGTTTTAAAACCCAATTTCTCATATACACTTTCATGTATGTTCACGTACACACACGCCTACTATCTAACCATATGAACATGTCCCCATACACATAATGTTAGTTTTTCCCTCTCTAATGCTCTCTATATTATATATTGTGATTAGATTTCAATGTAATCAACTTTCGTTAATTAAACTTGTGATTTTGATTTTCTTGGGATGGTACTTTTTTTCAGATGATTGGTAGTTACCTTTCTTTAATCATTTTGATGAGTACCAGTTTTCGCATAGGATGGTAGACTGTCTTACAGTTTTGATAATTGTTATTTCTGTATCTTTTCTAAGTTTAGCACCCTGGATTGGTTGTGTGTTTTGATACCCTATGACCGTTTGGTTAGTATGACTAGTATGCCTAGATGAGACTTTCACTACCACCGTATGCCATGACCCAGTATGTCATTCTTTTATTTGATGGTATGATTTGTTTTAGTTCTCGGACTTTGATTGTGGGGGTTTGACCTAGAGGGAGTATGGACATTTTAATTTCGAGGACAAAATTTTTATAAGGTGGGTAGGATGCGAGCACCCTAAATTTTGGGTTGATTTTTTTATTTTATTTTATTTTCTGATTTATTGGTTTCGATAAATAATTTATTCTGTTATTTTTTTCTAAGTGTACTTTTCCGTGCCATTGGAGTATCAGGGATGTTCAACTCTGGAAATTTTCTTCACGAGTTTTGGAGTGGACAAGATTACCTTCCTGATGGTATATAGTGTCCCACTCAAACTTGTTCCCTTGTGCTCTTTTTGCTTCGCTGAACTTCGGGTCGATTTAGACCGTTTGATTATTAATTGATTTTCCCACTCTTTTCCTTGATCATTTTAGCACGTTACCGTGACTTTTAATTTTGGAGCGCAATACCAGTCAGTTTCTTGAAACCAACTTCTCATGCAAGATCTACTCGAGACGCTCGTCACCCATGACCTTCGTGTCCCACTCAGACACGTCATCTTGTGCTCCATTTGCTTCGCACAACTTTCCCGACACGTGACCCGATTTTATTTTGCCCCACGGTGTCACATTTATCTTCCAACTTGATTTGTGGGTCCCCTGTCGACCAAAACCTGTCAGCTCCAACTATGGACATGGCCCACTTTGAGCCTACTATCTGTCCGCCACTTGTGTCCCATTGGAATCCCCATGTGCTACTTATTTACTCATGATCATCAACGCCTAAATTTAATTCTATTATTGCACAATGTCCGATTTTGACCCAATCCGGCTCCACCGAGCCCAGCCCAGCTTCGTGCTACCCTCCATCATGACACCCTCGTATTTCTTGCCCAAAAATATCAAGTACTCATTTTACATATTTTTCTATATTTATTTGGAATTTTCCCTTGAATTAAATCCTATAGGAATAACCTATTTCTCCATTTAAAATCCTAGCCTTTGATTCCCCTCATTAAATCTCACCCATTAATTTCCTATGTAATTTTCCCCACACTCCCACACTAAAGTTGGCCGGCCCTAAATTTTGGAGAGAACACTTTTTCTCTCTCTCTTCCTCTCATTTATTATTCTTCCTCTCTCTCTCTCTTCCTTTCTATTTCTTCACAAACAAACAAACTCACCAACAACTCAACAATAACAGCAGCAGCCTACTACACCCGACTACTCCTCACTCCATGCAATACCACACGCCACCCTTCCTCCTCCCTTGGCCGTCGGCCACCTCGCCGTACCACTCCACCGACAACGACTCCATCCTCCTCCTCCTTCCAACCAACCCGTTCACCATCATCAACATCATCCGCCACCACCACTTCTTTTCTTCGCCGACCGTCGTCGAGGTCACGCGCCCCGTACCTTCGCTGGCGGGGCTAGGCTGCGCAGCCCCCGCCGTCGTCGTGCCCGGCCAAGCTGGCTCACGCGCAGCCACGCACAGCCGCGTACAGCAGCGCACAGAATGCAGCCATGGGCGCACGTCGGCGCGCGTGCATGGCGCCACCACCGGCGCCACCGCCGTCGTGGTCGCCGTCGACCACCCCCTGGACACGCCCCACCCTAGGCCGTCCTTCCATAGCGGCCAACGTCCTCTGGGACACGCCGTCGAGGCGATTCGTGCGTTTTGAACGAGATCCCGTCGGCGCGCGCGAGTTTGGAACTCAGAATTCGTGCTCCATCGCAGCAACTTCGTGCATGTTTTCCCGGAAATCCAACCGTTGGATCGGCAATTTCTTTGCTCCGTCGCAATCTCGGTATATCCACCTTCATCCCTGTCAATTTTCGTTCGTTAATTTTATCGTTTGATACATGAAAACCGGCCACCAAGTTGACCGTTTAAATTGTATTAAATTTGGACAGTTTTGCGGGACCAACTTCGTCAGCTTGTACCTCCTCCACCGTAGCTCCGTTTGGCATGCTTCCAGTTTCGATGCTAAGCTAGTATAACCCTCTTGCTACCCCTCCAGTTTCGTTTCATTGTGAGCTTGTTTGATTGGTTGAATTCGACGCCAAAGTTGGCCGTCCGAATTCATAATTTCCAACTTATAAAATTCCATTTTTGAACACGGGACTCCATATTTCATTTCTGACACCACCAGTAGACTTGTGGCATCGTTCTGGCATGTTTTCATATAAAATTTGTTAGATTTGGAGAACGTGGGCCCTGACACGTTTTTCGGTGCAAAGTGGGTCCCACATTCTGCGTCAACGGGACTTTTCAATGCCGGCTCATCGGAATCCAATTTCGGATATACCGTTGAGTTCGTATCGTCATTCTGAACTTGTTGACATATAATTTGCTAGGTTTTGGTGGACATTAGATCCGGCACGCATTTCGGTGCAAGTCAGATACCAATATCCGGGTCAACGGGTCATTTTGAGATCGGCTCATCGGAATCCAATTTCGGAGATATCGTTGAGTTCGTATCATCATTCTGGACTCGTTGACAGGTAGTTTGCTGAGTTTTGAGAACTTTGGCTCTGGCATGCATTTCCGTACAAACCGGAATTCCAAGTTCTGGTCAACGGGCCAAAATGAGATCGGGTCAACGGAATCCAATTCTAGAGATATCGTTGGGTTCGTATCGTCATTCTGGTTTCGTGGACATATAATTTGTTATATTTTATTGACTTGTCTTCTTGTACATTTTTTTGGTACAAAACGGCTCCGACACGGACACCGTTTTGACCCGAAATTACCTTTTTGCCCTTGTGTCCAAATTGGACAATTGGGTAGGCTATCATAGCTAATTTGACCATTCTGGACACGTTGGCGATGTTTATTTCATCGTCCGACAATGTTTATTGATAATTTTTCTGAGTTTAACCTTTTTATAATTAATTAATAATTAATTCATATAATGTTCGTATTTCGGGATTAGTACAACGAAACTGAGATCAGCCAATTCCAGTGATCTCACATCGCTGAAATTGATAAGTTGGATACGTGGATCACTATAATAAGATTATCAACCTTACCGATAATCTTCTTATCTCGATTTGCGTGTCGAAAGTTTCGACGTACAAATAACGAAGTACACTTTATATTAGACTAGAATTGACCTTGTTTGACCAGAGTTGACCAGTTGACCCAAAGTCAACTGTAAGTCAACACTTGACCTAGTTTGACTAGATTATTGACCGAATTCGACCTAGAGTTGTTTTGACTTAGAAGAACCTAGAATAATGTAGATTGATTGTAGAGATTCTTTTATTACAACTTGAACACCTTGTAACCTGTGTTGCTTTAAATAGGACTTTGTGGCTTCAGTGGGACCCCCCTTTACTTATCAGCTGTTCAGGTTATCGAGGCGAGTACATTCTCTGATCATTTCATATCCTGCTTAGAATTATTTTCTGCAGTAGATTACTTTACTTGTACTATCACGATGGTCACACGGATTGGTACTATATGGATCCTTTCTTGAGATGTTATCCTTAGGGAGCATCGGGTACTCTATGTTCTGTGCGTTTCACTTACATGGCGTATCACTATGCTTCGTTGGTTCTTCGATCACTTGTGACATATACTCTTATGATCACAGAGTCTTCCTAGAATCCTTATCCCGTTTATGGGACTACTATGTATCACCTTCGAGGTCTATCACCTTCGGGGTCTATCACCTTCGGGGTCTACCACCCTTCGGGGGCTGTTACATAGCATCATATAACATAACCTGGCTGGATCCTTGTGTATTGATTGGGGGTACGGGGGAGTATAAATGGACATGTGAATAATAACCAAGTAGTGTAGCATCAGAATCTCTTCCATAGTGTAGCATCAGAATCTCCTATGCCATTTACATGTCTATATTGTACTCTGACTCACTAGCCACATGTTAGTTCTTTATTTATAGTAGATATTTCTATTACAGCTTTCTCTCTCTGTTTACATACTGCACTTCTTTCAGTACTTGTATCTTACTTTACTGCATGAATATATTTTCTAACCTGCTATGAACTGTTGAGATGTATTGTGCTCGCTCCTGTCCTGACTGGACCTGTTGATAAATTTTACAGATGGCCTGGGATTGCCTGCTAGCCTAGAGGAGACACAGTAGAGGTTGTTTAGATAGTTATTTTATTTTGTCTGGAGCTGTATTTACTTTGTGGATTACTGTATTTGAGTTTTGAGATGTATTTCTGGGTTATGTATCTTAGACACTTAGACTTCTATCTGTTATATCTCTTTTCGATTTCATGTTTTATCTATCTTCCTTTATGCTCTACCTTAGATGTGATTGAGTTTATATTCTGCTATGTCACCCCCATTCGGGGAGTATAAACTGTTTAGTCTTATACTGTTAGATGCATTGAGACCTAGGACAGCGTTCTACCGTCGACACTGCGGCGTAGGCT
This sequence comes from Iris pallida, assembly GCA_029216955.1. NCBI lineage: Eukaryota > Viridiplantae > Streptophyta > Magnoliopsida > Asparagales > Iridaceae > Iris > Iris pallida. Next base: position 12,526,771 of record JANAVB010011200.1, on the reverse strand, counting down.
GGGCGTTGTTACGTTCTCGTGCCCTAACTCTAGGGTGCGGGTCATGACATCCGCTGGTTCAAGACATGTATTGAGAGACGAGAGAGCTGAGTGACTTGTAATGTGAGAAGAGTAAGCTTGAGTGACTTATAATTTTGGCCTTGCGCTCCATTGTAATCCTTGTTTCAATATCAATAAAGAGCTTCTTTTGAATGACTTGTGTTTTGTTCTAAATTTTCGCTGGCATATTCAATGTCTCTGCTTGGGACTTCTGTGCGACGATCCCATCGCAACCGTTGTAATAGGTCGTTATGGAACCCGTCTTGTACGAGAGCAATCTAGGCTCGTGCGGCATCACGTCTTAGCGAGGACGATCGCTCCTACGGGAGCGGGACGTGACAACATAAGGGATCTTATGTGACATTTGAATTTAAATAACACATGAGGTCTCGATTGAGTGGGACACCCTAGACATGTGTGTAGTAGGCTCAAAAATAGTCAAAATTATATATTGGGTCGTTTAGGTTGGATCGATGTTGAATCCCGAATTCAAGTTGGAAGTTACTACAAGTCTCATGGTAGATAACTTCTTGGCCTAAATTGTCTCCAAAGTTGTGCGAAGCAAATAGAATACAAGAAGACATATTTTAATGGGACATGACATACCAAATTGAAGATGAACTTGTCTAGATCAAAACTCATGAAGGAAGTTTCTAGAGTTTGGCATTTCTTGTGCTCCAAAAATCAAAGGTACGGAAGAGTATATTTTATGATCATAAATAAAAGTGGGAAAATATATATATTAACCATTATAACTCAATAATATATATATATATATATGTGTGTGTGTGTGTGTGTGTGTGTATGTGTGTGTGTGAAAATTTTAGAGGTCTTACACACAAACAGCAGGTAATCTGCTACTGTTGTCACTACTCTTCCCTCACTCCCTATTACACTCACACATACCTGTACATAGGCATGAAACTCTCTCTCCCTATTCCTATCTATCTAGCTATACACACAACACACAAGTGCATACCCACACATGAGAGGATGTGTGTAATACCAACACACACTCAGCTCACTGTCACACATGCACTCAAACACACTCTCACATACACCTGTGACAAAACCCTTACACATGTGTATTCACATATACACATGAAAATACATTCCCACATATATACATATATATATAACTATATCCTTGCCTATAAAGATATGCCTATATATATGAATAGACACACACACAACACATGTGTGTATCCACACATACACACAACATGTGTGTTTGCACACACACAAGCAATGTATCAAACACTTTGGCATGCATTAACCCCGTATCACACTAGTCTACGATACGCTTGTGATACGTCTAAGATACCTATACCAAACCTTGTCCGAATCCTACTAAAACACATGAGCATGCCTAAAATGACAATTAGAAGCTAATTAACACAATGCATAGATGGTGTCATGTGAAATGTGACATGTGTGTGACAAGTGTAGGAGAAGAAAAACCTCCAAATTGACTTCATATCCTAGTGTATCATGACACAACCTGCCCGCATCCACTTATGGACACGTATCTAGCCACACACATCATTCACATGTCATTAAGCCTATCAAACCAAATGACAAATACTTGGTGCACCATTCTCGAATTTTTTCTAAAATGGCACAAAAACTATATGTAGCTTCTACCAAAATAGTCATTAGAGCCTAGTTCTTTCTCCTATAGGTACCCCTAGTCTATGGGTGTGTTTCATAATGATCTAATGCATGTATTGGAGCCTAACATAGAGAAAACTTAGTTGTATGCCTATTGGAAGATGGATGTCCATTGTAGCACCACTAATGGACATAAGTGAGAAGTTGGACACACTTCTTAAGCCAAATAGCCTCCTCTTCTTGTGCTCCTTGGCTCCCAAGCTTCTAGGCTCCTTGGATGAAGAGTAGAAGAAGATTAAGGATGATTGGGAATGATTGGGAAGAAATTTGATGGAGGAATGAAAAGGGTTTTTGGAAAGAACACCAATACTAGGGTTTTGTGCTCAAGAGAAGAAATGAAATGAATGCACCCTCTCCCTCTAGTGGCCAGCCGCTATAAGCCCTAGTCATGTTAATATAAGATGTCCACAATGCCCCTATAGGTTGTTATGAAGGTTTGGCTAATGAATGGAAGCTTATAGTCTAAGTTGGCAATTAAGTCTAATACATATTCATGACATGCTATAACTTAAATAAGTCTAATGGGGCTAACCTAAAATGTTGGTCAAAGTATCATGACAAGCCTAATCGGGTTCACTAACCAAGGGTCCAATAAATAGGCTAGTCCACTAATAAATACAACCATTACTATAATTAATTAAATAAATATGTACAACATATTAATAATGTAAAATGACAAAAATAACCCTATCTAGGATTATGGTAGTGACAGATGCTCAATGAACGATTTGATATGCTCAAGTGCGCCATCATGGAATAAGACGAGAGGACAAATCGTAGCGTTACGACGGGGATGCAGATGGCCATGGGCGATCAGCTTTTGAGGCTACAAGATGTGATGGCTCATAGAAGTATGAGACTGGCATCTGCCTTGGATATATACAATGCTAGACTTGACGTATTGGAGCAGACACGTCCTCCTGGTCTGCCGACATCGACACCGACTCCATCGATTATATTGCCTCCTTCATCATCATCGATGATGCTTACATAGGAGCAGTATGAGTTCATGCTATCCCAGATGCGTGGTGGTGCTCCTCCTCCTGATCAGCCATAGTCCTTTATTAGACAGTTTGTGTTTGTTGTTTGTGTGCTAAACCATTATTGGGTCTTCATGTATTTATTTTAGACTTTTAGTTACAGTATTCGATGTATTGTATGTGATTGGTATGTTGGCCCATTCTTGGGCCTTTATTGGACAATATTTGATGTGACATTCTATTGTTTAATTTAGTATAAATTTATGTATTTACTTTATTATTTATGCATTCACTCTGTATGCTTTTCCGGTGTAGAATGTTCCACCGAAGGGGTCGACGAACCCAGAAAATTCAACGGAGGGTTGCTCCGGGTCTAACTTTATAAACTACGATTTAATAACTGCAGGCAGATTTTGGACTGAAAATAAACTACTTTATATTTTTTTCTATTTTTTACAGTTTAGCAACGTTCATCGATGTTCGACGATGTATCATGACATCGTAAACATGTATATGAACGTTGCTACACTGTATCATTACGTCGCTAAGCGTTACTACCGTGCTGACATGGCAAAGTTTATCATGTCAGCATTTGGAAGCCAGACGTTGCTAATGCTGTCACAAAACATTGCTATACAGCTAACATGGCATTCTCGTAGCAAAACGTCATTGTATTTGTCGCTAAATTTGCGATGTTTAGCAGCGAACTTTAACGTTGCTGATTAGCAACGACACGTTGGTCCGCATCGCTAAATCAGTGACGAAGCTGACAGACGTCGCTACAGCGATGAATAGCAACATTTTTGGTGTCAACGACCATCGATTACGTGACATCACATATTCGTTGCTAATAACGTCATTAAAAAAATTTAGCGACATTTTTTGGCATATTAGCGACATTTTTCGGCATCGCTAATATGACTTACTCTGGTAGTGTCCCTCCAGGCTTGAACCTTTGTTGTCGGTGTCTTCGTAGTATTCCTTGTGAGGGGACCCATTGTTATGGGCCCGATATGGACCCTTTCGTGGACAACTGGTAATAAGACAAGCATTTGTGCCTCCCGTCTCTATAGGCGGTATCTGCGTAATATTAACCACATCGTTGGATTTGGTTCATAGAAAACCCAGTACTCTATCTAGTTTGTCAAACATGATATCAACTTTATTTAACAAGGCTTCAACATTATTAGACAGGGCATCAAATTCCTCACACATGACAAGTTTTGCCATTGTTGTTTTACAATAGAAAGAATTCCAAAGGTTTTTGAACAAATTGGAATCTTCGATCTGTGCTAATACCACTTGACGCAGCGTAATAGCGGAACATGCTTACCTTCGTGCTTGGCAAAAGCCAAGTCGATTGGTGATGATGGTAACTGAACCATGGTTGCTTGGTGAGAGCGAAATGGTGCCGCAAAAACACTAACGAATAGCCCTGTGAGGGGTCCGTACCGTTGCTTGAAAACCTCAAGCAAGGTGCTTCAGAATCCATGAAACAATCGAGTCCACGACCAAGAAAAGGAGAGAACAAATCTTAGAGCTTAAAGAAGAATTTATTGATTAAAAGTTATTTTTTTCAACTGCATACAGAAGGTGCCTATTTATAGGACTTTTATGACGACCTAATCTTAATAAAAGACAAATCCTAATCCTAATAAAATAAAGATAAAACCTATCCTAATAAAAGATAAAGTCAAAATAAGGGTCCTAAAAGAAATATGATTCTTAATAACTCTATCATAAAAAAAGATAAATCTAAAAAGAAATAAAAAGGAAAAAGAAATCCTAGAAGGATTCAAAATTAGAATCCAGTCTACATCACCCGACTAGCTATCGGTGCGTACGACACGTATGACGATGTCCTGCGTAGTTGTGTATACCTCTAGTTTACTTGTCATCTGGCATTGTATTTACGAGATGTCCACATCGTAAGCACTTGTACATTTGTATTGGGCGGGGAGGACAACTAATAGGCGTATGGAACAAACAATTTGGTGAACCATAGTATTCAGAGGAACTACGAGAATAATAATAATAATAATAATAATATATATATATATATATATATATATATATATATAACAGATCCCCTCGGACGTTCGTTCGACGTTAGGTTGTTATATTTACAGATACCCTCTGATGTTCGTTGAACGTTACGGCCGTTATATATAAACAGATTTTGTATTTGGCCTACACCTAACCACACGTGCCAATGTTGTCCTCAAATTGCATTTACTTAGATGGTTAGTTCACTCTTACTGTTTATTCAATATTTATATATCGGCACGTATTTTTGTATCTTCTTATGTCCCTCTAAGGATCTGGTTTCCTTTAAGATCTAGACGAGCAGTTCTATTTGATAATGTACATGCCGTGACTAGGTACTGGATTTATTGCTACTGAGGGCCTCAAGGTTCTTCCATCAGAGTTTTTCTAATCCGTAGTAGGCCTTCCGCCTTGGGACTTGAGTATCGGTATCTAGTTAGCTAATGCTTGAGTCTTGTTATTTGCTGCTTTCTAGTTTTCTTCCATTTCTAGTACTTTTATTCCAATATTGTATCGGTGGGTTTGTTTCCACAAGACTTATTTCAATTGTATTATGGATTTCAGATCTTATATTTATGTTTGTGGATGAGATTTAGATACATGTCTGATATATGTGTAGTTTAGTCGTGGACTTAAGTCCACATCCACAGCGTGGTACGTCTAGACTAGTCCATTAAATTGGAAACCTACTCTAGATCGTATTAGATGCCCAGGTTACGTATCGGTCCCATGTATTTTGGGATTGGGACGTGACAAGTAGGGAGGAAACCCTAACCCTAATCTTCAGGAAATAGTAATCCTAATCCTGGCCGCTAACATAATACGAAAAATATATGAGTAAATTAAATTAAAATCTCACAAAAATTGAATCTGAATAATTGACTCAATCTTTTCGTAACCATTCAAAACCACAATTAATGGGATTATGCACCAACAATGCTCGCACACCAGCGCATACCAAATATAAAGTGTGCCATCAAATTGTTATTTTAAGTCCTTGAGTCTGAGTGCGAGTCCGAGTAGCTCCAAAGGGAACTAGAAAAATATTCCACATAACATCCACCACATGGACTATCACCCTATGTACATTTCTCAACACCAATCATGTATTATATTGAGATAGTGTTTTATAATGTGGAAGTTTCTTTCGACTTTCAAAGGGAACGCTTCCGTGAGTATAAAAACAAATTCCAACATGGTTATCGGCTACCATTACTGCCCCTATCCGAACCTGGCTTTTGGTAGCAGCTTGTAGGAGTCCGGGTCAAGCTACAGCTCACCCAATGAAGTATTATAGTTAATTCGGCTCACAATGTTTTTGCTGGAACTGTAACCACTACAAACACAAACGCTACAAAGAAAGCTTTATTTTATTTATATCCGGATCCGAACCGTTCTCTGATCCGAACCGGTCTATCTTATACTTTCGCGATCACTTTCTCTTTTGCGCGAAACCCCCATTCTCGAGTCGAAGAAATTTCACTAGGGTAGCTCTAGTTCAAGACGAAAGGTTCGACCATCGTAGAAAGCTTTTGGAATTCCAAGTAAGGTCGACCGAAAACCCTATTTTAATTAACCAGATAGCTGATTTTTCTAGAATTTGTAGCGTGTGATTTCTTCTGATACGATCTTGGAAGGGTTATAAAGGATTGGAAATTTCTCGAATTATCGTTTTTTTTTTTTTTTTTGAAAATTTTGTGGTAAGATCGTGAGAGAGTTTTGTTTAGATGCGCTTTTGTTACTTTTGATGTTTGAAACCTACTTAGGCTCACGTTGACTTTGGACTGGGTTCTTCTAATTTGGGCACATAGTGTGTAACTTGAGCTACTATTCGAAGAAGAAGGTTCGGGAATCGAGGTGTCTCCCCAGTCAATACTACTAGGGTTTCTGAATTCTGGACCGTAGTACCCAACCGAAAATCAGATTAGGAAGTTCAGGCTATCTTCAAAAAATTTGTAATTTTATTTGAGTTAGATGCGTAAAATTTGTGATTTTATTTGAATTAAAATCTTCGTTATGAGCATCTATTTAGATCTCATTGGAAAAAAAAAAAAAAACTCTAAACCTTTTTTTAGTGCCACATCGGTGAAAAACGGATTCATTTCACTGGTATATAGTGGATTCTATTTGAGATTTAGGATCCGCTTCTAAGAGTTATTCCCACGTTTTCCTACACAATAGAAATTAATTTCTCTGTTTCTTCTTTTACACACAATAAATAATTTTTTCTCCTTTTTTTAATACAAAATAATCTCTGATGTTTTCTGTGACATTCCTTGTGTGGAAAGACTTCATCCAAGAAAGCAATATCTGTGCAACTTTGGTGAAAAGAAGCGGAGAAGATCAGATCTTGTAACTTGAAGGAGGGATTCTCACTCCCGTGTTTTCTTCCCCGATTTGGGTTTCCACACAAAATTTGGTGTCTGCTTTTAGATTTTCTGTGGTTGTGATTGTTTGTTTGAGACATCCGTTCGTCGATCCTTGATAGAGCTTCTTCCTTCTTGAGCTAGATTGGGAGAAATTCGAGATGGATTCACCATTGTCACAAATTGTAAGAATTGAAGAAGAAAAAGTGAAAAGAATTGAGAATTAGTAACATTTTATTCAAAATGTAAAGGCGGTAGAGTTTGTTACAATTGCAAGAACTAGAAGAATTAGAAATAATAGAATACAAGTCATTTTTTTTCCATACATTCCTCTCTTCCCTTCCTCTATCTATAGATGATTCAGAATCCTATGTGAGTTACAATTTTACCCCTATCAATACTGAGAACTGACTGATACTGAACCACATACTTTTTTTTTTGAGCTACTGAGCTACTGTTGCTTCTTGAATTACTTAGATGCAGATTAATCCTACTTCACTGAGCTTCTTAATGCCAAGGCTTGAACCAAACAACTTGGTATTGGCTGAATTACTTTTGCTCTACAACCTGATACTAGCTGGACAGTGCAACAATGCCTTCATTAGGAGTTCTGATACTCTGATTCTGCTAAATGAGCTGCTAAGGGAGTTCAAATACTGAGTGTCACTCAATTGGGAATGTATCAATGCTCTTTCCTTAATTTTACCTTGCCTCAACATCAAAATAAGGATATTCCTTGATGAACTTTTCATACTGAGCCGAAGTGGCACTCTCTAGACCATCATCCTTCCATTGTGCTGCAACCCTATTCTTTCTAGTACCCATTCAGGCTCCAACAACAATTCCTCTCCAAGAGTAGGTACCCCTTCCTGAACTACTACTCTCCTTCCTACATGTTTTTTGAGCTGAGAAACATGAAAGACGAGATGAATCAAAGCTTCCTCTGGCAATGCCAACTTATAAGCAACTGAGCCAATCCTAGCTAGCACCTGATAGGGTCCAAAATACATATGAGCCAATTTCTGAGGTTTCCATTGTGACACTGAAATCTGCCTATAAGGTTGCAACTTGAGGTATACCCAATCCCCCACCAAAAACTCTGTCAGTCCTATGTAAGTCTGCCATCTTCTTCATTTTGTCTTGGGCCAATAGCCTATGCTACCTCCCTATCCTGTACCAAATCTAGTACGTATGTTAGGATGTCAGGTGCCATATACAGCTTCAAAACGAGTGATCTTTGTAGATGAATGTCAGTTTGTGTTGAACCAGTACTCAGCCCACATCAAATGTTTAGTCCACTCTTTAGGTTTATGGCTACAAAAGCATCTAAGGTACCCCCTCAATACATCTATTGGTTACCTCAGTCAGCCTATTGTTTGGGGGTGATAGGAAGTACTATCTTTCAGCTGTGTGCCCTATAATTTGAAGAATTCTTTCCAAAATGAACCGGTAAAAATAGGATCCCGATCGGTTACAATGGTCGTGAGCATTCCATGTAACTTAAAACTCCTCCTAAAAAACTTGTGCTACTGTTGCTGCAATATATGGGTATATGAGGGCAAACCATGGTACTCAAAGGCGAGCATCGGGTGCGCCTAAGGCGCGTCACACAACAAGGCATAACAGCTGCTCCTTGCATATCACTAGTCGACACGAACTTCTCCGGGCGCACCCAAGACACGCCTTTCAGTAAGGCGCAACCAAGAAAAAATGTGCCTAGTGTGTGTATTTTTTATCAAAAAATTTCGAGGCAGGAAGATATCCTTACAACATACAAGTGGGAGGGAGGTAGCCCTTTCCATGGTTGTCAAAGTTGGCTACAGTTGAACCGAAAAAAACGAAAATTTTGCTAAAACGTGGTAGGGAGAATACAAATTCTTGATAGTTGTTGACTGCTAGTCACTTGGTTATGTGTTAACATGTCTTTATTGGTTTTAATATATTATTTGATTTTATTTCTTACATTACTAATTTATTTATTTATGTATTTATTTATTATTTTTATTTTTGTGCCTCACATTGTTTTGACTCGCGCCTTAAGTGTGCTTTGCGCCTCGGCTATATGGCCCATTTGCGCCTTGGTCTATATGGTCCCTTTGCGCCTCAAGTGCGCTTTGCGTATTTGACTACCTTGGGGCAAACAAATTTATATATTTGGTGAGCCTATCAACTATTACGAGTATAGTAAATTTGTGATTGCTAGTAGGCAGGCCGTCTATGAAATCCCTAGAGACGTCTTCCCAAATTATGTTAGGAATTGGTAGTGGTTGTAACAACCCTGCAGGTGGTATTTGCTCAGCCTTGTGCCTCTTACAGACTTCACATGACCTTACATAACTTTGCACATTTTTTTCATTCCTTTCCTGTAGCAAATCTTCCTAAGCCTGTGAAGAGTTTTCTGAAAGCGTGAGTGTCCTGCATGAAGTAGATAGCCAGATAATGATGTTCCTTGAGCATACATGAAACAAACTCAGAAGTAGGGTCTATTAAGTATTAACAACCTACTTTTGTAGCATAATAAACCATTCCTCATGGGAGTATTTTCTGGTTTCTAACAATCCCTGCTCCCATTTAGTCATTTGGTCCAGATAATAACTATAGTCATGCATCTTCTCCTTGAAGTTTTGTAGCCAAACTGGATTAACTGAAGTAATAGCATGCAAATGTTCTTCTTCCTTCCTTTTAAAACTATCTGCTGTCCTATTTTCGCTGCCCTTTTTGTACTATACTTTCATAAATGTAAGAATGTAATTTCATCACCCACTTATATTGGGCATCAGTGTAGACCCTATGCTCTAACATATATTTAAGAGACTTGTGATATATCTTGATGATGTATTGTCTTCCCCACATATATTGATTCTACTTCTTGACTGCTAATAATGTAGCCAACATCTCTTTTTCATGTGGATAACACAATAGTCCTTCCCTTAAGATTCTGGCTCATGTATGCTAGAGGCCTCCCCTTCTCCATAAGAACAACACCATTTCGTCCCCCTGATGCATCACACTCTAAGGCTCATGTATGCCGGCGTAAGTCCAATTTTTTTCCTACTATTTTTTTCTTCTGGATTTGACCCCTCTTTATACTGCTGTAAGTTCGTATCGGTTCGTATCGGACCGTATCGGTCTGTATCGGGTTTGTATCGGCCGATACGAACCGATACAATAATTTTTTACTGTGATTCGGCCGATACCGATTTTTTTGTGAGTATCGGATAAGACACCTTCAAATCCGATCCGATACGGCCGATATGTGTAATATTTATTGATCCAGATTTTCTACTTAGAATAACAATTAATTGAAAACTGAGTTCAGTAAAGCTTGGAAAGTAGGAGCACTGGTGAGCCCAAAGGGCATCACCATAAACTCATAGTGCCCTTCATGTGTCCTAAAAGCTGTTTTATGGATGTCCTTCTCTGCCATCCTTACTTGATGATGGTACCCATCTCTTAGGTCTAATTTGGAGAAATATTTAGAGCTCATCAAAGAGCTCATCAATGAAGGGAATTGGGAACTTATCCTTCACCGTATTTTGGTTTAAAGTCCTATAGTCTATACACATCCTTCAGGTACCATCATTTTTCTTGACTAGTATTACTGGAGATGAATATGAACTGTTACTGGGCCCGATAATACCTGTATCCATCATGTCTTGCACTTGTTTCTCTATTTTCTTTTTGTGACTATTAGGGTGCCTTTAAGATCTCCTACACACAGGCATCGATCCAGGCAGTAGGGGAATCTTGTAATCAAAATTCCTTTTGGGGGGTAATCCCTTAGGTTCTTCAAATAGATGTTCATATTGTTGCAACAACTCAACTACTTCAGCCTTTTCCATACTCCCTTCCAGCTTTTCTTTCTACATACCTAGTGGACATAAGTGGATGATGAAAAATTGGCCCCTTTGTCTCATATCTCTGTTGTCATGTTCTTTGAGTTGTGAACTAGAGTCCTGAACTCCCTTGAAGTGCTGAATCAACCCATGCTTTTCATATCTCATGGTTAATGCTTGAAAATTCCAGACAATGTCTCCAAGAGTACTATGCCAGTTTGCCTTCGGTACAATTTGACACCCTGTGATTGGTAGGGACAACAAATCAGTGATAATTTTCTTCTTTTGGCACTCTATAACAACTTATTTGCACAAATCTTGGCCAAGTATTTTCTCACTATTTGCTACTTGGACTTCAAAGGGTCTATTATCACATATAGGTAAGCCCAATATTTTGCTGAACCCTTTATCAATGAAACTATAGGTAAACCCTAATATTTTGGCATTCTATAATGACTGGTTTGTGTTGTATAGTACCCCTTACCTTCATAGTAGATTGATTTGAACTACCTGACAATGCCTGAAGGAAAATTTCAAACAAACTCTGGTAGATTGATTTGAATTATTCTCTAATGAAGAGTCCGAATTTTCTGACACTGGGCTCATAGTCTCAGTATCCATAAACACATTTTTAGATATTGAGAACTAAGAAAAAAATTGGAAAAAATTGGAAAGCTCCTCTATACATTTAATTCAGAAGTGGTCCCCCTTTCTTCATTAAATTAAGCCCTCTCTCTCAACTCTCTCCTCTCTCCTCTCTTCAGTAACTCTCCCTCTTTCTTTCATAATTTCACTTTCTCTCTCCTTCCCCTTCTCTCTCTGTGTGCATGTCCAAAACCTTTTCCTCTCTTCCATAGCCCTCTCTCCAATTTTTATCCCTCTCCGAAAGATGTTTTTTCCCTACCCATATTTTCTAGACTTAGAAAAATATTCTAAGTTTTTTATAAAGAACTATTTGTCGGTCTTTCCTCTCTATTTCCAGATTTCTCCCTCTTTCTACTAGTGTTCTAAATTTTAGCCTAGACGGCGGCCAGGTGGCCGTCCGTCGCACTGGAAATCCCTACCTAGCTAGGCAACTATTTGGCCCTATTCGGCCCTGTTCGGCGGCGCTATGCGGCCCGATGCGACAGTTCGATTTTTGAATTTTTTTTTATTTTTTATGCTTAGTTGTATTGTGAATATATTGTTTGGGTTTTAATATTGGATTTGGATTTTAGAATATTAAAATTTCGAATCTCAAATTTCATAAATTTTTAATTTGAAATTTCAAAAAATTTATGAATTGTATTATGGATTTAGAAGTTATAACATATTTGGAGCGGCCCTCCGCCGTACCGATTCCGCCTATCAAAATTTAAAACACTGCTTCCTACCATATTTTCTCGCTCCATATGTTTTATCCAGATTTTCTACTTAGAAAGTATTGAAATTATTTTATAAAAATATTTATTGATCAGTACCGAGATTCAAATCCGCACTTTTCTCCCCTCGTTAAGATAACATTATCTACTCTGTCATTTGTACTAAAAATGAACTTTCATAGAATTTAAATACTTGTAATGTAGTATAGTTATTGACCGTGTGTTGCATTTATTTGTAACATGTTGCTAGCACTTGTTAAGTATTACAAATATTTTAATGTGTTACAGTTAGTTGTAAAGGGTAGGGCTGCAAACGAGCCAAGCCGAGCCAAGCTTTTGTAAGCTTGAGCTTGGCTTGACTAGAATTAATCGAGCTCAAGCTCGAGCTTGATAAGTTTTTTATTTTAGAGCTTGAGCTTGGCTCGAGCTTGTTTATATTAAGCTTGAGCTTGGCTTGGTTTGAGCTTGAGCTTGGCTTGATAAGCAAGCTTGATTCAAGCTTGATAAACAAGCTCGATAAGCTCAAAATCAAGCTCGATAAGCTTGATTTCAAGCTCGCTCAATTCTATTTCAAGCTCATTAAGCTTGATTTCAAACTCTATTTCAATCTAGTTAGGTTTGAGTTCAAGTACATGTAATATTAACAATTTATTTATAAAAAAATTAATTATAGAAGTTGCTTAATATCAATTATTAAGGACATAAATATATAATGTATACAACCATATTGTTATACAAACATATATAAAATTAGAATTCAACAAAGAACAAACGAGTTCCTAAACGAGCTTCTAAACGAGCTAGCTCGCAAGCTCATAAACAAGCCAGCTTGCGAGCTCAAACGAGCCGAGTACTTCTAAGCTTGAGCTTGGCTCGTTTATTAAACGAGCTCGAAAATGAAGCTTGAGCTCAGCTTGTTTACTAAACAAACCGTGCTCAAACAAGCTTTTATCGAGCCAAGCTTCGAGCAGCTTGCGAACGGCTTGGCTTATTTGCAGCCCTAGTAAAGGGTATTGGTTCAGTTTGCAACATATTAGGCATACATTAACACATTACGAACAGATCTAACAAATTAAGAATATTTGTAACACCTGATGTCTATTAGTAACATGTTACAAATTAATTTAACACATTGTCAATAACTATACACTTTATAGGTTTTAATTATATGATTTTTTAATTCCAAATGATTGGGTGACTAAGTTGTTGATATCTTCTTAAGACGACTTCAGGTTTTAAGTAGTACTAAGTAGAAAAAACTTTTTTAATATTTTTTTCTAGGTCGTCAGATGTAACATATGACACATATGTAATTTTCTAATCACCCATGTTGTTTCAAATAATAACACGTTCACATTACAAGTAACTTCTTATGTCTACTAATAAATATAAATGTAGCAATAATAACCACAGTATTAGGTGGTTAACACCTTTGTTATATGGAGGGTAAAAAATTAGTGGTCTTGTGTTCGATTATCGTTGGCTGTTTAAAAAAAATATCATTATAATTTTGTAAATTCTAAAGTAAATTAGGAAATGTTATACACAACAATAACAAAGCCTTTATCCCAATTTTATGGAGTCAATTGTTTGAATCCTCTTCTTTCAAGCGGCTTTGTGCAACCGTAAAAATATCAATATCATTTTTTTAACACTTCAAACCATGTTAGTCTAAGTCTACCTTTAGTCCTAACGGCTCCATTAACTACTATATTATTGCTTCTTACATTGGCATATGTGGGTCTGTGTTTCACATGCTTTTCACATGTCCAAACCACTTGAGTTGATTTTTTTTTTTTCTAATGTTGTCTTTAATTGACGCTACCTCTATCTTTCCACGGATACTCATTTTTATCCTCATCCTTTAAGGTATTGTCACTCATCCATCTTAGTATTGTTATTTCAGCTACACTAACTTTCTAGACACGTCGTTTCTCAAGGTTGTAAAAGGTGCTACTCGTTAGGCGGGCGACCACCTAGACCGCCTAGGCGGTATTCTAGACGATCGATAGAAATTAAAAAAATTTGGGAATTAAAAATATTCTTAAGTAATTTTTTTACCTCAAATTCAAAGTACAATCTCAAATATAATCCAAATAGTTAACACAATATAGCAATACATTTTTCAAAATTTAGATTACAATATAAAAATCCAAATTGCATTTCAATTTCAGTAAACAAAACAGCTATTGCTCCTGTGGGTTCTTATTTGGGTTCCCATTTGCAAGTTCTTATTTATGTTCCCAAAAAAAACAGCTACTGCTCCTCCCGTGGATTCCAAAAAAACAGCTACTGCTCCTATGGGTCCCACATGTCTATTTCGGTGAACGAAACAACTACTACTACTCTGGATTCCTAACAAAAAAAAAACAAGAGAAGACTCGGACTAAGAAAATGAAGAAGAAGAAGAAACACACTTGGTGGCTGGTTGGTCGGATTTCGGGTCGGCTGGCGACTGCTCTTAATAGGTTTTTTCTTTACTTCGGGTATCGGGTCGGGTGACCCGCTTCCTAAAAAAAATTCGGCTAGGCGTCCGTCTCTCCACCTCATCAGCATATTTGGGCGACCACCTGACCGTCTAGGGCCGCCTAACCCCACTTCTTCCTGGACTGTTTAGACCCCTTGTTATGACCGAAACCTAGGCAGCCCATGGGCGCCTAGTGCCTAGGCGCCGCCTAATCCCGATTTTTAGAACGCTGTCGTTTTTTAGTTGTCCAACACTCTGATCCATAAAGCATGACCGGTGTTATAACACTCTTATAGAATTTTCTTTCAACTTCAGAGGCATTTTACAATCACAAAGTACTTCGGAAGCACTTCTCCATTTCAACTATCTTGTTTTAATTCTATGTGTGTTCTAAATGGTGGTCAAGACAGCCATCTAAGCGCTAGGCGACCGCTCTTCGCACCACTTTTACCGTTGGCAGTGGAGTAGGCGGCCGTCGGTGGTTTGACGGCCTATGCGTCACAGGCGGCGTAGGCGGAGGTGAGGTAGCGTAGGCTGAGGTGAGATGTTTTGGTAAAATAGTTTTGTGTGCATTATGGACCTACAATTTAATTTTACATAACCGAAACTTCATAATCTTTGTTTTACAACTTAGTTATGCATAAAACACCTTTAAAATATGCATATTGTGCAAAAAAAATAATAAAAGAGTAAAAAATGTATCAAGAACTTAGGCGGTAGGTGGACCCTCTCCGTTACGCACTCGTCTACCGCCATTTAGAACCTTTATTTATACATGACATTCTTTCAATCTCTCTATCGTGAATCCGTGATAAATGATTGATTCTAAATTCCGAAAGCTATCACTCTTAGATATCTCTTGTCCATCTATATGGACTCCCTCCTCATTTTTTGTTGACTTTTGATTAAAATTACATTTCATATAAATTGTCTTCGTTCTATTAATCCTAAATTCCATTGATTCATATATCTAATATTCTAATCATTCTCTACTCTCATCAACCAATACAATTTCATCAACAAACATCATGGAACCTCTTTCTGGATATCCTAGAAATTTTATCCATAACTAGCGCAAAAAGGTACGGACTCAACATTGATCATTGATGTAAGCAATGGTAATAGGGAACGAATTAATATCTCCTCCAATAGTTTGTATGGTCGTCGTGACTCTATCAACATATCATTTATAGTCTCATATTACTAGAAACTTGTTTCTTTTACAAACCTACTGTATTATCTCCCTAGGAACTCGATCACAAGCTTTCCCACTATATTATATTTATACTTGTAGGGAGAGAGACAACAACTATAGAGAAAGAAAGAGGAGAGAGGAAGAGAAAGCGAAAGAAAAAGAAAGAGGAGAGCAAGAGCAATTGGAGAGAGAAAAAAGTAAGCAATAATAGTCATTTTATAGTTCTTGTGAGTTTTATATTAAAAAAATAGTTTTTGTTAGTATTGACTTTGCATGAGGACGAGGAAGAAGATTCGAAAAGTGATGGGGGCATTGACAATTTTTTTTCTCAAAAATTAGGGGAACTAGGTCTAAATGATAGAAGTTTTATGAAAGGATATGCTAAAACGTTAGCTCATCTTCATGAGTAGACAATGTTCACTTTCAAGAGGGAGAAGCCGAGATATCGTGGTACTAGTGTTCATGGGCGTAGCCACAATATTTGCGACTTATTCAAAAAATTCACAAATAATTCTTTAATTATACCTTGATGAACATATATCTGAACTAATGGTGAATTAAAAAAAAACTAATTGTGAATTCACAAATCATTCGTGAAGTTCACGAATTATGCGCGTAAACAAATTATTTGTTAGGGAATTCGTAACCAACTATTCTTCCCCACGGTGCTAGTTCGTGAATCCATCTTCATCCTCGACAACAACGGTGACGGTGTTGATCTGGCATTTGAAAGCATTTCCAAAGTCAAAGCAAAATCGAAGATGATTTCGCCCTTGATGAAAATGAGACCAACTTAGGTGAATGAAGAAAGAATACAAAAAGAAGATAAAGGGAGAGGGATGGTGGAAAATAAACATGAAGACTGAAGAGTGATGATTGTCTCTAGAGAAAAGAGGTAATTAACTTTTCATTCATGGAAAGTTGTGTAGGGTGTCAACCACTTAAGAAGAAAATTAATTATCTCCACTTTCTTGGAAAGGGATACTGTTGTTTAAATGAACTAATAACTAACTATTCACAATTCAAATGGTCAGATTATAATTATGCAATTAATTGTTTCTTGGTTTGTTAGATTGGTTTATGAACTGTGTCCACTTTTTCTGCTTTAACTAAATTATGCAGCCTAATATATATATATATATATATATATATATATATATATATATATATATATATGGATGTATTGTAGAAGAAAATTCTACATATATATATATATATATATATATATATATATATATATATATATATATATATGTAGAATTTTCTTCTACAATACATCCATATATATATATATATATATATATATATATATATCAACTCCCAGGGGAATCGAACTCTGCCTGGCACACCCAGAACTTGTGTCTCCAAACTCAACCACTTGGGCTATATATATATATATATATATATATATATATATATATATATAAATATACACACACGCACACACTTTTACTGATCTTGTGACTATGCTGTTGGCATCAATATTTCTCATTCATCCTAGCCTATCCATTGAAACCAAACTAACTAATTCTACAATTCAAGCATGAAAAAAAGAAACTAAAAAAAAAACAAAGAGATAAATTGCTTGGAGCTCTACCATAATACAAATCTCCTTTTGTAAATCACTAATATATCAGCATTGGTTTGTGCTCTGACTAGTTAATTCACATCTTTGAAGGATCAATCTCCATTAGTAAAGATTATGCAATTTGATATTGTCTGTTGCATACAGTATCTGGTAGAGACTTCTCCCAGAGCTTATTTCTCTATCATCCCTCGTGTAGAGATCTTTTGTTTCTTGGCTTTGGGGCACTTGATTTCCTAATAAATTAAATCATGGCACTTTAATTTGACTGCAAACATCTCTACCTTCTCTCTTTGGACAGATTATTATATTCAAAAACATGATCAACGATGTGCAATCAATCTTTAAAAGCGCTTCCAGATTGATCCTCCCCGAGAATGACAATATTTCAACTGTATTTTTGTTGTTGAGTGCTAGTTATTGCTGTCTTGAAATCCCCTCGTTACTCCATTACTACAGAGCACCATGGTGAGATGGCTTTTCATCTATTTTGCGTGGATATGACACACATGTTACAACCCGAGAATTAAATCAAATCCTACTACAGGGATATAACCGGGTCTTATTACAAAATCCATGACGTGCATTTCATGTCTAGGGGAATTCTGACCTCCGATCTGGTTTTCTGGATCTTACTTCAAGTGCTGACCACTTGTACTGTTACACGTCACGTACAGACACTAATATGATCAAAAGCTAGTTATATTATTTACCTAGGATTATGTATTTTTCCTCCATAACATACTAAGTATCTCCTGTAGCAGGTTAATAACTCTAGATAACTTATATATATATATATATATATATATTTGTTTCAAAGAAGTTTAAAATGGATATAGCAAGGATTAAAGTATCGGCCGATACCGATATGTATCGACCGTACCGGATTAGGCGGTTGTCGATCCGATATTCAACAAAAAAATCGGTATCGGCCGAAACATCATGTTAAATTTTGGGATCGGTTCGTATCGGCTGATACGGAACCGATACGAACCGATACACAGTTAACAGAAAGTAAAGTTGGAGAATCGAATCTCTGACAAAAGAAAAGCTTGCCAGAGAGAGACGATGTCAAATCCCACAGAAAAATCAATAATGTAAATTTGTAAGAGTTCGAGTAAAATTCTATAAATAGAAGCAAAATTTCCCACAAACAATCACCAATCACAAAGAAAAACCATAGATCGGAGAGAAATCGGAAAGAAAACTTATCTAACTTCCAGGTAATGAAGCCTCTTTTTGACCGCCGTCGCAGCCGACTGGAACGTCTTCTCGACCGCCACCGTTGCTGACTGGACAGTCGAACGACTGGAACCCTTTCTCGATCGTCGCAGCCGCCACCGCTGACGCCTGTGCTCGAGAGGGGCGGTAGAGGCAAGAGGGTGCGGTGGGGCCTCTGTCCTCTCCGACTAGCATGGTGGAGGGGGAGGCGAGAGGAGTGGTGGAGGGGGAGGCGGAGCCGAGTGGTGGAGGGGAGGCGGAGCCACGAAGAGGGGAGAGAAACATTTCGGCTGAAATGTTCTCTATGCAAATATATATAGGATGTGGATTAGGGTTTGGAGTACTGGACTTTAAAAAAAAGTCTGTTCAAAGTTCGAACTCGTGATCAGAACACAAACAACACATGCCATCCCTCTAACTACTGAAACCATTTAATTCCAATGTTTAAATTTGGCATGTATATATATATATATATATATATTTATATATATATATGGACTGAGTGATATATATATATATATATATATATATATATATATATATATATATATATATCAAACTATATTATTATTATTATTATTATTATTATTATTATATACACTAGTAACTTACAAGTTACAATATTTATTATTGTACATATATACATATATACTAAATTATGTATTATTATTGTATATACCTATATATATATACTCTATTATTGCATGTAACGTTTTTTATTATTGTATGTAACGATTTTTTATTTCATTTTTTAGGATTACACAATGGCATCGAAAAGTTGTACACAAAAGGAAATGGATGCTGGTTGGAGATATTGCAAGTGTGTTGATCCAACTAATAAGAGGAGGGGGCAATGCAATTGTGGCAAAAAGATGGACGGAGGAGTTACTCGTGTCAAGCAACACTTAGCGGGTATTAAAGGAAACGTATCATCGTGTCCTGAACACTTGAGGTCAAAATATAAATGTTGTTTGTCGAGGGTAAACAAAAAGATAAAAAAATAGCTGACCGAAGAAAACAACTAGTAGATATGGAGTTGACAAGAACAACTCGTCAAGGAGATTCCTCCTCAGAAGAAGATGATGTTGAAGAAATCCCGGACCTTAGAAGGGACTTGAGAGAAAGTAGGAGAGAACATTTGCTCTCATCCATACTCGTCCCCGCAATAGACTTACAATGACAAGACTAGAAAATTTGGTTTTTGTCCACTATAATATGAGATTGAGGGTTCAAAATTTGCAAAGATCACGAGATGATCAAAATGTTGTAGATTTGGATGAGATATTTCATGATCAAGATCCACTCACAACTTGGACTAGAGAAAGAGAAACACCACTCTTGGATGGTAGAGAAAATGAGTGGTTAGATGATAACTTGGATATCGATCCACAAGATACTGCCGAAAATGCTCGAAGGCCTAAAAAAAGAAAGAAAACACCAGATGCACAATCTCGACAGGTCGACAATGATAAAGACGACAGTACTGATAGTGGAGGAAATGGAGCTACACTCGCGACTGGTGCTAACAATACTAATGAATATAAAAATCCTGGAGACTAGTCACATGAATACTCTGGAGAATAGTCAAGTGATTATTAACCTAGAGAACACCGTATGGATGATGTATATGCTGGAGGATTTAGCTATCATGATGTACCTACTCCTTCAGACAATGACAACAATATGTATGATAGTTCATTTTCAAATTAGTATCCATACAACACTCCAGAGGCAGAACAACATTCTACATTTGATGGTGTCATAACAAGTTTTTTTCATAATACATATATTAGTCTCTACTACCCTCATAATGAAGAACCATATCGGAACAATTCTGATAATTATGAACCATTTAAGTGATATATTTGTATTTTTTTCGTATTTGTATTTATTTTCGTTTTCATATTTGTATGCTTTATATAGTTCTTCGTACCTATTGTAAAAAGATTTTTATTTATGAAATTTAAATGAAGGGATATGTCAGAGTCTTAATGAATTTTTTCTGGCCAAGTTTTTTTTTTGTCGTACTTTTAAATTCAAACATGTTAATCTTGTAGCTAATTTTATTTCGGTGTATTATGAAACAAAATAATTGGTGTCATGGATCATATTGTAACAATTTGTAACTATGTATAGAACTTAAATTCTAAATATAATTAAATATTTATTTCTTTACAGAAATTAAAAAAAATCCAGACAATATAATAATGGGTCTTGTGACTCGTCTCATCCAGCCATTGCATTGCTTCTAATCTCTTGTGCCTCCTTTTATGCTCCTTAATTCGTTAAAATTTAAACGTGTAGTAATAGAACAATACAAGATTCAATTAGTACGAATTAGTGACATAGTAAAATTGAAACTAAAAACATGTAAATGAAAAAAACCTTATATATCCCTGGTAAAACAATCAGCAATGATGACTATTATTTTATTTAATTATAATAAAAAAAAACATAGAACATGTTTAAATAATGCATAAATATGTAATTTTTTTTATAATAATTATTTAATATTGTCGATACAGTCGATACCAAAAAATTCGATACTCCGATCCTATACCGTTGATACTTTCGAAACCAATACTCATACAAACTGTCCGATACCGAAACAGATACCGACACTTTGAACCTGGGGATATAGTTATTATTTATAAAGATTTATCTTAATTTTTCAATATTACCTACAAATCATTTTTAATTGGCTTAATAATAACTTCTCTCATAGGCATGTAAGGAAAGCATAAGTTAAGTAATTTTTGGGTCCTTTGTGTTAACCAAGGAGGTTATGGACCATGACACTATTTTCGGAAGTATACAAAAAAAAATATAGTGGACCCCTTCCCCTCGTTTGACTTAATTCTCAACGATCTCGACCAATATGAATTAAGTTCTCTATCACTCTTAATGCACAATAACCTTAACCCTATATGTGAAGATACAAAGGATTGAAACCACTTCCCTATGCCATAACTTATGGAATCTCCCAAAACCCTTTCAGCGGCAGCTATTTCCATTGGCCCATTAATTATGATTCACTCAATGGACACCTCTTTTTTTCATTCAAGATCCTCTATTAGAGCCCATTTGACGTTGGTCAAGACCTAACTTGGTTGTCTGTATGGAATTATGCAATAATTTTCACAAATAGTGTTCTAAAAATCGCTATACGTATTCGGTGCGGATGAGGACCGCCTAGCGCCTAGGCGCCGAACATGAATTGTTAATTTTTTTAAACATCTTATATAGTATTGTATCATAATGAACACAGTTAGACAATACAACTAAGTATCAAAAATTCGTAATAGAAATTTAAAATTTGACGCCGAACATAGCCTCCTAGGTGTCGAACAGGCTGAACAAATGCACAAACTGCCGAACAAGAGGTTTTTGATTCGGCCTAGGGCCGCCTAGCGCAGTAACACCCAGTTTTCTAAAATGAGGATAATTTTAAAATTTTGTAATTATAATCATTTAATAATGATATTTAAATCATATTGTGATTTTTGGTGATTTTTAATTAATTTAAAATTATTTAAATATTGAAATGTGATTTTGATGGTTCACTGGTGTAACTCTAGAATTGCTAAGCCTAGAGACTAACCATGACCATGAGAGCCTAGTCATGTGATTAGAATGTCATATTACTACTTTTTAGCCTAGGGATATTTTGGTCATTTTGACAATTTTGTGAAATTGTAAATTGCATTAATTAAATATATGCTAATTGTTTGGTTGAGACTTGACCTAGAAGTTTAGCCTAATCTAGATTAGCCTTGAGCTTAGAGTATTGATTAGGGTAACCTAGTAATGACAAGGTTAATAATATCTAGATATTCTAGGTAAGATATTTACTCTTAATATATTTGTGAAAAATGAAGCCCTATGACTAGTTGAACCAATATGAAGGCATAGAATTGGGTGGACAACTCCTAGCCACTCATCTAGACCTAAAATCTAATCCTAATTCATCTAATGGCAGCCAGCATAGGATCCCCCCTCCTATAAGTATCACACTTAGAAGCCTTTGCCTATTTTTAAAACCTAGAAGAACCCTACTTTGTTCTTCCCCAAAATTCTTCCCCTAATATCCAAATTAAGTCCAATTTGATCCTAATCAATTGCATTATCATCCCCAATAGTAGAGGGTGCTAAGGGAGGTTAGCTAGCAAGGTTTCGAAGCGAATTGGCCATTCAATTGGAGGACACCTTCCCTTGTTCATTTTCATTGAGGTTTCACCCTTTGCCCTAAAACCTATTTAAATTTCAGTTTCCTGCCATAGATGCATTCAATTAGGGTTCCCCTAGGTGTAGCCCAAGTTTGGTAGGAATTCGTGTCCATTTCGTGTCCGTATCGGACACGTATCGGTGTATTTAAATGGTTGTTTGATGAAATGCTTGAATGGAATAAATTTTACTAATTTCGAAAACTAATTAAACAAAGTTGTAGCCCTATGCATGTGCTTTGGATTTCGTGTGGACTGAGTTGACTTTCGTGTCGTGTCCGTGTCCAAAACGGACACGAACTCACTGCACGAGCAGCCGCACACATGCCCTGCTGCTCGGGCTTGCTGTGGGACACGATACGGCGACTCAGGTCGTGATTTTTCTTGGACACGTGGGGGCACCCACTGACGTCACTCCCAACATACAAGATTTATATTGGGACAATAATAAAAAATGTTATGTCTTCAACCAACATCCATTTTCTTCAGCACATCCATTTTCTTCAGCACATGAAACTTCGCGTACACATCCCCGACCCACTGGCCGAGTTATCGTGCGGCCAAGTGTCGTGTCCGACACACACGCAGAGCGTGTCCGCATGCGGGTGGGCGTGCGTGCACAGCCCCGTGCACAGCGTCATGCACGCGTGCCATCGAGTCTAGGGACTCGTGTGTCCCACGTCGTGTCATGTGTTCGTGTCCTAGGCTAGGGTAGGTATTGGGCTTCACGTTGGACAGCCTGATTCGTGTCTACGTGTCGTGTCGTGTCCGCGCGAAACGCGTTTCAGCGGCGGCTGTCCTGCGTGCGCGCGCGCGTGCGGTCAGTGTCGACGGAATTTCTCCCTCGTTTCTCGACGAAACGTCACGAAACTTTGGGAGCGTGATCTCAGTCACGTCCCCCACCTACACGTCGAATTTCACGCGACCACGTGGCCTGTGCGTCGAGGAATCACCCCCGAGCAGCAGGGCACGCGCGCGGCCTGGCGTGCAGCGCGTTCGTGTCCTGTTTGGACACGGACACAAGTCCGATTCGTGCCGAAACCTATGGGGTCGTGATCCTCGTGTATAGGGCTATCCAAATATGTAAAAAGATTCGACAAAAAACAGAATTAAATTCGTTGCGACATTTCATCGAACACCTACGCATATTAGCCGACACGTGTCCGATACGGACACCTAATGAAAGCGAAATTGGACGAAATTAATTCTACAGGTCATGGGTACCTAGATGCTTCCTATCATGAAGAAAAATCAGTAAAAACTATACTAGATTAGGGTTTACCTATTTAGAGCCAAGGATCTCAATGCAAAGGACTTCCGAACGCTCCAACTGTCGAGTATCCTCAAGCAAACGTCCCCACCACCTTGCTAGCACTGCTCCAGCAAGATCCTCTCCTTCCTACGAGCACGACGGTCTTCGTTTGAGGAGAATCGGTCTCCGGATGCAAAAGTTGTGAATTTTTGAGGGGGAGATCTAGGGTTTATTGGGGGCTATAACTAAATGCAAATGAGGGGGTGGGGGGGGGGGGGAAGTGCTGCCTATAGCCGGCCATGTATAGGGGATTAGGGTTAGGTTAGATGCATGGGCTTGGGCTCCCTAGGTTGCTAATAAAGCCCAAGTAAAAAAAGGCTTTAAAAAGGCTATTAGAAAAAAATGGCTAAAAATCATCCAAAAGCTTTTTAAATTGAACCCAAGCCCTAAATAAATTCTAATAGGTAAAAATAAATTCTAAGATATGGTTAGGCTCCTATAAAAGGTCCACTAAGGTTAAACCAGTTGCTAGTACAACACAAGTCAAAATATCTAGAAAATCACAAAAAGGCCAAAATGGCTAAAAAGCCTAAAATGACTAAAAATTCATTTAAAACATTATAAAATAACTAATTAATTCTAAAATAATTCCTACAAGGTCAAATTAATTCTGATTATTATTATTAGGCTTCTAGTCAATGTTGGCTAAGTTAAACCCATTTATACTGCACAAACATCAAACAAAACCACCTATCATCACATGAATTCAATAAATTAATAAATAATATAATAATTACAAAATGACCAAAATATTCCTAAATTAAAAATGTGGTGGTTACAAGTCGTACAGTCGAGGAGTACGCAAGGGAGTTCTGCCGTCTGGACAGATTTGTTGAGGGACTCAGTGAGACAGCGAAGGCTCGGAGGTTCCAGAAGGGATTAGTCAAGGAAGTCAAGTCCTTGACCAAGAGTGACCGGAGTGCCGCTTTTGAGAAGATTCTGGTGGGTGCCCTAGCAGCAGAGGATGATCTTGAGCTGAAGCTCAAGAGGGGACGAGACGCTCATGGAGCTAGTGGCAGTGCAGGCCCGGCCAAGAGGCCTCACGTACAGTTTCAGCAGCAGCAGCAGAGGCCTGTTCAGCAACAGCTTCAGGATCAGGGACGTACCTATTTCCAGCAGGCACCCAGACAGCGGCAGGACGCTATGTGCAACTTCTGCAAGAAGGCAGGTCATTGGTGGAACGACTGCCGGAAGAGGCTGGGTACGTGTTTACTTTGTGGTTCAGCGGAACATTAGTGTAGGGAGTGCCCCAAGAACCCGACACCATTAGCTCAGGCAGCAGCAGGAGCTAGGGCTCCGGCAGGACAGCAGAGGGCTGTCCAGCATCAGCAGCAGGCCAGAGGAGGAGGCCAGCAGGGGCGAGCTTTCACCATGGCAGTCGAGGATACACAGGCAGTAGGAGGGATGCTTGCAGGTTCCGTTCTTTTTTCGATTCCATTCCTACCCTTGCCGCATTATAAACTATCTTGAAATTCGATTCCATCTGTTCCTTGTTTGTTAATAAGTTTTAATCTGGTGCTTCATTATGATTTAAATTTTTCTAAGATAAGTCGTATGGGCTAGGTCGCCTCAGTTATGGATCTAGAGTTTTCAATAGTCATGTTAGCTTGCATAGTGAGGACATATAGTCTGGTTTTGGACGTATTTCTCGGGTATGGGAATTTAAGATTTTCGCGGCCAAGCATGCGGCAATGCGAAAATTTTAAATACCATGATTCTAGAGGTATGTACCTTAGCCGAGGACTCTGTAATTATCGTAGCCTTGTTCACTAGCATGACGAAGATTCTGAGTATCATGATTTTGGACAGACGTATATGATTATCGAACCGTGTGATTTTGAGACTATGATTGTTGGGGTAGTTGACCTAGAAGGAGTACGACCATCTTAATTTCGAGGACGAAATTTTTCTAAGGAGGGTAGACTTGTAACACCCAGTTTTCTAAAATGAGGGTAATTTTGTAATTATAATCATTTAATAATGATATTTAAATCATATTGTGATTTTTGGTGATTTTTAATTAATTTAAAACTATTTAAACATTGAAATGTGATTTTGATGGTTAACTAGTATAACCCTAGAATTGCTAAGCCTAGAGACTAACAATGACCATGGGAGCCTAGTCATGTGATTAGAATATCATATTACTACTTTTTAGCCTAGGGATATTTTGGTCATTTTGACAATTTTGTGAAATTGTAAATTGTATTAATTAAATATATGCTAATTGTTAGGTTGAGACTTGACCTAGAAGTTTAGCCTAATCTAGATTAGCCTTGAGCTTAGAGTATTGATTAGGGTAACCTAGTAATGACAAGGTAAATAATATCTAGATATTCTAGGTAAGATATTTACTCTTAAGATATTTGTGAAAAAGGAAGCTCTATGACTAGTTGAACCAATAGGAAGGCATAGAATTGGGTGGACAACTCCTAGCCACTCATCTAGACCTAAAATCTAACCCTAATTCATCTAATGGCAGCCACCATAGGATCCCCCCCTCCTATAAGTGTCACTTAGAAGCCTTTGCCTATTTTTAAAACCTAGAAGAACCCTACTTTGTTTTTCCCCAAAATTCTTCCCCTAATATCCAAATTAAGTCCAATTTGATCCTAATCAATTGCATCATCATCCCCAATAGTAGAGGGTGCTAAGGGAGGTTAGCTAGCAAGGTTTCGAAGCGAATTGGCCATTCAATTGGAGAAGGACACCTTCCCTTGTTCATTTTCATTGAGGTTTCACCCTTTGCCCTAAAACCTATTTAAATTTCAGTTTCCTTCCATAGATGCATTCAATTAGGGTTCCCCTAGGTATAGCCCAAGTTTGGTAGGAATTCGTGTCCATTTCGTGTCCGTATCGGACACGTATCCGTGTATTTAAATGGTTGTTTGATGAAATGCTTGAATGTAATAAATTTTACTAATTTCGAAAACTAATTAAACAAAGTTGTAGCCCTATGCATGTGCTTTGGATTTCGTGGACTGAGTCGACTTTCGTGTCGTGTCCGTGTCCAAAACGGACACGAACTCACTGTACGAGCAGCCGCACACATGCCCTGCTGCTCGGACTTGCTGTGGGACACGACACGGCGACTCAGGTCGTGATTTTTCTTGGACACGTGGGGGCATCCACTGACGTCACTCCCACAAAATTTCAGGTGGAATGATCGAGCATCGAAGGAGTTCTCGAGCTCGCACGGGTCTTGCACTGTTGCACACGCACTGTACACGCGTGGTAAACCCCCACTGATACAACTTAAAAACTCGGACACGACACGGATTTGACCCGATTCAGGGTGTCGATTCCCTAGCCCTAACCCTACTCTACGTGTGGACACAAGCACGACACCTCTCGTGTACTGTGTCGAGCCCTAGCAAGCTCGACATTGCCGCACGAGCCTGTGCACCTGCAGTTTGCTGATACTTATGATTTCCCGGTTTCGACACTTCGTGTCCATTTTATTTGGACACGTGGCCCTCCCCTGACACGCACACATGTAGAGGACACGACCTGACACCACTGTACACGAATGTATTGGTTTTCGAATTGTTTTGATATTTGAATTTGATTGGGATGAATTGTAAATGTCTGATACATAGGAACTGTAAACCTGGGATTCAAAATGAGAGTCGGGTTTCATTTGATCCTGGGTTTAGTTTTAGGTTCTAGGTTAGTTTCATGTTGAATTGAGATGGCTATGGCTTTGTTCATAGCTGAGAAATTAGTGTTTGGGTTGAAAAAGGGAAACCTGAGATCAACCTCTTACACATAAACCTGTGAACTGAACCTGTGTACTAAGAATTGAAAACCTGAGTTTTGATTGATATGTTAAAACTGAGTTTTAAATGATGACTGAGATTGGGGGTTTCGAATGGAAAAATGAACTTCATGATGTAATGAGATGTTGGTTAGTTGATTATAGATTTGGTTTTAATTGAATTCAAGTTTTGGAAATTGATATGTAAATGTCAACTTAGAAATTGTTGACTGAATGTGTATGGTAGAGTGATAACTGAGAATATGAGTTAGTTCAAAACTGAAACTGAAATGACATGGGTTGTATGACATGGAAAACAAAACAGTGAACTGGGAAGTGGGTTTATGAAATTGAGTTTGGGGTTTCAAGTTAAAACTGAATTTGAGTTTTTTTGATTTGAACTGTAAAACTGAAACCTATATCACTCTTTACCTCTATATCTCTACACATATATGTTATATAAATACAATGTTATATAGAGATAACTTATGGGTTTGTATTAGTAAACCGAGAATGCATGAACTGAAATGAAACCCTCATTCCTGTTAACCCCCCCCCCCCCCCCCCCCCCCCCCCCCCCCCCCCACCCCACACACACACACATGTATACCCCCTTAACCCTCTCTCTATGTATGAATGCATAATGCATATATGTAAATATGTAAATATGTATGTAGATATGCAATGCATGAATATATGAGTTGAATGAATGCAAATATGATATGTATGCATGTAGGTATGCATCTATGAATGTAAGTTGTATGTATGATATCCATGTATAGGCATGTATGCATATATGACAGCTTGTAGGTAGGATATGTAATGCATATTATATGATATGTATGAATGAAATACATGTATGTATATTACCTTATATAAATATGTATGCAATTATGTATACATGATATATATGCAAGTATGTATATAAATATGTATTGTATCTATAGGTTGTACATTGTAAAATGGTATATAGACCTAGTGTATAGTTTACCCTATAGGATTGATTGTTTAGGCTTTAGTTGAATAGCCCAAAACCTAGAATGACTTGGTATTGAACACAATTGGCTAGCTTGACTAGAGTTTACCTAGATTTGACTAACTTAGACTAGTTTGACCTTCTTGACCAAACCCTAAAGTTGACCAATATGACCGTTTACCAAATTGACCCTTGATAGCCTAAGTTTGACCAGTTGACCAAGATAGCCTTGTTGTTGACTTGGTTTGACCCAGAGTTGACCAACAGTTGACTTTGACCTAGATTGTCCTAGAAATCATGTAGATGCATTGTACTCTTCAGATTATAATCCCCTTGTATACATCATGACTTGTGTTGCTCTAAATAGGACTCAGATACCTCGTTTCGGACGGTATATTCTCACAGACATTCAGATCGCAGGCGAGTACATCATGACTTGTGTTGCTCTAAATAGGACTCAGATACCTCTAAATAGGACTCGGATACCTCTAAATAGGACTCAGATACATCATGACTTGTGTTGCTCTAAATAGGACTCAGATACCTCGTTTCGGACGGTATATTCTCACAGACATTCAGATCGCAGGCGAGTACATTCTCTGATCGTTTCATACTTGTCACGACTTATATTCTTGCTCTAGATTACTTTACTTGATGCTGGCACTTGTTATCACGGATTAGTATTATATGGATCTTTCATGCGATGTTATCCCCTTATAGGATACATCGGGTATTTCGTGTTCGTGTACTTTATCTTGGGCATTGTATACCCCTTGTGTTCGTGTTATTCGTGTACAAATCATATGAAATCGTGTACACTCATGTGCTCACATGATCATCTTGTGCAACTATACTTTGTGTGCAATAACATAACTTGACGGGATCCTTGTGTATTGATTGGGGAGGGTGAGTAGGAAATGGTTATGCGATCAAATTCCCTATTGTATAAAACATTGTATATGTCCATTGTACCCTCGTGTATAATGGAGTCCCATTTTATTCTATAACCTAGCCTGTTTACATAACTATATTGTGCTCTAAATCACTAGTCACTTACAGTTCTTACTTATCATGTATATATTTTCAGTTTACAAACATCTCTTGTTTTCGTGTACATCTTCTTATAGTTCATGTATCTTACTCTTTTGCATGCTTTATATTTTCTACCATGATATGAACTGCGTGAGATGTACTGTGCTCGCTCCTGTCCTGACTGGACCTGTTGAAAATATTACAGATGATACCGAGGATTTCTATCCAACCTACTATGGAGCCCATCTAGACGATACTTGTGAGTTGGACCCACAGGAGGATCCAGCTCTAGCTGAGGACGTCATCCCTACTGCTTAGACTAGATTAGCTAGGCTTTATCTTATTTTCTATATGTCATTTGTATTGACTTTAGAGTTGTATTATTTTCTGGATGTTGTGATGTTGTGTCGTTAGACACTTAGACTTTCCTTCTGTTTGTATGTTCTCTTTGAGATTTCATATTTATCATATCGTGCTGTTTCCATCTCTAGATTTGTGATTGAGTTGTACCTTCTGTGATTTGTCCTCCGTTCGGAGAGTATATCATATTGTATTTAGTTTGTGATAGTGACCTAGGACAGCGTTCTACCGTCGACACTGCGGCGTAGACTGGACGTACCCACTTCTTGTGCCCCTACACTGGGTGCGGGTCGTGACAAGCGCCTAGGCGTCCGCCTTGGCCGATTTCTAGAACACTATTCATAACTTGAGATTAGCCAAAATCTAATCATAAAATAAAGATAGATAAAAATCTATCTCAAAGGCCCATTAAATTATGTTCAAACTCAATGGATACCTTTTCTTTCATTGGAGATTCTGCGCCATTAGAGCCCATTTGACACCGGACAAGACCTAAATTGGTGGTCTATATGAATTATGCAATAATTTTCAAAAATTGAGATTGGCAAAAATTGGAATCGTAAAATAAAGATTGATAAACATCTATCTCAAAGAACCACAAAAGATCACCATCATCATCTAAGCCTTCTCCCATAAGAATGAGGTCGACTATAGAGCACAAAAAAGTTTTATATAAATTTACCAGTTTTATGACTGTCTGTCGATCTAATATCAACCTTGTATGTTGATGCCATATTCCTGTATGTTGATGCCAGATTCCTAATAAGGGTAGCTACAGGCATGAAGAGGGCCATGCCATAAAATCTAAGTTGTCAGTTGACATGTAGGTAGACTTTTTATTGCAGTTTGAGCTCATGCAACCGAGGAGCACCCTCCAATTTTCCTAGACTATAAAGAGTTTACATAAAAGAGCATAAAAGCAATGAATTAAAGTAAAGAGTTATGGATTGAATTTACTGAAGGATCACAAAGTTGCTCCACACAATCAAAACAGATCGAATCTTTTTCCGCAAAGAAGTTACTTGAAGCACTCGACAAGGCTTTTGTGGGTCCAAAGATCAACTTTGATGCAATGTAAAGAGAAATTGACTGTGGGTGGATTGTAATGGGATTTGGGACTAGGGTTTATGTAAGATGAATAAGGAGAAGTAGAAGAATAAGACATGTTCTCTTAAGTAATGCATGAGAACCATAATTCAAATGAATTTCTTAGCTCTTTGATGTTTAAAACTTAGATAGTACACTATATTGTGAAAAGTGCGCTTAAGCGAAAATTTGAATTTGGACACCTCGCTTAGGGAAATCTCGTCCAAGAAAAGCAATCGCCGCTTAGGCGGCGCTTAATAGCGCCTCGCGTGGTGTTAGGTGCCAGAAAAAACGCCTTGGATCAAAAAAATGGAACAAAACAAAAATTGACCCTGAAAAGTTAGGAACTTTGGAGACTTAGCTTTTATGTTTGATGGTATTTTGATGACTATGTAATATATATACATTGTGTGGCTTGTTGACTAGTTTGGCCATAGTATTTTGATGACTATTTTGATGACTTTACATTTTGATTATAGTATTTATATTGTTACTATGTTTGATTGATAATTGGTATTGTTATTCATGCATATACTAATAGGACTGAATGAAAAAATATTGAAATTTATGTGTATACAGAGTATTTTACATGTAGGAGGCTCCGTAGGTAAAAATGGGTGAAATGCTAACTAAGCGTCGCTTAAGCGCGACTAAGCGAGGTGCCATCTTCGTCGCCTCGCCAAGGTTGTGAAAAGCGCTAGGCGCTAGTCGAGCGGGCACTCGCCGCCTGGCGCCTAGCCAGTCTAGGCGGCCGCCTAGATCTAGGCGGTTCAAAAGTAAATTTAAAAAACCTACAGAAAATTGCAACAGAAGTCCATAAAATCCCAAATCATGCATAGTCGGACGTCAGGAGGTCTAGGCGGACATCGGGCGAGGACCAGACGCCTAGCGCCTAGGCGGCCGCATAGACCGCCTTTTAGAACAGAGCGCCTCGCCTTGCCTCACGCTTAATATAACATAAATAGTACATGAGTTTATATAGCCATAGTAGTCTTGGTCTCTAAGAACTAATCCTTGAAAGGCAACTAGCATGCCAACTATCATGTTTCCAAATTTAATTAATCCTAATAAAAACTATTAAATATAGCTAATCCTCAGAAATAATCATGTGTACCCATGTTAATAATGATGAGTCAAGATAGCAGGACTCCTTAAAGCACAATGGGAATGTAATGATGAGTCAGGAGGCATATACACAGATAAACATGAATCTACAATTCAAACCTGAACATATGATGAATCTTCAAGCAACTATAATTCCGACCTGATGATACTTATCTCCCAAGGAACCAGACTTGGATTGAAGTATAGGAAGAGTGTGCTGGAAATGAAATTACATTTATGAAGACTTTGTTTGATTTATTTAGCGATATCTGTACATTTTTAGGGATTATCCTACTTATATATTTCATCTCAGATGGTTGAACATCCTCGAAGCAGTTTCAACCTTTTTGGTGGGCATGTTTAGTATAAATTATAATATTTCTTTTTCATTAATGGAATCTTAATAAATTTGCTCCTATGATGGGTAGAACACAAATACCTATCTTCTGTTAGTCAACTTGTTGTCTACTTGCCTTTGATCTATAATTACGTCCTCTAACTACAAGCATCATTGAAGCTCCCAGCCCAAACAGTTCAGAATGTTTGAGTCAAAACTCTAAAGTCTACCTGCGAGAGTAGTGGTGCATGAACTGTACATTGGAAGACTGTACAGAAATTAAGGAGGTTCTCTAGATATTACCTTTCTGCAAGTCAAACTCATAGTTTGCAATATCGGCCAATACCGATCCGATATAGACGATACCGATACGGTTTGACATGTCTAGATAAGATACCGACTGATACCGAAGTGACTGATACCCACATTGAGGGTCTCTTTCCTACTCAATTCGGTCAAAAAAAAATGAACGAAAAATACAGGATGTAAAAACATAGTAATATTGTAAGAGCATGTAAATGAAGAAAACTTATTGTTGCAGGTAAACCAATCAACAAGGTTGACTATTATTTCATTCAATTCCAAAACTATTATAAAATAACACAAAGAATACTTCAAATTATGCCTAAATGTCTAAAATATTTGTACTAAATTTTAATACTTTATTTATAATTATTTGCTTTCCGATAATTTTTTTTCCCAATACTCCGATCTGAAACCGTCGATACTGCCGTTGATCCTAATACTCACGTAAATGGTCCGATACCGATTCCGAATACCGATATTACGAACCTCGACTCAAACTACTACACTAGGATATGCAAGGCTGCTCTCGACACATATCCCTTTAAGATACTTCCGCTAACGAATAGTTCTTTCTAGTTCATGTTTTGAATAGGTGCTTGATATAGGTAGGTAGTAGATTGTATCATTGTATGTCTATACTTCACAATATATGATTTGTGAATGCATTGAATAGGTAGATCTTAAGGTAATATTACCTTGCATGCAATGGCTTCATCAAGGATCTCAAGTGGATCAATGGAATTATAACCAAGGCTCCAAGTAAATACCAATCTGAAACTGCCTACAAATATCGGTATCCATTGGTTTCCCTTGTCATCGGCATTAGGTTTTTCCTGATTTCAGCCGATATTGGCAATGGTTTGATCAATACAAGTCCAGACCAATAGTGGCAGAAGTAGAAATAAAATAAAGGACAGAGACAAAGTAAATATTATTGAGAAATAGCGTTTCCGGTAGTAAATTAGGCTATAAAAAGTAGAGTTTTTGTAATTCTTACTAATAAAATTCACATTGTTTCTA
Source organism: Iris pallida (assembly GCA_029216955.1). NCBI lineage: Eukaryota > Viridiplantae > Streptophyta > Magnoliopsida > Asparagales > Iridaceae > Iris > Iris pallida. Next base: position 12,492,491 of record JANAVB010011200.1, on the reverse strand, counting down.
ACAAAATTAAAAGTTATTTCCAGTATACTATATATTTTCTATTAATAAAGAAGGCACTTCTTAGACATAAGGTTTTTCCTTTTTTGCTAACAATATTATGCAAAATTTGCTAATAAACTGAACATTTGTTACTAATATATTAAGCACTTCTTGCTACTAAACTATGCAATTCTGGCTAATAATTTTGACATTTCTTGCTACCAGATTACAAAAATTTGGTAATACATTTGTCATCTCTTTTATGCACATACAAGGACAAATTAGGTATTTCTCTCTGATAATATAGACATTTATTCTACTAAAGTAGGCATTTCTTTGTAATACTTGGGACAAAGAGCCAACAATTAGGCTATATGAATTCAATGTATACAAGAAGCATTATTTATCTTATTGTGTATTCTCCACAAGACTGATAGGTGAAATAATTATTGATTTCTTTTTAACTTTTTACGAAAACTTTTCATAGCTATACAGGGATCAGATGTTACTAGAATATAAAGCTGATCGGCAAAAACATACAGTTATTATTTTGTTAATGGGTGACATTGATCATTATTTCGCCTAAACTAACATCAAACCACCCCAGTAATGCATGAAACTGTACTTCAATATACATTTTTACAGACATCGTCACATCCATCTTCTTTCTTGATCTCACTTGTTGACTGAAAAAGATAGTTTTGTAAGTCTTGACGGGTGAAATTCATTCTGCATATGTTGATCTCCCATGCGAATAGAGAGAAGCCATGCAAATTAGACTAATTAGTAGACCTAGTAGGATATCATATGTAATGTTAAGGTGAAGATTATTAATCTTACTCTTGCATATATACGATCATGTTCACAAAATATTACTGTGGGAAATGATAGTATACTTATTATTATAATATTGCTATGAAAAAAAAACTTCAATTTGGAAGCAATAGTAGTGCTTGTGGTATCTACCTTTTTGATATAGCAGAATTTGTGGCAGGAAACTTATATTATGGAGGATTTCAAGGATGATGGACTACTCTCTGAAGCATCATCTCAAACAACTGCTTCTGGACCAGAATATCTTCCCACATGCCCACCACCTCCTACTCCCACAGATATAAAAAATATTGTAAAAGAAGAGGGCACTCACCAATCTGCTGAAAATGGCTCATCACTGGATCCGAAAAGTTTTTTATCAGAGGCGCCAAGTCATCACAGTCTACCACTTAACCCAAAAATGCCTGATTTATCAGAGAAGTTGAATGAGACAGGTACTATTCCAGTGACCAACACAACTTTGTCAGCAATAGATGAGAACGTTCTGTCTTCCAATACATCACTGTACCGTAGCTCATCTACTACACCTAACTGTCCAAATGTCTCAGAGATTATTCCTGAAAAAACTGTAATTTTGTCATCAGATGTTCATAGCGGCCCAGTACCTCATTCATTAGAAAGTTCACCTCTTTCGTCAGAACATTCAAATGAAACAGGTATTGAGGTGGAGACTGCATCAACTGTATCATCAGAACTCCATAGTATTATACCTTGTTTATCATTGGATCATGGAACATCTATTTCACCAGAGAATGTGAATGACCCTAACACTGATTCTGTGAGCTCCAGAACTTTCTCACCAGAATTCCTTGGTGTCCCGCTACATCCCCAACTTAAAGAACGGTGTTCTGACAGGATTCATAGGGATATGGTTATTGGTGACGATACTGCCTCTGATGAAATTGGAAAGACAGAAAAGCTAGCTGATGAGCTAAATCACCACCAAGGGGAGACCAGAAGTATGCAAAATGAAAGTGGTAAATTGGAGAATTCTTCTGGGCATGTAAGTCAACCGAACATAAACAAAGGCCTTGTTGATACTGCAGCACCTTTTGAATCTGTTAAGGAGGCTGTTACCAAATTTGGAGGAATCGTTGACTGGAAAGCACATAAGGCAATGACCATGGAGGTAATATCTACATTTATAATATGAAATTTTATCTTATTGCAACTAAGAGGGTTTTGTTGCTTTTTACCTTTTGTATCAATCTTTAATCAAAGAATTCTGAATCCAAAAAATCATGTCTTTATTTCTCATTCCTATATACCATAAATAGTCTATAAGTATTTGAATATGAAGGAAATATTATTCTAAATGACATGAAGGTCGTAATTGGCTGTTCACTGGCTGGTCAGTAGGCCACTTTGTAGAAAGCTTAAATAATAAGGATGAAAGTTCTCCACAGGTGCTAAAGTTGCCCCTAACCTCTTTTGTTTGAAGTTACTTCTTCCATAATTCTAACAGAATTAGAGAGAATCTATGAAGCTTGCTTTCCTTGCAAGATCCCAGAAGTCTATCTTCTAATATTTTGTATGCCAAATATTTGAGAAAAGATGGCAATCTTAATGAAGTCATTCTGGAAAGCTACAACGAGGTAGTTAGTGGTAAATTTATAGCCAGAATTGAACTTGTCATAGTGAAAAAGGACCAGCCCGATACTAAACACATTTCCTAGGATGTGCTTCTCTTATCTATAGAAATGGCCCTGATATGCTACATGGAGATCTAGTAAAAATAAAGAATATTTTCAAATCTCTTTTCCTCCTATAAGGTTGTCTCCGATTTGCTTATTTATGAATAACTTCAGATACTTTGACTTAGCGTCTGATATATTTCTACGTGACTTGAGCTTTACAATGTATTAGCATAGTGCAAGCAATCCCAGCTCAAATCCCAGGGATTTGCTGAAGGAATGGATAGACTTATCTGAAGGCTATATCGAAACCTTAAATTTTCATTTCAACTCCTTTTTATGGTACATGAATTTGCAAGATGTTTCCCCTTTGTACGAACTCTAAGATTAAGATGAATCATTTCTCATCTGCCAAATGATTGCTCAAGGATAAGGTAGTTTTATTAACTTTCTCCATTTTCCTATAAATATTGAGTTTAGTAGGATAATGATATACTGGATGATATGAAAATGATGATGGTTCTAATTGATACTTTAATTATTTGTCTTCAACACAGAGACGCAAGCATGTGCAGCTTGAACTTGAGAATGTAAGGGAAGAAATTCCTAATTACAAGAAGCAATCGGAAGCTGTTGAAGAAGTTAAAAAAGAAGTACTCAAGGAGCTCGATGCTACCAAGAGGTTGATAGAAGAGCTAAAGCTGAACCTGGAGAGAGCACAAACTGAAGAGTCCCAGGCAAAACAAGACTCAGAACTTGCCCAACTTAGAATCAAAGAGATCGAGCAAGGGATTGCTGAGGAAGCCAGCATCGCTGCCAAGACACAGATCAAAGTTGCCAAGGCAAGGCACGAAGAAGCTGTAGCCGAACTGAATTCTGTGAAAAAAGAGTTGGAAGAACTTCGGGAAAATTATCTTTCTGTGCTTAACGAAAGGGACGTGGCAGTAAGAAGTGCTGACGAGGCTCTATCAACAACTAAAGAGATCGAGAAGACAGTTGAAGACTTGACCCTGGAACTTATTGCATCAAGGGAGTTATTAGAATCTGCCCATGCAGCGCATCTTGAAGCAGAGGAACATCGGATTGGTGCGGCTTTGGCTAGAGATGAAGACTGTCTGAATTGGGAGAGAGAATTAAAACAAGCCAAGGAAGAACTACACCAATACAGTGAACTGTTATTGTCGTCAAAGCATCTCAAGAATAAATTGGACAAGGAATCCACTATACTTCTAAACCTCAAATCTGAATTAGCGGCGTACATGGATTCCAGACTAAACCAGGAATCTCAGAGCATTGAGAAAGAGAAAGGACCGCATAAGATCCATCAGGAGCTTGAAGAAATAAAGACTACCATTGAGAAGACTAAGAATGAGGTAGTTATTCTAAGAGTTGCAGCCTTGTCACTCAAATCTGAGCTTGAGAAAGAGAAATCAGGCCTTGCTAGCATGCGACAGAGAGAAGGGATGGCATCTGTAGCCGCAGCGTCTCTTGAAGGTGAGATTGAGAGAACAGAAGAGGAAATATATGTAGCAGTAAAAAAGGAAAAGGAACTCAGAGCAAAGATGGTTGAGCTCCCAAAATTATTGCAGCAAGTGGCTCAGGAAGCTGAGCAAACGAAGTCTGGTGCTAAATTAGCACGAGATGAACTAAGGAAGGCCAAGGAAGAAGCTGAGCAAGCCAAGGCCACAGCAAGTACAGCAGAGATAAGATTGCTTGCTGCTTTTAAAGAGATTGAGGCTGCTGAAGCATCAGAGAAGCTGGCTCTTTTAGCTGTAAAAGCTTTGCAAGAGAGCGAAGGAGACGATTTCACCAATGGAGTGACAGTTCCATTGGTAGAATACTACTCTCTTAGCAAGAGAGCCCATGAGTCTGAGAAACTTGCAAATGAGAGGGTTATCTCGGCAATTGCCCAGATTGAGGTTGCAAAGGAGTCTGAGTTAAAAAGCTTAGAGAGGTTGGAGGAGGCTTACAAGGTGATGATGGAGCGTAAGGAAACTCTGAGAGCTGCTCAGGAGAACTCTGAGAAGGCCAAGGAAGGAAAATTGGGTGTGGAGCAAGAATTAAGGAAGTGGAGAGCTGAGCATGAGCAGAGAAGGAAAGCTAGTGATGCTGCTCAGAGTGGCTCCAATCCTTCAAAGAGCCCTCCTAGGCGATATGGAAGTGGACAGATGACATCTAGTAAAGATCCTGAAATTATCCATCCTGGACCTAATGCAAAGGTATTCATGGTGGGAAATAAAGGAGCGAATAACATCCCTGAGGTGAAGAGGAGGAAGAAGTCGTTCTTTCCGCGAATACTGATGTTGTTGGCAAGAAAAAAGGCTGAATCATTGTAGGGCATATGGCCGGTTCATTTTGAATGCTTGTATATGTGTAGTGGTGATTTACTAAGCAATGTGTGAGGTTCGTTGTGTAAATTGTATCAATTTGTTAATATTTTAGGACCAACAATACAACGGGTTTTATTCTTGACGAATTGGTGTGAAATACTATTGTTTTGGTAATTTTGAATAATCAATGGGTTTAAACCCAGAACATTATAATCTTTGGGACATAAATTAGAGGTTAGAGAGAAAAAAAAAATGTGATGTACATCTTTAAGTCGAAAGGCACTGTACTAGTGTACTATAATATTCTTATTACTTGATAAAACTAAGCCTCATTCACAATTTAACTACTTAGACTGGTATGCTCATTTTTCTCCCTCTTGCATTCGCATGTGCACATGCAGTTTTGCTAGATTTGTCTTGCCAAAGGAAACCCAAGGTGACTGGCTTTCCGTTTTGCCTGTTATTTTACGAAAAGATGTTTTCCATCTGCTACAAGTACAACAAACTAGTAACAGGTCTCATATATTTGACATTAGGATTTGGGTATCCATAATATCCAACATTAGGATTTAGATCATATATCACTTTTGGCGTCCAAATCTGTTATCAATTTGGAGATTTATGGAGACCCAAATCCTATTGTTGAGTATTGTAAAGATCCAAATTTTAATATCAAATATTATATGAGACTCTATTAGTATATTTTATGGTTGAAGAAAATGCATTGTATGTGATTTAATACCATTTGTGCTGTAAACCACAAGAAATGCATTGATTTATGTGTGCAACTAATGCTTCGTTCAATAGTTTGCAACATCACCAATGTTAAGTAACTTTCTCCACTTACAACTACAAAAAAATTGTATCGGTATCATATTGGCCTATAGTTTGACGGTCATGCTGATGTTGCGTGGATCCAATTCCAAATCCTTCTAGGAATTTTTTCTTTTCTTTTTTTTTTTTTTGCTCTATTTTTTTTTATAGAGTTGTTAAGAATCCTATTTCTTTTAGGACTCTTATTTTGACTCTATCTTTTATTAGGATATATTTTATCTTTATTTGATTAGCATTAAAATTTATTTTTTTATTAAGATTATGTTATCATAAAAAGTCCCATAAATAGACACTTTTTGTATGCAATTGGAGAACAATAATTTTTTAATCAATAAAATTCTTATTTAAGTTCTGAGATTTATTCTCTCATTTTTTTGGTCGTGGACTCGGTTAATCCATGGAATCGGAAGCCCCTCGCTTGATGTTTTCAAGCAGCCTTCATGTGGACCATGTCACACCCCGGTTCCGTAAAACCGAACGTCCTCGCTAGAGCATGATGTTGCGCGAGCCTAGAGTTGTGCTCGCACAAGACGAATGGTTGAAACGACCGATTAGAAGCTAAACGACCGAGTCACACAGAAGACATCAACGAAAAAGTAGAACAATAAAAGAAACACAAGTGTTGAAAACAAAATCAGAACTTTATTGATAAGAACGAAAATATTACAAGGGGCTGGCTCTAGGCAAAGATTTACAATTCACTCAAGCTCAAAATCTCTCTGAATACAAACACTCAGCTCTCTCTCATCTCTCAATACAAATAATCATGTCTTGAGGCATACAACTTGACGAAGGCGATGTCCATACATTATGTCCTGTATAGGTGAAATCTTCAACGCGACCGTACCCCTCGAAACGCTAAGGATCCATGCCTCAGCGCATCCAAGCGAGCTCCACCTCGTACGAGCAAGTACCTGTTGCATGCGCATGAAAACTGGTGGTACACAACCGTACTAGCGAGTGAGCCCCTCGCCCACCCAACCAAAACAACATGTTCATTTAGTGAGTGCTCCACATGATTTTGGTTGTATTTCTAATCTTGCCTTAGGATCAGTTTATTGCATAACTATAAGTCTACTCGTGTTGCAATATCGTGGTCATACTCCAAGACCTTGTGACCGTTCTACAAAATCCATTTGTGCCAACATCGTGGCCATGCCATAAGATCCATTCGTGTATCATCATCGAGGCTGTGCCTGGCGACATAGTGTATTTTTACTCGATACTTGCCCTACGGCCTTTCTTCCATTTCGTCGAGGAAATTGCTAAATCATAGACTTGTGAACTTAGTGACCTTTTACCCATTTCGTCGTGGAAATGCTTAATCATATACTTGTGAACTTAGTGTCAACGACTCAATTCATGACACCACGTCTCGTACCGAAATACGTGTTTATGTTATAGTCAAATCTTAGGCTCCAAACTCATATTGCAAACCGTGTACACATTTATTGACTCATTTGTACCGTGAATACACTTCTATACTCTTTTGTACCGTGCACATACTTCTTGACTCAATCTATGCATGCACGAGGATAACTGCTCTTATGCCGACTCATCTATATGAAAGGGTCACTAGAATCACAAGCTATCCTGAATAATAGTCGGGTTTTAGACGGTGACCCTTTCAGCGTGGGTAGCAAGCCCTGCTGAAAGCTACCGAATAATCCATCTGAGTGTTGTATGCCAACACGACTATTTTCTTTTGCTCCTTCCAGGTCGAAGTCGGCACCATCTCCGGGTTACCTTTCGGGGAGCTGTTCCTTGTGCACAAGTTGTCCAATAACCATGGAAGACTTGACTCAACTTACCTTCCTACACAGTCATTACTCATTCACAGTGTTTCATACTTTTCTTTTCTTTTCGTAGCACCTATTATTTCAGGGTGTACCTCGACCAGATCCTATTGTTTCAGGGATTGCCTCGACGTGCTCCTATGTTTCAAGGAGTGCCTTGGCGTGCTACAGTTCTGAGAACTTTTCATTCATTTTACTATACCTTTGACTAAACTCAGGAATGACTACTTGTTAGCCTCCTGCATATTGAACCTGAACCAACTGTGTTCCCTGTCGTGCCACCAATCAAGTCATACTCTATATGACAAGCCTTTAAAATCGTGGAAACGTGGCAATAAAATCATAGGGTCGTGCTTACCATGTTAAGCAAATTGATAATCTTTGCGTCAACATAATAACGTTACTTTTGCCTAAGTCGTGGGATCGAAGCAAGTCGTGGATCGAAAGACTAAGTGCCAATTTGAAAACCCAGCATGACGTGCTTATATAAGCATTAACTTTCGTATTTTCCATGTTCTATGCAATCTGAATCAGAGTGGGATTATTCCTTTATCTATGTGGGTACGTTTCTTTTATTAGCAAGCCTACTCAGTGCATTCAAAATATCCAGTTTATTAGTGTGAATACCAAGTAGAGTCAAGTTCATCGAAGCCACGCACCTGAACGAGGAGTTACCTCGACCGAGTGGGACTTCGAGCAAGCCATTGCATAGCCAAGTCCAAATGCCGTTGCGTTTCGATTTCTCCGGTTGACCTGAGCAGGGCAGGGCACTACATTATACACCACTAAGAAAAAGTTTTGTCTTCGAAACTTACCGAGTATACACTATTCAACTTATCACTTACACTTAACTTGCATTCACCTAGCATCATTAAGGATCTTTCGAACACACTTCCTATTCGTTTCATCAATCAGGGTCGCGCTCCGCGCCTCAGTCAATTTCATAGAACACTAAGTCATTTAGACAAGCAACTACTTCACAACATAATCACCAAGTCATGTCTCTATCCATAATGCACCTCATGTTGTTATATTTCCAACACATGGGGCAACTATGTCTCACTGCACACACATGAAACTTAACTCTAGGGCAAACACACCCGAGCGATATCTTTAATCATTCCGAATCAAACACATAATCAAGTAGATCAACCCATAATCTTGTCGAAACCCAGTGTTACCCCCTTTAACCAAATCCCGATAATCCTCAAGACTTTAAATTAAACTTTCCAAACTAATCTTTCAAATCTGACTGCATCAAAGCCTCAATCAAAATTGCACGTTTATACTCAATTCTTGCTAGCTAATTCCGCCATCTTTCGAAGTTATCATTCTCATCATCTACATTCTATCTTCCAAAATTTTCCAAACCCTTAAAATCAACCAATCAAAATTCAAAACTCTTATTATGTACAACTCAAAATATACTCTTCCAAGCTTGATCTCAATTTCAATAATATTGTTTCAAATTCGACCAAGTAAAATTTGCTTTCATTCAATCCTTAATAACCATTTGCTTTCAACGAAACATGAAACCATCTTCAATCACAAACTTTCTTCTATACTAGAACATCCGATCTAGAATATCTGATTCATTAGTTCAATCCTTTATCAATATTTTACTGAGCATACAATTTCACAATTTTTTTTATCACATACTGATCATTCCTTCAGTATTATTTGAATTCAACATATGACTCGAGTTAGATCGTACACATATTTAAGGCGTCCTCGAAATATATGCATTTCAGCCATGCTTCGTGATAGAGAATCCAAACGAAACTGACAGGTGCAATTTCCATCCTCAAGAACTAATTTGTCTTCTTCGAAACACCAAGTCATCTTTAATCTTCATCTTTCTTTCATGTTAGAGAATTTGATCCCACATAATTGAATTAGCCCATCAACCAATATTAATATCCAATTTCATCATTCAATCTAATACTATCGATTATTCAAAATATCCTAAGATCATCTATCCAACTTTCAAGTCTCAATTCTAAAGCTAGTTACCCCCTGTCATGACCCACTCTCGAATAATCAGATACGAGTCAGACACGTCCAGCCTACGTTGTAGACATAACGTAGTAAGCTGTATATAAACCTCATAAATCATCAATGAATACGATCAATCACACTCATCACAGCTTCTAAAACACGTACCCAGAACACAAATCACCATGACCATCACAGATATCACTATACTTTGTTGTACACCTTTACAATATATGTACGAAAACAAATCTGATAAAAGTAAGACAACCCTAAACTATTATTAATACAGTCATCCAGATACATCAATAGGACAAAAATGTAAATCTATACAAAAGGTTTATATATCCAAGCCAAGTCTCTACTCCTGAACAACATCTGCTCTAGAATATGATATCCCCTACAGTAATCCATAGTAGCTAGGGTAGAAGTCTTCAACAGTCTCACCTGCAACATATCCAGCCAGGAAAGGAGCAAAGTACAACCCGATAAGAAACACTAGACAAAGTAAATTTGAAATGCACAAATAATGATATAAATTAACCTACAATATGAAACAATAGTACTAGAACTGAAATAATGAACAAGACGATCAATGCAATAGTGAATTTGAAATATTGCTATAATGTGTGACAGGCTGGAAACCATAATATCACAATAAGGTACGGCTTAATCGTACGTGAGGTGTACGATTAAGCTATTCACAATAACCTAGCTAATGGGGTGTGGTCACACACTAGACAATATTTCCTAAATCTCTACAAGACAATCAATAGAATAGGAAACAATCGTGTCAATCTCGTGTCCAACATAAGAACAGGAAACATGACAGAAATACAAAGTAAAGAGCTCAAGTCGGTGTAATTGCCTAGTATTGTTGTAGGCTCAAGTCCAATATCCAGAGAAGAGTCTTGTTTGCCATGAAATATAAAAGGACAAAACAATTATCGGAGGACTGGACTTTTACTTCACAATACAAACTCGCTTGTACAAAGAAAGCCTAGGGACGAAAACCTAGGTACAACAATCTAAGTACAATTGTTTATTTTAGATTATGGGGGTTGACGATAGAGGCTCGGAAAAGCGACGACCGCTCTGCCTTACTCCTTGGACGATCGGGTGCAGCTTCTTTGGCTCTGTGGAAGAACTGCTTAGCGTTGATGAAGAAAATGCTCTCTTCAGGATCTCTGGCTCTCTATGTGCGTCTGTCTCTCTATCTCTCTATGTGTGTGTCTCTGTGTATATCTGTCTCTCCGTATCTCTTTGCAAGGGAATGGCACCCTGCTATTTATAAGAGTGGGGGGCCTCATTAGGGTTCACAATGATTGCCCATTATTGGAAGTCGGCGGCTAAGGATCATTGGATCTGGGCCGTTCATCGAGATTTGAGCAATAAATATGATTGCATCAAATCTTTTGTGGGTAATTAATGCTGATTGACATAAATCCTCCTGATTTATCATGCCAACCTCGGATTCCTCGACACTGTCTTTAATTGGCTTATTTGCAAATGATCTGATTTGATCCCAATATTTTATTGGGATTTGCTGAGAGATTTCGATCAATCTGATGCCACGTGCTCTGCTATCATGCCACATGTCATAACAACAGAAATCTGAGCCGCAGAAAAGTTGGGCCGCATAAAGCTGGCCACGTGTCCAGGCTGCCTAAGAGTAGTCCCCCTTCTGAACATTTGGACCACATGGTAATGATTTGAGCCGCATGAGTATGAGTGAACCGCATGAGTGAGCCGCATGGAGATAGTCCTCGTGAGCCGCATGGAGCTGTCCTTCATGAGTCGCATGGAGCTAGTCTTTGTGAGCCGCATGGGGCTGGTCTTCGTGAGCCGCATGGGGATAGTCTTTGTGAGCCGCATGGGGCTGGTCTTCCTGAGCCGCATGGGGGAGTTCCACTTGGGCCGTATACAACTGTTCACGTGTCAAAGCCGCATGACAGTTTCTGAATCTCGGGAGATTGTGTCAGAGATTTTCATTGCTTCCCAAGGAATCTGTCATTATGAGGGAGTCATAATGATATCTTCGAGTCAGAACTGTCACCTCGTTAAAGCTGTCAGCCGTCAAGACATTTAATGCAAAAACGAGAGAGCTGTTTGTAGGCCACGTGGCTCCTCTTTAAACCGCATGAGACTTATTTGAGCCGCATAGACGCTCGAGCCGCATAGATACTTGAGCCTCATGAACTGGCTGAGCCGCAGGGGGCTCTCTGGCCGCATGGATCCTTCTTTATTCTTTTTCATGCTTCTACAAGACCCCCTTCAAAGTTTTCAATTTACAAAATTAAAATACTTTGAATAAGAGGCATGGTCATGTATTAATGATGTCCTGGCCGCATGGATGTCTAGGCCGCATGGATGGCTCGGCCGCATTGAGTCAATCAGCCGCAGGGACTTTCGGGCCGCATAGCTCCTCGCCACGTGTGCGCGTCATTAACTGCCTCGAATTCGTTTTAGTGCCGCCTTTAGGGGAGATCCCAAGGGTCGGCCCATTAAATCTTTTGGATTTTATGCTCTAGGTGAATCTCCTTTATGAGAGAGGAGACGAAATCCGAGGAGTCGGTTTCATCTTTTCTGAGGCGGTTATCAATCTACGCGTTCCCCCCTCTCTTATCCCCCTATAAATAAGAGGGGTTTGAGAGAGAAAACTTCTTTACTTTCTCCTTCACTTCGAAATTTCCCTACTCCACTGTCATCTTCTTCTTTAATTGCCAATGGCTCCCAAGAAGACCGTTGCGGCTAAGGGCAAGAAGGCGGCATCTTCGTCGAAGAAGACTGCCCCTACTTCAACCGCGGCCGTTCCTCCGCCAGCCGTCGTGCCCGCAGCTCACCCTGACGTCCATCCTCAAATTGCTGGTAAGGACTTTGTGTGGTTTTGAAGAACCCTAACTGCTACGGCTACGTCGCATGCTTTATGCACGAGCCTTTATTTTTATGTGAGTCGCATGTTCGTCCTATGGTCGAGCCGCGAGCCGCATAAGAATAGTCACTGTGGTCGCATACGCGCTTTGCCAACAAAGTCGCATAAGCTACACTGGTCCGCATAGACTCGCACACATATGTCTTTCACGTGGTCCGCACGAACTTATCCGATCCCTGCGGGCCTTATGACAGTACCGCTGCATGACCCTTCATTAAGTGGAGCCGCATGAATGTTCTGCTGAGCTTGAGCCGCATGAGGCTTTCGTAAATTGGGGCCGCATAAGCGTTCCCCTGACCCGCATGAGGCTTCACTGAGCTGGAGCCGCATAAGTGTTCTTCTGAGCCGCATGAGGCTTTGTTAAGTTGGAGCCGCATGAGCTCGAAAGCACCCATTAGTTCCTTTTTGTCCATCCTTTTAACTTATCTTTTTCTGTCTTCTTCTCAGTAAATTTGCCGGTTAATGCTGCTGGAGAGCTCCTGGTAGGCAACGCCCAAGCTGCTCTGGGCTATAGGTACGACCATATAGTCCAATACATGGCTGACCAGTTTCCGAGTGATGAGCCCCCGGCGAGATCGAATGCCCTCAAGAATCAGCCTTTCTATTTTCTTAATGCTATGATGAACTCGGGAAAATTAGAAGGGGAATACTTGAAGCCCGCATTCTTCTTTGGAGACGCCTTGACTGTGAAGAACGGTCAGATCCTGGAGGTGTCAGAGAGCTGGAGTTTTGTTTCTAACGGGATGGCGATCTGCATTCCCCAGATGGAGCGTCACTTCCCTTTATCCTGGTTCAATATGCTCCCACTGGACCGGAAGATGGAAGGTTCTTTAACTCCTACCCGAAGTGGGGTGTTCGTGGGAGACGTCCATTATAACAACAGCCTGAAGTCGGTGTATGCAGGCAAGGTGCACACCAGCTGTTCTGTAATGGGGTTGGCCCCGGGTACGTTCTTGAATGTGCCGGGTCCCAATTTCACATTTTCCACAGCCGACACCTTTATGAACCAACTTGCTCGGAAGGGATCCTATCCATTGGTCGGTTGATGCTCCCCAGCTGGATACATCCGATCCCCTCGTGGACCAATCTGTCTACGTATATTTTGTAAAAGTATGAGGCCTTTCTGTGCGAGATTGGTCTTTATCATGCTATTCGGGGCACCAGCCATGGCTTGCCTATAAATAAGAGACTGTTTATATCTCTGCTGGAGATGTATAATCGCCGAACGGGGACCTTCTATATGCCCGTAGGGGAAATGGGACTTGCACTCCACGAAATGCATGCGATCTCCAAGCTTCCTTGGGGGGAAGAAGCTTTTGAGGCGTATACTCCCACGAACGAGGAGTTCGAAGAGTTGGAAGGGCGGTATCCAGGCTTCGTGGCTCTTTATCAAGAGATATTGTGCCATTATAGCACACGTCATCAAATAGCCAAGAAGGAGAACAGCTCGGAAGGGAATGCCCCTCATACCAAGGACTGGGTACACTATCTCTTCACGACGGACGCTTCAGGTCAAGTTACTCCCCGCCGTCCTCAGTCCCGGGAGGCGGTGAAAGCCTTAGTGTCGTCAGCTAAGAGGGTGACCACTTCTAGTGACAGGTTCGGGAGTCAGACCGACTCTTTCGGTTATTTTTATCAGGACACCCACAAGTTGTCGGAGAAGGCGCTCCTGGCGGGATTCTTAATGATATGGCTGCGAAACTGTGTAGTCTCGGGCGGAGCAGGTTCCATCGAGATGATCAATCGCAATTTCATCCTTTCGGCTGTGAAGTTAGTTTTGCGAGTCCGGCTAGCTCTCCTTCCGGCCATGGTGTGCAGAATACACCATGGCCTTCGTACTTTCACATCCAAGGTTATTGCTCGCGATGTGATGAGAGATTTTGAACGGACCGAGCTGTCTTACTATTATTTGATAGGGTGGCTGTTGATGCATTATCCGTCTTTGATGAGACCGGGCTCTGAAGACGGCGTAACTGATGACGACGCTTTTATCTTCCGCTATCGTAATGAGTCTTGGGAATTCGAGACCATGCGTGCTTGTCGGATGGCACTGGCGAGGGCAGACATGTACAACATTTTCGCATCTGTTCCTCGTTTTACTGATGAGGAAGTAGCGGCTGTCCACCTTGACGGTGTTGGGCCCCCTCAGCTTCTGGACGGCCAGATGCTTCTGTGGCTGCGAAATATCCGCCCCGCTCATCTGGTGTATCGCAACCGTAACACTGTCTTTCTGGAGCCCTATCTGCCTAGCAGGTTTGCTCGACAATTTGGGTATAGTCAGCTTTTTCTAGACAGCCCCAGCTCTTGTCTAGGCTTTGAAGGTAGCCTTCTAGACGGCATCCGGGCCTAGCATTACTATGACACATTCCATACCCGTGCCGTTTTCTCAGTTCCCGCTAACAAGGCGTCAGTAGATATCTTGTATATGGCGGCTCTGTACCACGTCATGGCGAACAAGCTCCTTGTCGGTTTTAACCCATGTACTAGTTTCATCGTTGGTACCGGCCTGGATGAGGGTTCCCAGGGGGCCAAGACAAGGAAGAGGAAGAACAGAGTCGAGGTGCCGGATTCGGACTCTGATGCTGCAGGTGACGAAGACGACGAGCCTGATGGAGATGGCCCTTCCCTTCCGGAGGCAGATGTAGGGACGGATCAGCCGCCTGTCTTGCCAGATGAGATAGTGGTTGATCAGCCATCTCTTGCACCCGGTCTTGCACGAAAGCGTAGCAGGCGACTTTCTCCTGTCGACGACATTCCTCGCTCTCGGAAACTGGCTGCAACCAGACACCGCGGCCTAACTATAAAGAAAAGAGGCGAAGAAATCGATCCCGCCCCAGAGGTAAATAAGTTACTATCGGTCCTTCCTTTTTTTAGCTTTGATTTTAATCATCTTCCTTCCCTCTTATAGGCATCAGAAGAAGAGGACCCTCGATTAGCCGAGATCGTGACTCGTGATGACGGGGGCTCCGGTGAGCCTGCCCCTGAAATTGTTGAATTGCGTCCAGATGATGCTGATCAGGTTGCCTCTCTATCTGAGGTGGCCGGGTCAGGGGAGCTGGCTAGATTTAATTTGGAGATTGGGGGTGAGGAGACCCTGCCAGCTGCGAATGAGCTGCAGCCTCGATGCTCCTCTCCCGGTAAGATAAGCCGAATCTTAACTTGCGAGGAGGCCTATCGGCTGTATGATCACATCCTTCGGGTCACGTCGATTGATCATTGTCATGGACATGCAGGTCCTGTCCCTCCCATGCCGAGGATGGACCATGTTGAGACAAACTCTGCCGAAGGGGCACTGGCAGAGAGGGACGTACTTCTTCTCCCTCCGGCTCGTTTTGATGGTTCTCTTGCAGGCTTGAGTTCGGCAAGTCCGGTGATGGGACAATCGGTGCAGGGGACGATGGTCCTCGTGTCTTCCTCTGCTCGGGCGGCCCAGAGAGTCGACCTCTCCGCCCTGCCAAGCGTCCAGGCTCTTCGGGTGGCAGAGAAAGAGTTAGCTGCTATCCGTGCATCGTTTTGCTCGGAAGTCGCCCCCCTGGTAGCAAGTTCTAGCACCACTCCTTCGATGCTGCCGGCCACGCTCCCTCTGATGCCGTCCTCTACCGAGGTCTTGGACGAATCGTTACAGGACATGGTCGACAGCTTTCATCGTCACTTGAAAAAGGGGATAGAAGCTAATGTGGACAGAGGGACCTCTTTCGTTTTGGCCCGGCAATGCGCCCAGGGTCAAATCGATATCCTTAAGGCCCTTTCTGGTGGGGCAAGGGTGGCTGCACTTCTGGAATCGAAATTGTTGGAGACTGATCAACTGGTGGCCCAGCTTCAGGTATTGCGGCAGGGTGATCTGTCTGCTGCTATTGATTAGGAGCGCGGCTCCCTCACAGCTGCTATAGAGAAGGCGAAGGCAGCTCAGGGTAAAACCAGGCCAACCATACTGAAGGATCTCCACACTCTGTCTGATCGATATGATCAATTGAGCCATGGGAGTGAAGACGTTACGGCTCGGGAAGCAACTGCCTCTCGCGGGATTGCTGACACGCGGGAGCAGATCCTTGAGCTTCAGAGGAAGTTAACTTTCTTTGAGTCTGAGCTTGAGGCTGCCCGAATCGACAGAGGGCTAATTATCCAGGAAGCTGACAAAGTCAATCGAGCTTCGACTGACTTGGAAGTGGCTCTGAAGAAGTTGGATGACGATTGTCGGGCACTCATGGACCTGGATAATGGGGAGCGGTTGTCTCAGGAGGCTGAGCG
Source organism: Iris pallida (assembly GCA_029216955.1). Classification (NCBI taxonomy): domain Eukaryota; kingdom Viridiplantae; phylum Streptophyta; class Magnoliopsida; order Asparagales; family Iridaceae; genus Iris; species Iris pallida. Next base: position 12,475,912 of record JANAVB010011200.1, on the reverse strand, counting down.
CCGAGCTAGACAGAGGCTTGAGGGGGGTACTGCCTTGGTGAGAAACTGCCTCTTGGAGTTGTGTAATGCCGAGTTATAGTCGACCTTTTCTTCTTTCGTTTCTGTTTTTTTTTTCTGTTTGAGAGGGACGTGGTCCCAAAACATGTAACGCTTTTTTCGTCTTTCAAATAAAGAGTACTTTCCATTCTATCCTTCATTTGTATTGCTTGTTGTGCCTGTGGTATTGTGGTGATGTTTGCCCTGCATGGGGGACTTGCTTGTGGACTTGTTACCCCTGGCATACCTTGGTTTTAGGTACAAGTAACAAGTTTGACTGGGGATACTTAGAACAGTTTCACGGCAAGGTGGTCGTGGACGTTCCAAGTATCGAAAGATAGAATGTCATGGAGCAGCTGGGCTCCCGGGGCATGATGAGGAATGGTGGGCCTGTACTAAGAGACTTAGCAAAGGACATTTGTGGGCCTATTATCCTTGGCGTACCCTGAATTAGGATACGGATAATAGGATGAAGGGGAACCAACATACTTACTCAGAGGTAATGAGGACATGACAAGTATGAGGGTTTTACCGTGGAGTCTTCCTACTCAGAGGTAATGAGGACATGGCAGGAGTGGACTCAACGGAGGATATTTGTGGTCAACAGAGGACATTTGTGGACCTATTACCCTTGGCGTACCCTGGTTCAGGGTACGGATAATAAGACGAGAGAGGACCGTCATACTTACTCAGAGGTAATGAGGACATGGTAAGTACGGAGGTTTTACCGTGGAGTCTTTCTACTCAGAGGTAATGAGGACATGGTAGGAGTGGACTCAGCGGGGAATATTTGTGGACCTATTATCCTTGGCGTACTCCGGTTGTGGGTACAGATAATCAGTCGAAAGGGGAGTCATCATACTTACTCAAAGGTAATGAGGACATGACAAGTATGAAGGTTTCTTCGACGGAGCCTTCCCATTCAGAGGTAATGAGGACATGACAGGAGTGGGCTCAATGAAGGAGGGTACATAGAACGACTCAGAGGTAATGAGGACATGGAAGTTCTATGCAAGGGGTGATTTATTTTTGGCGGAAGTGAAACGACTCAGAGGTAATGAGGACATGGCCGTTCCGAGAATTTGTGGATTGGTTACCCTTTTTGTGCACTGGGAGTGCGGGTAGTAGATCATGAGGGAGGATCTCTTCCAGGAAGAAAGTTCAGGGGTATGATCATACATGACTTACTATCTGAAAGAGTGATCGAAATGTGAGTTCAGAGGTACCAGCGGGTACATGACTCGATAATTTGAAATTTGGAGGTGTGAGTTCAGCGGCACCAGCGGGTACATGACTCGATAGTCTGGAATGTTGTTATGGATGTGAGTTCAGCGGCACCAGCGGGTACATGACTCGATAATCTGGAATACTGTGAAAGTGAGTTCAGCGGCACTAGCGGGTACATGACTCGATAATCTGGAATACTGTGAAAGTGAGTTCAGCGGCACCAGCGGGTACATGACTCGATAATCTAGAATGTGTCATTTAGACATAATATTTCTTCAGGAATTTGCCGTTGACGGGCAACATGAGCAAGTCTCCGTTTTGTTTGGCGAGGCGGTAAGCACCGTTGGAGAATACAGCCTCGATGATAAATGGACCTTCCCATTTTGGCTGAAACTTGCCGGCGGTCTTGTGAGTCATGACCATCGGTCTCCGGACTGCCAGAACGAGATCGTCCACTTGGAATGTTCTGATTTTAACCTTCTTGTTGAAGGCTCCAGAGATGCGTGCTTGGTATAGTTCGATCCTTTGCTGAGCCAGGAGGCGCTTTTCATCTAAGGCTTCCAACTCTTGTAGTCGGCGACGGTAGTTATCATCCGTCGTCAATTGATAAGTAAGGGCAACGCGGAGTGAGGGTATTTGAGTCTCCAATGGGAGAACAGCCTCACTCCCGTACACCAGGAAGAATGGTGTGTTCTCTGTGGCCGTTTGGACTGTGGTATGGTACGCCCATAAGCATTCACCAAGCTTCTCGTTCCAGTCGCGTTTGTTGGACGATACGAATTTCTTGAGTAACTTGATGATGGTTTTGTTGAATGCTTCTGCCAACCCATTTGCTGCTGGATTGTATGGCGTCGAAGCAATATTCTGGATGCGATGCTTGTCGCAGAACCGATAGAAGGCGTGGCTTGCAAACTTCGGACCATTGTCGTGGATGATCCTTCGGGGTAGTCCAAAGCGGTAGATGACGTGATGCTTGAGGAAGCTGATTACGTTCGAGGTTTTGACTTTTGCAAGCGGAACAACTTTCGCCCATTTGGAGAAGTAATCCGTAATTGCGAGTATGAAGCGATGTCCTCAGAAGGAAGGTGGAGAAATCGGACCAATGATATCCATCTCCCATGCTTCGAAGGGCCAGGACGCCATTGTCGGATGTAGAAATTCGGATGGTTGGTGGATGAAGTCCGCGTGGACTTGGCAGGCTTTGCACTTTCTTGCATAGTCTATCGCATCTGCTACCATCGTGGGCCAGTAATAGCCCATTCGGCGAAGACGGTCTTGCAATTTAGGGCCAGGCTGATGGGCCCCACAGACACCGTCATGAGCTTCTCGTACGGCTTCTTTGGCTTCTGCGTTTGACAGACACCGAAGCAATAATCCATCATAGGATCGGCGATACAGCATTTTTGTCTCTGTATCGTAGAAGAATCTGAGAGAACGCCGTCTGATGGAGGTGGCTTCCTTTGGGTTCTCGGGCAGGATGTCGTAGACGACGAAGTCAATGAATGGTTGTCTCCAGTCTGGGACGTCATCGATCGTCTGAGCGGAATAACTCGTCACGAATTGAACGTTGTTTTTGGGGCAGACCAGTTCGTGGCCTATCACATCTACCGATTGATGAGTATGATTTGGCACTGCTAGGGAAGCGGCCAGACCAGCTAAGGCATCGGCTTCGATATTTCGGAGTCTGGGAACGTGCTCGATGAAGACCCCTCGAACGACGAGATGATGTCAATCGCTATTTGGTGATAGGGGATCATGTCTTCGTGGCGAACTTCATATGAGCCCCGGATTTGATTGACGATTAACTGAGAATCGTCGTATACTTCGAGACATTCTACCCCCAGCTCTCTTGCAAGTTGGAGGCCAATGACCAGAGCGTTGTACTCGGCACATTGTTAGAGCAGGGTTCTGTGAGAGTAAGCGCGATTGATCACCAATCTGGAAGGGGAGACCAGCACCACACCGACTCCGACGACGATGTTGCCCTTGGGTCCAGTTCTCAAAGCACCGTCAAAGAACATTCGCCATATATCATCGTGAGAGGTTGCATGCGAGTCGGCGACCTTATCTGGGATTTCTTCATATATTTTGGACGACTCCGAGCCCGGGTGGGCTGCCAAAAAGTCTGCCAGGGCCTGGCCTTTGACAGCCTTTTGTGGGACGAAGATCATATGATAGGGGGACAACAATATTGCCCATGTAGCGAGGCGAGAGCTGAGTGCCCCTGGTTTAGTCATGAGGACCCTGAGAGGGTTGACTCGTGAGATCACATGTATTGTTTGTCCAGTGACATAGTGCCGCGTCTTCTGAATGGCGAACACCAGGGCGAGGCATTCCTTCTCCACAGCGGTATATCGATGCTCTGGCCCCATCATCATTCGACTGAGGTAATATATGGCATGCTCATGGCCTGCGTCGTTGTTTTGTGCCAGCAGAGCCCCGAAGGAATGTTCTATTGCTCGTACGTAGAGCAGGAATGGTTTTCCAGCAACCGGAGCCACTAGGACTGGAGGGTTCGACAAATATTCTTTGATGCCGTCGAAGGCACGCTGGCATTCTTCGTCCCATACGAACGAGGCGCCTTTCTTCATGAGGTGGGTAAATGGTCGACATCGCCCGGAGAGATTAGAAATGAACCTCCTGATCTAAGCTAGCCTCCCTTGAAGGCCTCTGAGTTCCCGGAGGTTTCTCGGGGGACCCATCTCCATGATTGCCTTTGTCTTCTCAGGGTATACATGGATACCCTGGACGGTGATGATGAAACCCAAGAACTTTCCGCTGGATACGCCCAGGAAGGACTTCGTAGGGTTCATTTTCAAATTGTGCACTCGCATTAGGTCGAATACCGTCCTCAGATCCTGCAGATGGTCTCCCTTACAACGACTCTTGACGGCGATGTCATCAACATAGCACTCTACCGTCTTGCATAAGTGGTCTCTGAAGATGATGCTCATGGCTCTTTGATACGTGGCGCCGACATTCTTCAAACCGAAAGGCATGACTGTGTAACAGTATGTGCCGATCGGTGTTCGGAATGATGTATGCTTTTCGTCGTCAGGAGACATCTTGATTTGGTTGTACCCCGAGAAGCCATCCATGAATGACATACGTTCGAAGCCTCAGGTGTTGACAATCACGATGTCCGTGATAGGGAGGGGGAATTCGTCTTTGGGACATGCCTCGTTCAGATTGCGGAAGTCGATGCAGATTCGAATCTTCCCATTCTTCTTGAGGACGGGTACTATATTGGCGACCCAGTCAGGATGTTGTTCCTCACGAATGAAGCCGCTGGCTATCAGTTTGTTGACTTCGGCTTCGATCGTGTTCATGATGCCTGGGCGGAAGCGTCGCTGTTGTTGCTTGACTGGCTTTGCACCCGGCCGAATGTTGAGTTTATGAAGAGCAATATCGGGATTTAACCCCGGCATGTCTTCATAGCTCCAGGCGAACACATCAATATATTCTTTGACAAGTTCCAGCAGCGATTCTCGCTCTTCGTCTGTTAATCTTTTACTGACGAAGATCGGTTTTGGAGAAGATTCGCTGCCGAGATCCACTTGTATGACCTCATCTTCAGTAGGAGGTTCTCTCTGTTCGAACCGCTTTTTCCATTGTGCATCCAGCTGTTGGGCCCACGGCTCTAGCTCGAGGATTTCAGGAATGTCTTCGTCTTCTTCATAAGCGTCGGCGAATGCCATGTTGACTGACAGGACTTGTCTGAATATGTCTCCGATGCTGGTATCCGAATCAGAAGTTTGTGACCCGGTTGAATGTGAATGCCAGTCACATTCTTCATATGAACTCTCAGGGGTCGTCGTAGGTGTGACATACCCTAATCCACACCGAGTTTTGCTATTGTAGTCCCATGGTCTGCCAGCCGGGACCGGTGGCTTTAAAGGTAATCGTCGTCCAGTACCGTAGTTCAAGCCTGACGTCGTCTCCAGATCATACCCCTGTTTCTGCATGAGATATTTGGATTGGGGGCTATAAAGATACAGAGGCAGTCTCCCAGCATCTGATCCAAGGTCGACTTCTTCTATGGTGAAGGGATGCGGATCGTCCTTCCGGCCGAAGATGATTGGATGGTCCCCTCCCTCGATTATGCGGTAAGCGTCTTCCACTGGAGTAAGCTGGATTGCGGTGTACACATTTGTCACCTGTGTGTGTAGGTGAGTGCCTATACCGTGTTCCATAGCATACATTGTACAAAGCTTATTGAGCTCGCGGTAGTTCAAAGATAGCCCTTTATTGATGAAGTAAGGTATCTTTTCTAGGAGGATTACATCATCTGCGGAGGGAATATCAGTGTGGGCAGCCACATACTTGGCTAGCTCCGGTTCCTCTTTGGCTACCCCCTGTATAAACGAAGACTGAGAGGACGACCTGGGCAGCTTGATCGTCAGAGGTTCAGCTGGTGGAGCAGAGCGTGGAGTTGTTGGCAGACTAGCGACCCCCAGCTTGGTACTCGATGCTGGGCGGGGAGTGGTTGGTTCGCTAGAAGTTTCCGGCCTTGCATCGGGGTGACGACCCTTCTTGGGAAGGCGTATCGTCATTGGCTTGTCGGAGGGATTGAGCTTCTCCGTTTTGCGGTTGGCCGACTCTCGGCAGCCTGATTGTTAATGGCTCCGTTGAGGGTCTTGGCATTTGGCCAGACCTTGGCAGCCGGATTATCATCTGCTCTTCTTGTGCCGAGAGGCTGATTGCGTCCTTACGCAGAGTGGCGGTAAGGGGTGCAGACTTGCCAGGTTTGCGAGCTTGGAGGTGGATCGTCAGAGGTTCTTCTGATCCTATGGTTGTCTCGGTACGAGCTTGCACATCTCCTTCACCAAGGTGTTTCTTCGACTTTTCGTACAGACAGGAGTCTGAGGAGTAGGATTCGACCCCTTTGAAGGGCTCGATATCAGCAAATTCCGTCCTCACGAAGCCGTATTTGTTGACATATTTGAAGCACTGGTGCAGCGTGGAAGGCACGATCATATAATCGTGTATCCACGGGAGCCCCAACAGGATGTTGTAAGAAGTGTCTGCATCTATGACGTAGCAGGTGACTTTTGATTGGAGATCGCCAATTTGACACTTCAAACGAATCTTCCCAATCGGGTAGCTCCTGTCCAAATTGAAACCGCTGATGGCGGTGCTGGTAGGCGTCAGGCGATGCATTGGGATACGGAGATGATGTAGCAGACCCTTCGGGATAATGCTTATGGAAGAGCCAGGATCAATGTGCATCCGATCCACCTTTACGTTGCCGATGTATCCAGTGTAGTATAAGGGGCGATCATGCAGGTTGATTTTGATGAACATGTCCTGCGGAGTGAAGACAATGTTGGGTATCGCTCCCGTGCAGGCGCTGTCTTGGAGATCTGCAGGCGGGTTCTCTCCTGTGAGGTTGACCTGAGCCAGGTATGCGTCGACATTTTGGAGTGCATCGCTCAAAGCCGGGCGAACATCCTTTGAGAGTCTCAGAAGCTCGTATAATAACAACTTGGCCGGGGTGTTGGCCAATTGTGCCAAGATGTCGAAGTTGTAGGGCTTCTCTAGCCCTTGCGGTGCCTCTTTTCGGAGGGATTTGTTAAAGCGAGTCTCCTTCGGCCTAGGCTTGTCGGTCGTCGGAGGCTGAGTCGGTCCCGGAGCGTCAGTTGTAGCGGGCTGATGATCTTCAGCCGAGTTGTCAGCCACTGGTTGGGATTGTGCCCCAGACCGTGTGACGACTGCTGTAGCTTCTTCGATATCTGCCGAGATTGTGCGGCAGGACCTGACTTTTCCATTCTTCTTCTTCTTGCAGATGGAAGATGATGTGGGCCGAGTCACTTCTGATACCAAGTCTGGATGGATCCACATGACCTCCCCTCGCGATGTGGTGAAGGGCACTAGACCAGCAACCTGATCTCGGGGAGGTGGAAGATTAGCAATCTCCATTGTCGCCAGAGGGATGGGGACCACACCGTCTTACGTTTCCGTCGGGGGGAAGCCGCCGAATTGTACTGACACCATATTGGCTGCTACTGTTACCTCTTCGAAATCGATGGCCAGAGCGTTTGAATCGATGAGATTTTGGATGTACCGTTTTAGTTGGTAGCAGTCGTGTGTGGCATGGTGGACGTAGCGGTGGTAATGGCAGTACTATAGGTTCTCCATGTCTGCCTGTCGCGGTTCCCGTCTTGGTTGAGGAAGCTGAATTCTGTCTCCTTGTATGAGCATGTCCAAGATGGGCTTGACGTGACCGTCTTCGAAGGAGTAAGTGATTTGCGGCCATTGTTTGTCTGCCGGCTTTGGCTAAGGTTTCTGTGCTGTGTCGGCCACCATAGCCTGCTTACCCCTGCTGTCCCGATTGTTGGAGGGGCCACCCCCATTGTCGTTGTTGGTATTAGGACGCTTGCCCTTGTTCTCTCCGTCCGAGATGTGCAATCCCAATTGGCGGGCCTTCTTCAATCGTTCCTCGACGCTTGTGGCACTGTTGATGAACGTCTTCCAGTCCTTGAATTGACTTTCGCCCATCCAGAGACTGATTGTTGGGAGCAATCTCTTTTGGCAAATTTCAATCAAGGAGGAATCCGGATTTTCAGACTGCAGCTTCATTGCAGTTTGGCGAAACCGCTCGATATAGTTCCTTGTCAGTTCTTTCTCCCCTTGGACGACGTCCATGAGGGTGGACATTGTGATGTCCTGTCCTACTTCGTAGAATCTCTCTAAGAACATGCGCTTGAAGCCGGTGAAGGAGTGGATGCAGTTGTCTGGCAGGTTGCGATACGAGTCGAAGGCGACCCCTTCCAATGCCCCGATGAACAATCGTGTGAGAATGGCATCGTCATGGGGCAGATGATCGGTGGTGACCTCGAAGTAAGTGATGTACCGACTTTCTGAGGTCTTGCCATCATAAGGATTGATATTGAACGGCTTATATCTTGGTGGAAATGGAACATCCCTCCAGGTAGCAGGGTACGGTTGTTGTATTCTGAGGTCTTGAGAATTTTCTCGGACGTGAAACATGGCTCGGAGCTCCTGGACCTCTCTTCTCGCTTCGCGGGCCTCATCCACGGCGGTGGGTGCCGTTACTTCAGGAGGATTGTTGCCCGGGTTCGGTGCTGTTGAATTCGAGTCCGTATTGTCCGCGGGACCCGCGCTCGTTTGGCCAAGCGTCCCTCCTTGCAGAGTTGGAAGGGCCGCTTTGATCTCGTCCACAGACTTGACCAAGGCAAGCAATATGGCTTCGAGAGTGTCGATGCGTTGGTGATCACTGGAACCACCTTGGCTGCTGTCTGTCATGAATACCGTCTTCACATGAGGAGAGATGGACGGAGCGGTGGAGGAAGCGCCCTCCGAATCATACCCCTGTAGTGAGAAGTCATTGGGGTATGTGGGAATGTTCTCTTCTGGTTCGAACTCGGAAGGAACAGTAACCCAGTCTCCGAGTTCGCCTCGTCTTGGGAGTTGTGGACGTCTTCGGGGACGTCAGGGTTTGCTGCATCTGATGGAAGAGTTGTCTCCCCCGGCTCGTCTTCTTGGAACATCGAATTATCGTGGAGGTTCGGAGGAGTGCTACCCCCAGTCCCAGCAACCCCCAGTGTTGTGGACGACGAATCTCTCACTGTAGCAGATTTCGTCTTAGAACGGGTGCCTTAGAAAACTCCGGTGGTGGGCACCCGCTTAGACGACAATCTTTTCGTCAAAGTGGTTGAAACCTTCGGGCTGGAAACATTTGTCTTCTTCCCTCTCCCATCGGCGGGAACTTTCTGAGCAGAGTTGCAGGAGACGACGGGGAGTGCCTCGTCTTCTGAAGACGGATGTTGCAGTCTTTGAAAGACGGACTGCCGGTCTTCTTGCACCGTCGCGTTATTGCAGCAGCAGTTAACGATGACTTGGGTGCAGTGACGTCCGTGGGAGGACTTTTTGTACCCCAATGCATTTTCTCTTTCCTTGCGTTTGTGGAGGATGGCCTCACGCAAGTCAGATGGGTCTGGATCGACCATGTTTGCTCCCTGGATTTTGGGAGACTTTTGCGAACCTCTTTGTCCGTTTGCCGTCGGGGGCTGGACTCGAGTGGTTCTGTATAACTTCCCATCTGAGGCCCACATAACGGTATGCGGGACGTTCAGATGATCTGAGACACGATCAGCGAACCGAACGTGCCAAGCTCGCGCTGCCCTAGACTTCTTCGCTCTAGTGCGTAAAGGCACATAGTAGGAAGAGTCTAGGTGATGCTGGAGAGAGTCAGACATATCTTCTTGGGAGCACAAGAGATCAGGACCATAAGACAGGCGGTCGAAGACAGAGCCGCGCGGGGTAGGCGTCATGCTGCCGTCATCAACAATCTTCATGCGGCTGGCAGACATAGCCGCATAGGCATTTTTCATGCGGCTGAGAGTCTCAGCCGCATGAGTTTTCTTCATGCGGCTGGATAATCTGGCCGCATAGACTTTCTTCATGCGGCTGGCAGATTCACCCGCATGAGCATCCTGCATGTGGTTGGCAGATTTGGCCACAAGAGCGCTCGACTTCTTCTTGGGGTGCATAGAGTCGCTCTTTGTCCCTGCAAGTCCAGCATCGAAGTGCTTTCCTCTGCCGGACTTGGGGACAGCAGAGTGCTCTACGGCTCGAAGTGGAGCCGTATGAGAGTCGCCTTTGCCGTCTTGTGTAGCAGAGAGTACCCCGTCCAGAACTTGTGGAGGAGCAAATAATTTTGGCCTCCACTCGCAGCGAGCTTTCTTTGTGCAGGTTCGCTTCTGGATCGGGCCAGCACTTCCTTCAGAGAGCATTTCTTTAAACGCCTGTTGGTCGAAGCGGACGACCATCTTCTGTTGGTCCATCGTGTTTGCCATAAAATATAAAATGACAGAATAATTATCGGAGGACTGGACTTTTACTTCACAATACAAACTCGCTTGTACAAAGAAAGCCTAGGGACGAAAACCTAGGTACAACAATCTAAGTACAATTGTTTATTTTAGATTCTGGGGGATGACGATAGAGGCTCGAAAAAGCGATGGCCGCTCTGCCTTACTCCTTGGACGATCGGGTGCAGCTTCTTTGGCTCTGTGGGAGAACTGCTTGGCGTTGATGAAGAAAATGCTCTCTCTTCAGGATCTCTGGCTCTCTATGTGCGTCTGTGTCTCTCTATCTCTCTCTGTGTGTGTCTCTGTGTATATCTGTCTCTCCGTATCTCTTTGCAAGGGAAGGCACCCTGCTATTTATAAGAGTGGGGAGCCTCATTAGGGTTCACAATGATTGCCCATTCTTGGAAGTCGGCGGCTAAGGATCATTGGATCTGGACCGTTCATCGAGATTTGAGCAATAAATGTGATTACATCAAATCTTTTGTGGATAATTAATGTTGATTGACATAAATCCTCCCGATTTATCATGCCAACCTCGGATTCCTCGACACGTGTCTTTAATTGGCTTATTTGCAAATGATCTGATTTGATCCCAATATTTCATTGGAATTTGTTGAGAGATTTCGATCAATCTGATGCCATGTGCCCTACTATCATGCCACATGTCATAACAGCAGAAATCTGAGCCACAGAAAAGTTGGGCTGCATAAAGCTGGCCACGTATCCAGGCTGCCTAAGAGTGGTCCCCCTCTGAACATTTGGACCGCATGGTAATGATTTGAGCCGCATGAGTATGAGTGAACCGTATGAGTGAGCCGCATGGAGATAGTCCTCGTGAGCCGCATGGAGCTGTCCTTCATGAGCCGCATGGAGCTAGTCTTTGTGAGCCGCATGGGGCTGGTCTTCGTGAGCCGCATGGGGATAGTCTTTGTGAGCCGCATGGGACTGGTCTTCCTGAGCCGCATGGGGGAGTCTCCACTTGGGTCGCATACAACTGTCCACGTGTCAAAGCCGCATGACAGTTTCTGAATCTCGGAAGATTGTGTCAGAGATTTTAAGTGCTTCCTAAGGAATCCGTCATTATGAGGGAGTCATAATGATATCTTCGTGTCAGAACTGTCACCTCGTCAAAGCTGTCAGCCGTCAAGACATTTAATGCAAAAACGAGAGAGCTGTTTGTAGGCCACGTGGCTCCTCTTTGAACCGCATGAGACTTGTTTGAGCCGCATAGACGCTCGAGCCGCTTAGATACTTGAGCCGCATGAACTGGCTGAGCCGCAGGGGGCTCTCTGGGCGCATGGATCCTTCTTTATTCTTTTCCATGCTTCTGCAAGTCTGTGTCAAAAAGACACAAATATTCTTAGAAAATATTTCAGAAAGATTTATTTAAACCTATCTATTACTAAATTTCTATTTCTAATAATTCCCATGATCAATTTTATTTCTTCTAAAACTCTCCTAATAAACAAAACCAAATTCTTTTAATTCCTAGCCAATACTATCTTACTTCTACTACAGTCCTGGCCCATCAGCCCAAACTTAAAGTCCGAATTTATTACACTTATACCTCATTCCTCTACTGGTCCCTAATCCATACTTGATCCCAGCCCATCCTTGATTGTAAAGCTCAGACTAATTGAAAATCTACTGTCAGCGCAACATTTTTTTGAAAAATTAATTACTACATGAATCCATTGCCTCAACTGTCAGACTCAAAACAAGTGCAATAAGCCTAAATGCTAAAACCTAGCTAAGTCAGCCCAAACCAGACCTTCACCCAGTAAAATAAGACTAAACTATCAGCCCTCTTTTGATCAAAATAATTTGAACTCTAATTCCCCCCTTAGCCATAGCTCAACTTCTGAGCTAACGGTTACCTAAAAATTCAAAAGTCCCAAACCAATTGATACTGGCCCAAATCCTCATTGATTATCCACTGGCCCAGTAACTGCCCATTGCTCAACTTCAACTAATCTACTGTTACTTCCCGTTCTCTTTTGTTTTGAATTCAAACTTCTCGTGCCTACTCTGATACATGATGCCAATACTAATACTCGTGTCTAGTCCCAAGTTCAGATACGATGCTAGTTTGACACAATAGCATAGCTTACAGACACAGAAACTATTCCAACATAGAATAATGTTTACTAGGAACTATCATTCCACAACTAGGGCACAAATTAAATAGGAGATATACCTATGTCCCCACAAGTCGACATTGATATTCTCGTATCGGATACGGCTGACTGTACCTCAAAGCAAATCCGAACTCTGTTTCGATCAATTCCACAAATAGTTGGTGTGCATGAACGAAAGAAGAATGATTATGATTCTTCTTGATGATCAAACTTTAGAAAAAACCAGAAATTGGAGATCAAAGACAATTAACTCAGAAGAACTCAACTGATTCAAATTCGAGTTCGTCGTCGATCGATCTGGACTGATCGGAATGCAATCAAATCTTAAGTTAGTTCTTCCCGAGTAAAGTCACCGAGGAATCGACGATCGCCTGGACCAATCGATCACAAATTACTGAGTCTTAATTGAAAAGAAGGATAAAGAAGGACACAAAAAGAGATTGGGCATCACCGCGCCTTATTGTTGCTTCATTGACAAAGGATCACCGACCGCCGAGAGTGTGCTTAGGGAAATTGATCAATCAACCATCGTCGATTGTTGATCGTCAAAGAGGGAGTCGCCGTCGGTCGCTACTGGAGGATCTTCGTCTAACACGGAGGAAGATGCTGCAGCGCCGCCATGGCCAAGCTTCAATGGAAAGAAAAAAATGGAGAGGAGGAGATCGGTCGAGATTCGAGCAGGGCTGCGCCAGAGATAAGAGAATGAGGAATGAGGAGGAAATCAGCCTTATTTATAGGTCGGAGGGGAAGGGGCGACCGTTACGATCGTACGGCGGAAAGCTCACCGGAGTAGGTGAGTGGGTATGGACGGTGGGGATCAGTCGGGTAGGTCGGTGGAGAAGAAACCTCTAGGGCCTTCGAGAACAGTCGAGGCTGCTCTTCTCCCTCGTTGTGGCTCTGCGGTCAAGGTCCAGTGATCGGCTACCAACCGCTCGATAAGAATAAATGGAAGAAGAAAGTAATGGCTTAACTTGATTCATTGGGCTTAGCCTAATCATGGGTCGGACTATAGGTTTGTTAGGAAATTGAAGAGAAACAAGGAAATAAATGTGGCTGATGGGCTAGCTATGGTATTTGGCTTTGATGAAAGATTTTAAGTAATTGCATGGCTGGTTTGAAGGCTGTAGGCCATTCGGCTTTTAAAGAAAAATAAGGAAATAATGTTCGCTAGGTTCTGGGCTTAGACATGAATAAGCATATGCTTCATATGGGTTTGGCTATGTTAATTTAGTTGAGGAAAGGACTAAAAGATGGTTGCATGGCCTGTTTAAAATGGTAGGCTTCTTGGGTCTAGGAAGAAGAATGAAGAAAATATTGATTAAATGGTGTTGGTCCAATTTAAAGAGAAGAATAAATTAGGCAAGGCTTGGCCTAATAAATCCTAACCATAATAGCCCAAAACTTAATTTTAATATAATAGCTAACCATTAATCCATAAAATAGTTAATCAATATATAATGAAGTGAATAAATAAACTAGGTCAAAGGAATTTTATTAAAATTGAAAAATGGAGGTCACACCCCAGCTCTATAATCTACCCATCCATCTCTCACTAGGGTCGATCATATAATTCTCTCCCCTTGTACAGGGACATCTGCCTAACTTCTAGGCTATCTTTACTAGGTTAAAGTCAAAGTCATACTTTGTTTCACCACATCACTCCCAATTTCTAAGGTCAAACCATGGTCGATAGTACCGAGTTTTTTTATTCAAGCTCGCATCACTCCAATTTCTAACTTCAGCATAGATTTCTCCTACCTGTACTTGTAACGTTCAGTCCAAGGGGTTCCAAATCATTCAGCAAAGTCATCCTAGGAAAATTTATGATTATCCTCAATTACACTATAGTTCAACGACACAACTCACAACTCTCACAACCATACCTTCGATTCATTCAATAAACATATTAATCCAAACTCATGTATCTCGATTACAAAATTATACGTCATAATCCACCGATCAAAAATCACAATGTCGATTCAAATTCCGAGTCATAAAATCTCAATCGTACATTCATCTATTTTGACTTTCCTGAAATTCTAATCCTACTAATCATCAATCTCGTGCATCTATCTCATCGCGTAATCGCAAGATCGCCTACTATAAATTTCCTGAATCATAGCAGTCCTTATTTTATTTATCATCAAATTCGTTAACATTTTTGTTTCGCGTGTCACGACCCGCACCCACTGTGAGGGTACGAGAGCGTAACAACGCCCAGCCTACGCCGCAGTGTCGACGGTAGAACGCTGTTCTAGGTCATGAACTATAACTAATATAATATGAATGCTCTCCATAAGGAGGCCAACACAGAGGTACAACTCAATCACAATCTAGAGATAGAATATGGCACGATAAAATAGATAAGAGAATCCTCAACCGAGGTACAACAGAAATGAAATACAAGTCTCAACATCTCTACAATATACAAACTCTGAATCAAGAACAACAACTAAACATAAAAGGAAAACAGTCTAAACTATCTATACTAAGCAAGGTATCGTCCTCAACCTAGGCAAACTCCAAGTAAGGGTGCAGGGTGCCTCATCATCCTCTGTAAAATTTTCAACAGGTCCAGTCAGGACGGGAGCGAGCATAAAACATCTCACGCAGTTCATATCATGTTAGAAAATATAAAGCATGCAATAGAGTAAGGTACATGAAACGCTAAAAGTAAGAAGTATATGAAAAACAGTAGAGATTTGATAACAGAAAATATCTAAATATGATAAATAAGAACTGTAAGCCTACTGTGATTTAGAGTACAACATGGTTATGTAAACGGTCTAGGAAAATGCAATGGTAACTCCATTGTACGTGGGTGTACAATAGACATATACAATAGTTATACAATCTTGTACAATAGGATTTGAGTACATAACCAATTCTACTCTCCCTCCCCAATCAATACACAAGGATCCACTCCAGTTACGTTATCTTGCACAATAGTGTACAATATTATACAATAGATGTACAATATTATATAATAAATGTACAATGTTATACAATAGTTGTACAATGTTATACAATAGTGTACAATGGTCTATCCCTGGGACTCATGTGATACTGAGAGTACAATATGTACAAGGAGTATATAAGGATATAGGTATTCAATAAATACAATATGGAAGTGAAACGCACATCACAATATGTATCTACTGAATACAAGGGGATAACATCCCAAAAGGAGATCCATATAGTATCAATCCGTGATAACAATCGTGTCAGCATCAAGTACAGTAATCTAGAGCAAGAATGTAAATCCAGACAAGTATGAAACGGTCAGAGAATGTACTCGCCTCGTATCTGAATGTCTGAAGTAAATGTACGGTCCGAGATGAGGTACCTGACTCCTAGTTAGAGCAACACAAGTCAAGATGTACACAAGGAATGATAAATATAATCTACAATGCATCTGCATGCTGTCTAGGTCAAACTAGACTAAAGTCAACACTTGGTCAACTCCAGTCAACTAGACTAGTCAAACTAGGTCAACTAGGTCAAATCCTAGCCCAACAAGTCTAATAAATCTCACTTGGCCTAACCAAGCCTAGTCTAGAAATCACACACCAATCACAAGGCTATACAAGCCAAACACAAGCCATCACATTCAATATTATACATAAGAGAAAGGAAGCTAACATGTAAAGCTATGTGTGTGTATGAACATGGAGGTGTACATGAAAAGAGAATTCAATACTAGGCCCTATATCACATATCTGTATATATAACTATAGAAAAACTCTATTTACCACATTAACACATTTAGCCATGTATAGTGTGTATATATATATATATATATATATATATAGAGAGAGAGAAAGAGAGAGAAGAGCATGTGTATGTGTTCATGGGTGTGTGTGTGTCATGAAAGTGCACAAGAACATGTGTGTGTTATCATGGAATGAGTGTTAGGCAATGTGTGAGTGAGAGTGTCAATGAGTGAGGGTGTGAGGGTTATATAGTGTAGTGTGCATTGTGTGTGGAGTGATAGTGAGGTATGACAGTTGTGTAGCAAAGTGTCAATAGGAAGTTAACATTCACATATATGAGTTCTCATGTATCTCTTATTTAGTGAAACAAAACTAAATTCCAGTTTTATTCCTAACAAGGCTACATATATTACATCTATTATTACATTACATTCATGCTTGTATTCATTCATCATTCATTTATTCTCTTGCACCACTATATGCACCATACATTACATACTATGAAACCTACATATTCATTACAAGCCATACTTATACATGCTTACATTAGATAGGATACTTACACCTCATACATCATTTATTTAAATATTTACTCATGCTTGCATTCTCTATTTAATTACATAATGTATATACATTAACATGGATTAAAATCAAATAGAACATTATATTACACACAAGGGTGCACAAAATGCATATGCCGAATAGTAACTCCTACTAATAATCAATACTGTACCATCTCAGCATGAATTAAAATCTAGGATTAAAGTATGTTATAGATCTATGTTTTAGCTTTCCGAAACTTCAAACGGATCGCGTTTTCGTTTCCGAAAACTCCCGGAATCGCGAAAACACCGAGAACGCGTTTGTCTTTCATACAGCTGACACTCAAATAATTCTCCAGAAAGTTCCAGAAAGAATTAGGCCTATTAATACGTGTTTTTGGAAAGCTAACTTCAATACACTTCTTTTAAA
Organism: Iris pallida; assembly: GCA_029216955.1. NCBI lineage: Eukaryota > Viridiplantae > Streptophyta > Magnoliopsida > Asparagales > Iridaceae > Iris > Iris pallida. Next base: position 12,458,992 of record JANAVB010011200.1, on the reverse strand, counting down.
AAAACGGGAGATTAAACCGAGCTTTGAGCAAGAAGTTATGATATTTCTAAGTTATGGCTGAAATTAAAAACGTGGATAAAAATCATGACGGATTTGGGTAGTTTGAGACAAAAGAACACAAGTATATAACATAATATATCAAGAACTCACTCTCTACACTAATATATATATATGAGACACTATAGAACACATCTCCAATACAAAAATATGAGATTAAACATGTAATAATTCATTCATACATAACAACAACACATAGTGTGTCCAAATTTGGGATTTTCCCACATGGACACAACCACAACACAAATGACACTCCTATGACCTCCAAATAGACACGAAATGGACACAAATAGAGATGCAACCATGGGGGTCATTCCTATGGGTTCAAAATAGACCTATATGCATGAGGAAATGAAAAGGAGAAGGAATTTATACCTCCCGGTAGATCGAATCAAAGAGAAGCCTTCCCGGAGCGACACCGACATGTAGAGATTCCAAAAGGACACGAACGAGCTCCGAATCCTCCCAAACTTGGGTAGCTTCCTCCTTGGCTAGAATGGAGAAGGAAAGAAGAAGATTTGGTGGCGAAATGGAAGGATTTGGTGGAGAAATTGCTAGGGATTGCTCTCTAGAAATTTGGGGAAGAACAAGAGAGAGAGAGTGTGGATGAGAATAATGAAATGAACTTGAGCCTATCCTCTCCCAAAGTGGCTGGCCATATAGGACTATTTGTCCTATTATGGTAAGGTCCAAAATGCTCCCACTAACCTATTCTATGAGTATTAGAAAAGGGCTAATTGGTTGGGGCTAAATTAGTCATTCTAAAGTCTCTAATCACACTAACCTTATCCATAATAATTAGTCTAACCTCTAACTAAAATATTTCTATCATGTGGACTAAATTTAATATCATGTGGGCCATGCCTAACTAGTGTGTGGGTCCCACTAGAGTCAAACTACCCCCGGGTCCCCATTTCAAGTCGGATTGAGTTAAAATTCGAACCCGACTCAAATAACCCCAAAACAATATCATAAATAATAAAATGATATCAAAATAATTCAAAGAGGTCAAATGCAAAAATATCCTTAGGCAAAAAATGACATTAAAATATCATAATCACATGGTTAGGCTCTAGGTCAAACAGTCTCTAGGGTTTCACTAGCAAAACGTCAAAACCACAAATCATGAATTTAAATAGTTTAAAATAATTTAAAAATCACTAAAAATCATAATATGAAATAAATATCATTAAATAATTATTATAATTATAAAATTTCAAAATTACCCTCATCTGGAAAATTGGGTGTTACAATCCTACCCACCTTATAAAAATTTTGTCCTCGAAATTAAGATGATCGCACCCCCTTCTAGGTTAAACATAGTCAAGGGTCAATCACTAGTCAATTTCTCAACATCCAAGTACTTGGTCATCAACTGGTCAACTTCTTAGGACTTTTACCTATGCTAGCTACCTAGTGTTGGCAACTAGGGATTAGCAAAGAAAACTCTATAATAGACTAGCTCTTAACTTCCAAATCCTATCAAGTCACCCATAACTAATTACCCACAAGCTAAGCACACCAATCCCAAATACCACATATATATATATATGCTCAAGAACAACAACCCATCACATATATCCTAAGTATATCATCTATATATATAGACCTCTTAGTCCTAGGTGAAACTACAACTATGCTCAAGGGCAGGCTCTGGTTACTGGGTGCCTTACTGGAAGGGTAAAGAAAAATAATAAATAATCATCAAGGTTGTATGGCATACTAACATCCTATACGTAACTGGTTGGTATCATAATAACAAGGAATTATCTGCACTGGGTTACTATTCTAGCACCAATGCTAACTATCACCTCTAGGGTACAGATACTTTACAAGTCACTATATCTATATACTATGAAGGAACTACCTATGAACAAGCTCTACAATCTAAATATCCCTACTCCTAAGTCATTTATAACAACAAAAAGGGTATGATGTTTTAAACCTTCTCAAGATACAATCTGCTAATCATATGCGTCTGTCCAAAATCATGTTGTCCAGAGTCTTCATCATGCTAGTGAGCAAGGCTACGATAATTACAGAGTCCTTGACTAAGGTACGTACCTCTAGGTTCATGGTATTTAAAATTTTCGTATAGTCACATGCGACGGCGAAAACCTTAAATTTCCATACCCAAGAAATACATCTGAAATCTGACTACATGTCCTCACTATGCCAACTAACACAACTATCGAAGATCCTAGATCCCATGATTTAGGTGACCTAGCCCATACGATTCTGAAGAAAAATATCATAACAAAAGAACAACATGGCAAACTTAATAAATCAGCAAGGAACAGATGGAATCGGATTTCAAGGTAGTTATAAAAGAATTTCGGGAATGGAATTGAGAAGAACGGAACTTGCAGCAAGATCTCCAATGGTCTGTACATCTTTGACTGTCCTGACGATAGCTTGCCCTGCTGGTTTCCCCTGGTCTGCTGCTGATGCTGCATAAATCACCGCTGCTGAGAGAAATCAGAAATGACGGGAGAAAATCTCTGTACAGATAGAGGTGCACCTCCAATGTAGCAGATACGCCAACCTGAGTCGGCACAACAGGAGCTGCGGTCTCGAGGCCCTGATGAACAGGACGAGAGGTGGCCAGCCTCTCGATAGTATCCCCAGAACCGAAGCGATGAGATCGTGTCTTCATAACCATCATGAAGACAGATCAAAATAAGAAGCAATTTCTGAGAATGAAGCGAAAATATAAAGGAGAACAGTTTATATTCAAGGGAAGTCAATAAGCAACAATTTTAGACAAAAGGAATCAGATTATGAGTTTTTTTTAATGTGATTGAGTACCTCTAAAAATATCCTAATCCTACTGCAGGCTGTAGTGATACTCTATGTGAAACCCATAATTTTAGTTTACAATTTTATATATATAATTGCTAGATTTAAATTTAATTTTTTGAAATAAATGCTAGAATAATATTATGTAAAAAAAAGTATATTCTTTCAAAATAATTAAACAAGGATTTTTGTATGTCAAACCAGACCCGAACCCAATTAAAGGTACCTTATTGATGGTTGAAATTTTAAAATATTAAAAAGGAAAAAAAAAATTATTTTAATAGATTATATTTTTAGCCCAGAAATTATTTGGCCCAAACTATTTAAGACCTTAGCCCACTTATACATTTTAAGAGCCAACTCTTTATTTTTACTTATAAATCCAATTAGCCATCTATTAAATAATTTTTCATTCTCCTGAAGCCCAATAGATGGACTAAGTCCATAAACCATATCATAGGTTACTTTGGCCATGGGTTACTTTATGAGTTCTCAGAAGAATTTTCATTCTTCTGAATGTTGTAACCGAAGAAAGGCTTCGGTTTGGGTGGCTCTTCGTGGCCGACCCTTTGCCTCCCCAAATCGTCGGCGACCGCCGGAGTTCCCGCCATAAACGGCCGTCCGTTCGCCTCCTATTCCGGTAACCCCTATTTTTCATCCCTATAAAAACCCCTTTCATCCATCATTCTCCTCTAAACCAAGCCCTAACTTCAATACTCCGGCCACCCCACCTCCCGAGGCCGACCGCCGCTTCCCGGCGAAATCCCGAGGCCAGCGCCACCCTCCGCCGACCCCGCGGCCGATCCGCGCCCACCCGACACCGCCGGCGACCAGCGCGCCAGCCCGGCGACCAGCCCGAGCGCCGCCGACCGGCCCCCTCGCCCTCCGCGCTTTGTTCGGGTCTCCGTCCCCGATCTGTTCCGTGGTTGTGCAGCCGTACCCCGGCGAGGCATTGCCCGAATCCGAGGCATCCCTTCGGATTCCGTCGTTTGGGTAATCTCTGGATCCCGTATTTTAATTGTCTATGATGAAATCTGGTCCCTGAATCCTTCGGGATTTCGGTTTTCGACAACGTAATATTTACGTTGCTATTTTCGGTTCTTCCGAAAATTATCGGAACTATGCTGTGGTTTGATTTTTGCTGGTTATTTCTGACAGAACCTAGTTCTGAAGTTTTCTCGGATTTTCCGAGAGTTTGCGGGACAATTTTGTTATATTTGTTTTCTGAAGTTTTCTCGGAATAAAGGTTCTGTTAGAGTTATTATTGTTATACTTGTGATGGAAATATTTTTTTACTGGATAGTTGGTTCTCTGTTGGTTATGTTAAAAATGGTGGGATGATTTTTGATTAGTTCTGTTGGGGCTTTGGGTTAAAAAAATTGAGAATGGTTTGTTGGCAAAGTATGGTTCTTTCCAATATTATCGGGTTTCCCGAATTGATTTCGGGAAGTATGAAAAATACTGTATTGGCTTTGAAAATATTTATATTCTCTGAATTTCGGATTTGGGAGTTATTTTGCAGGTAAGTGGAGCATTTCCCAGTTTTTGGGTTGACCGAAAACAGAGGGAATGCTGCCGAAATTTTCGGAGAAAAAATTTAATAAAATGATTTAAAAATGATTTTTTTGATATAAAAATATTATTTTATAATATTTTTGGGCGACGACCTAACGGTCACTGGGCCCCAGCGAAATGCAAACGCACCGGTTCGACCGGACGTTGAGGCAGAGTAGCTAAATGTGAAGACTGGACCAGAGTCTGAGACTCACAATGTTATAATTTAAAAATTAGAATTGTAGTTTTATAGTTATTTAATTTTGAGACTAACCATTGTTCGTCTTATTTAAATTCATGTAAATCGGGTTGTAAAGGCATAAGCCCAATTACTTATTCGTGCTGGAAGAATGTAATAATTAGATTTTATTATTTTCTGGATGTATTAGTATAATGCAAATGTTAGAATAACTATAGATAATATATATATATTAGTTGATTAATTAGTGATTTTCTCACTTATTAAATAAATATTAATTTTATGTATAAACTACAAGTTTTAACAACTTAAATGGTAATTACAAGTTTTCCTGAAAAGCAAAATAAAAATTAAGTTTCTAAAGTACAACTCATTAGTAAATATTGTGTTAGTTAGTTAACAATTAAAACTGACTAGGAAAGACAAATAGAGATTGCAACTAGACAACTTGTAAATGTTTCTGAAACAAGTTCCCGGAAATGTAGGATTTCAAGGAAGAGCATGACTTACCAAATACCGAAGTACCAACTCTTCAAACCCGGAAATTAAGGCAAGTACATTTTGTGTAGATTTACAATTTTCTTAGCAATCTTTTCATTGCATGTTTTAACCACTGTTCAAACACGAAACTCCTTCGGGAGTACTGATTATACTGTTGGGGACTGGGGGAGTAGAGTAGTGGATATGACCAAATCCAAACTTAGGATAATGAATGTATTAGCTTTCCCCTCTTCACACGGGGACAAGCCATACCGTATCGCTAGGATACTATTGTAACCCAAACCGGTCATATTCATTACCTATTCACATCACTATATTGTATTATTTCAAAACTGTTCATCTTAAAATTGTTTAAAAGTGCATGTCATAAATTGTTATTTTAATTGTTAAAGTTTGCATGAATTGTACTTTGCTCCCTCCTGACTGGAGACAACATTTTAGGTATTTCTGATGACCTGGAGATGCTAATCAATAGCTACTACGATCCTGACTTGTACCCGGCGGTACTTCCAGCTGATGAGGATGATGTGGCGTCAACTTAGATGCTACTTAGAAATTAAGAATTTTTAGTTGCTCTTTTAATTCCAGTTTATGAGCCTTGTATTTAGAACAAGTTTTTTTTTAATTATCGCTAAATAAAAGTTGTGGCAATTATCAGTTTCAATCTTGTTGTTGATTTACCTGCAAATGGGATTACAGCTTACTGCCGCCGTCTCATCAACGGTGCAGGCTGGGCATGATCCGATTCGACCCAAGTATTTGGGGACCGGGTCGTGACATGTTTTTAGTGGTGGCCCATGCAGGTCGATCAATCAACAACTTAGGAAAACCTATCTAGAAACAACTAGAACACTAGAACATCAATTTGTCACGACATAGGACCGAAATATTTTATTATTAAATATTTTTGATTGATATAGACTGGTAGGCTACCTTGCTTATGTATTGCAACCTATACTTTCCAGAATATGACCAAGGAAACGACCACCCCTGCTGGTGATGCGGTGTCATCTCCCGATCGCACCCCATCTTCCCCAGTACGACCAGAACCCCCATCCTTGCAGTTGACCGATCGGCCCCATGAACCACCAGCACCTGGTGCCACTTCTGGAACTGCAGATCAAGCGGCGGACCCTACCTATTCTCGGGCTGAGGTGCAGGTCACTGCAGCAGTAGCTGCTCAAGCTGTGGCCTCAGTGCCCGATAACTCCTCTGACATCGCAAGCCTGCTGCGAGGTGTACTTGAAGGTCAGAAGGTCCAAGCCGAGGCCCAGCAGAAACTGATAGATATTACGAGGGATGTTATGAATAATGTCAATGACGTAGCCTTAGCTATCTTAAACCGAGTTAGTACGGAACCTCACCCTAGAAGGTATACTCCTGAATCTAGAAGATATTTGGATCCCATCAAGTACCCTATTTTTCGGCAGTCTTGTCGTAAGAGGCTATTGGCTTGTGACTACTGCAAGAGGTCTGGTCATCAGGCCGTTAGTTGCCGCAATAGATTGGGACAATGTTTGGCATGTGGATCCACTGAACATCGGGTAAAGAACTGCCTCTTATCTGTCCATTATACCAGAGCACCTATCCCAGCAACACCTGCTACGCTGCAACCTAGGGACTCTCTTCCTATCGAGCAAGCCTTGCCTCCTACACTCACTGCAGGAAGGCATGATGCAGACTCGAGGATCATAGAAGAAGATGAGGCGATTGGAGACTGCTCATACAAGAGCCAGAGCCATGAGGACTAGTACCTAGAACTGCCATTACCTATTGTTATAAGAAGTTGTAACTGAATGTCCTTAGAATAATCATGAGAGTCTTGTTGTAATTCTCCTTTATGAATAAAATTTTTGTTTACACCCTTATGGTAGAAATCTTTCCCAAAGTCTCTCTCCTACGATACAATTGCTGAAATTGTAAATGAGGAGGAATGAAAGGCGATATTTATCAGGGATATGTTGGTGATGAAGAATTGGAAGGGTAGAATTTGGATTACCCAAACATTAGTTGGTACCTATAACAATTAGAATTGATGATGGCATAAGGAGTGATTTGGACCCTGACCAGTTTAGGCCGACTGTATGATAGTATATGTTTTTCCTAGATTTTGTACCTCTTAGTATCCCGTGATTTTAGGGATTATCTCCTTCCCATATCTTTAACAAACTTTTAGCATCCCTTAGGATCTATACTTTTGCTAATTATGGACCATTACTAGAACTCCTTAATCTCTTTCGTCAGCAGACCTTTTAACTTCTCCACTAGTGATCAATCTTTTCTATCTTTAACGGGAATCCAGACTCATTCTCTATCTAGAGTTCTAAACTCTAATAACTCTTGTCTACCGGAGAAACTTTTATGATTTGTGTACCCAAACTTGATCTAAATTCTAAATTGACTTCCTTGGAGCGAATCCTGAACCAAATCGTTCTGGAACCATAAACCTCAAGAATTGGTTCAGCCTAGTTAGTTCATGATTCCCCTAGAGAAGATATTTTCAAAATAACCTCAAATCTTGATTGTTATCTCCTAGGTTATTCCAAATATTTTTGTTGATTTTCCCCACTCAACTTGAAACCCTACACTCTCTATGCAACTTCTTGATCAATCCAAAGCTTAGGCAGTATTTTAACTCAATGCTTGAGTACCGTGAAGTACGAACGGTCAGAGAATTGATTCTATCTTATTAGAAAAATCTTCTTTTAAAATTGTTGAGTCATTTTCCTGTTGGCTCTACTAAATCATTTTAACCAGATTTCCCGAAATTCATAAAGACATACTTCTTTTACGTCAACCCTACTCCCTATCACATTCTCAAAACTTTCCTTGGATAAGAAATTATTTCTTCAAATAATTTTGGTAAACGTCTGTATCCTTTAAGTGATTTATCGGGAATGTTCTCATTGACTTCTTCAACTCAACCCAAAATTCTGATTTTTCTACCTTATCCTGCGTCCAACTCAATTGGCCATACTCAAGCTTGATCAATTTCCTCAAAAATCAAATCTCTTAATTCTCAAGAGTTACTGGAACACATATTTATCCTGATAAATTTTCTTGAAACCAGTAGAACATACATCAATACCTTTTTTTCTATCATAAATAGAACTTTAGAACTTGTTTGAATTTTAGGAAATTTCTTTTAAATTTTCGTGGACACAGCTGAGAAAATATCCAATAACCTAATACAACTTCGCACATGTGCGTTGTAGTGATTTGCCTGAATTATGAAAACTGCGAGTTTACTGCAGCCGGTTGCGCACTGGCGAGGCAAAAAGACTCTAAAGTTGAAGTGATTTCGGGTGATCATAGATTTCTGGATATTATCGTGACTATGTTCTAAATACACCATGTTGATCATCTTTGTTGCTTAGTCATGGAATGGATAAAGTTAAAAGAGTACTCGGTCACCTAAAATTATTCAAGTTATTGGGTCAAATTCACTGCAGTCAGGTGCACTCTGGCGAGGCATGGATTTGAGACAAAGTGACTTCAAATATATTTGGTTCCCGAATACTATTCAGACTACATTCATATCATGGTTACCTTTTGCACTATCAAATCATTCTGACTTTCGCCTGATTAGAGGATTTACATTTTTAGCAGTTGTCTTCATTTCCATAAATCTTTTGTCACAATCAGAGATAACAGATTTCCTACAAAATTCTACTTGGTCGTCCTAAAAATTTATTAGGATCAAATCAAGATCGACTACCTCGACCTCTTTTCTGTTCAACCTTGGTACGCTGCATACGTATATATTCCTATACCTTATGTATTTATTCATTCATTATTATTATCATCTAGTTACAGATTTAATTTGGAAGCTATAGGTAGTTATCTTGTAGGTATTTTTTTCCGCATATCCTATCTTCTGACCGTTGAGCGGTGAAACAACATACTTTCCATCCTCGTTGATCATCACTCGGTCCTCATTGAAAATATTTCACTCGATTACATTCATTATCATTCTAATCATCTTTAGTATCCTACTATCGTACAACTTTTCAATTCTTCCTGAGCCACAAATCTTTGTACCCTATTTCAATTTGATGGGACATTTAGGTTTCTCATCTTAGAAGATTCCATCATCTTCTGCCTTTTTAAAATAAAATGTCGACCTCCACTCTTTTCTTGTTTTCTCTCGTAACCTCTTTTAGTTCTCGCCTATTCTATGATCCTGGAGGTACCTAGGTTCTTTCTCGTGCCTAAAATGATTTGAATACTCCAAACTTTTCCGTCCCATTTCAGATCATATTTTGATAATTCCGATCGTGCCTGCTAGTTTAAAGTTCATTTTGTTTAAAGCTAAGTGTTGATTGTATCCCGGCCCTGATCCTTGAAATTTCGAGGACGAAATTTTCTAAGGAGGGAAGGTTGTGAAACCCATAATTTTAGTTTACAATTTTATATATATAATTGCTAGATTTAAATTTAATTTTTTGAAATAAATGCTAGAATAATATTATGTAAAAAAAAAAGTATATTCTTTCAAAATAATTAAACAAGGATTTTTGTATGTCAAACCAGACCCGAACCCAATTAAAGGTACCTTATTGATGGTTGAAATTTTAAAATAGTAAAAAGGAAAAAAAAATTATTTTAATAGATTATATTTTTAGCCCAGAAATTATTTGGCCCAAACTATTTAAGACCTTAGCCCACTTATACATTTTAAGAGCCAACTCTTTATTTTTACTTATAAATCCAATTAGCCATCTATTAAATAATTTTTCATTCTCCTGAAGCCCAATAGATGGACTAAGTCCATAAACCATATCATAGGTTACTTTGGCCATGGGTTACTTTATGAGTTCTCAGAAGAATTTTCATTCTTCTGAATGTTGTAACCGAAGAAAGGCTTCGGTTTGGGTGGCTCTTCGTGGCCGACCCTTTGCCTCCCCAAACCGTCGGCGACCGCCGGAGTTCCCGCCATAAACGGCCGTCCGTTCGCCTCCTATTCCGGTAACCCCTATTTTTCATCCCTATAAAAACCCCTTTCATCCATCATTCTCCTCTAAACCAAGCCCTAACTTCAATACTCCGGCCACCCCACCTCCCGAGGCCGACCGCCGCTTCCCGGCAAAATCCCGAGGCCAGCGCCACCCTCCGCCGACCCCGCGGCCGATCCGCGCCCACCCGACACCGCCGGCGACCAGCGCGCCTGCCCGGCGACCAGCCCGAGCGCCGTCGACCGGCCCCCTCGCCCTCCGCGCTTTGTTCGGGTCTCCATCCCCGATCTGTTCCATGGTTGTGCAGCCGTACCCCGGCGAGGCATTGCCCGAATCCGAGGCATCCCTTCGGATTCCGTCGTTTGGGTAATCTCTGGATCCCGTATTTTAATTGTCTATGATGAAATCTGGTCCCTGAATCCTTCGGGATTTCGGTTTTCGACAACGTAATATTTACGTTGCTATTTTCGGTTCTTCCGAAAATTATCGGAACTATGCTGTGGTTTGATTTTTGCTGGTTATTTCTGACAGAACCTAGTTCTGAAGTTTTCTCGGATTTTCCGAGAGTTTGCGGGACAATTTTGTTATATTTGTTTTCTGAAGTTTTCTCGGAATAAAGGTTCTGTTAGAGTTATTATTGTTATACTTGTGATGGAAATATTTTTTTACTGGATAGTTGGTTCTCTGTTGGTTATGTTAAAAATGGTGGGATGATTTTTGATTAGTTCTGTTGGGGCTTTGGGTTAAAAAAATTGAGAATGGTTTGTTGGCAAAGTATGGTTCTTTCCAATATTATCGGGTTTCCCGAATTGATTTCGGGAAGTATGGAAAATACTGTATTGGCTTTGAAAATATTTATATTCTCTGAATTTCGGATTTGGGAGTTATTTTGCAGGTAAGTGGAGCATTTCCCAGTTTTTGGGTTGACCGAAAACAGAGGGAATGCTGCCGAAATTTTCGGAGAAAAAATTTAATAAAATGATTTAAAAATGATTTTTTTGATATAAAAATATTATTTTATAATATTTTTGGGCGACGACCTAACGGTCACTGGGCCCCAGCGAAATGCAAACGCACCGGTTCGACCGGACGTTGAGGCAGAGTAGCTAAATGTGAAGACTGGACCAGAGTCTGAGACTCACAATGTTATAATTTAAAAATTAGAATTGTAGTTTTATAGTTATTTAATTTTGAGACTAACCATTGTTCGTCTTATTTAAATTCATGTAAATCGGGTTGTAAAGGCATAAGCCCAATTACTTATTCGTGCTGGAAGAATGTAATAATTAGATTTTATTATTTTCTGGATGTATTAGTATAATGCAAATGTTAGAATAACTATAGATAATATATATATATTAGTTGATTAATTAGTGATTTTCTCACTTATTAAATAAATATTAATTTTATGTATAAACTACAAGTTTTAACAACTTAAATGGTAATTACAAGTTTTCCTGAAAAGCAAAATAAAAATTAAGTTTCTAAAGTACAACTCATTAGTAAATGTTGTGTTAGTTAGTTAACAATTAAAACTGACTAGGAAAGACAAATAGAGATTGCAACTAGACAACTTGTAAATGTTTCTGAAACAAGTTCCCGGAAATGTAGGATTTCAAGGAAGAGCGTGACTTACCAAATACCGAAGTACCAACTCTTCAAACCCGAAAATTAAGGCAAGTACATTTTGTGTAGATTTACAATTTTCTTAGCAATCTTTTCATTGCATGTTTTAACCACTGTTCAAACACGAAACTCCTTCGGGAGTACTGATTATACTGTTGGGGACTGGGGGAGTAGAGTAGTGGATATGACCAAATCCAAACTTAGGATAATGAATGTATTAGCTTTCCCCTCTTCACACGGGGACAAGCCATACCGTATCGCTAGGATACTATTGTAACCCAAACCGGTCATATTCATTACCTATTCACATCACTATATTGTATTATTTCAAAACTGTTCATCTTAAAATTGTTTAAAAGTGCATGTCATAAATTGTTATTTTAATTGTTAAAGTTTGCACGAATTGTACTTTGCTCCCTCCTGACTGGAGACAACATTTTAGGTATTTCTGATGACCTGGAGATGCTAATCAATAGCTACTACGATCCTGACTTGTACCTGGCGGTACTTCCAGCTGATGAGGATGATGTGGCGTCAACTTAGATGCTACTTAGAAATTAAGAATTTTTAGTTGCTCTTTTAATTCCAGTTTATGAGCCTTGTATTTAGAACAAGTTTTTTTTTAATTATCGCTAAATAAAAGTTGTGGCAATTATCAGTTTCAATCTTGTTGTTGATTTACCTGCAAATGGGATTACAGCTTACTGCCGCCGTCTCATCAACGGTGCAGGCTGGACATGATCCGATTCGACCCAAGTATTTGGGGACCGGGTCGTGACACTCTAGTTCGAATACCACTACATAAACTCGACCTGCATGGGCCACCACTAAAAACGTGTCACGACCCGCACCCACTGTGAGGGTACGAGAGCGTAACAACGCCCAGCCTACGCCGCAGTGTCGGCGGTAGAACGCTGTTCTAGGTCATGAACTATAACTAACATAATATGAATGCTCTCCATAAGGAGGCCAACACAGAGGTACAACTCAATCACAATCTAGAGATAGAATATGACACGATAAAATAGATAAGAGAATCCTCAACCGAGGTACAACAGAAATGAAATACAAGTCTCAAGATCTCTACAATATACAAACTCTGAATCAAGAACAACAACTAAACATAAAAGGAAAACAGTCTAAACTATCTATACTAAGCAAGGTATCGTCCTCAGTAGCTGCCTGAACCTCCCCTGGGGTCCAGGTCGCGAGTGTCAACTAGGCAAACTCCAAGTAAGGGTGCAGGATGCCTCATCATCCTCTGTAAAATTTTCAACAGGTCCAGTCAGGACGGGAGCGAGCACAAAACATCTCACGCAGTTCATATCATGTTAGGAAATATAAAGCATGCAATAGAGTAAGGTACATAAAACGCTGAAAGTAAGAAGTATATGAAAAACAGTAGAAATTTGATAACAGGAAATATCTAAATATGATAAATAAGAACTGTAAGCCTACTGTGATTTAGAGTACAACATGGTTATGTAAACGGTCTAGGAAAATGCAATGGTAACTCCATTGTACGTGGGTGTACAATAGACATATACAATAGTTATACAATCTTGTACAATAGGATTTGAGTACATAACCAATTCTACTCCCCCTCCCCAATCAATACACAAGGATCCACTCCAGTTACGTTATCTTGCACAATAGTGTACAATGTTATATAATAGATGTACAATATTATACAATAAATGTACAATGTTATACAATAGTTGTACAATGTTATACAATAGTGTACAATAGTCTATCCCTGGGACTCATGTGATACTGAGAGTACAATATGTACAAGGAGTATACAAGGATATAGGTATTCAATAAATACAATATGAAAGTGAAACGCACATCACAATATGTATCTAGTGAATACAAGGGGATAACATCCCAAAAGGAGATCCATATAGTATCAATCCGTGATAACAATCGTGTCAGCATCAAGTACAGTAATCTAGAGCAAGAATGTAAATCCAGACAAGTATGAAACGGTCAGAGAATGTACTCGCCTCGTATCTGAATGTCTGAAGTAAATGTACGGTCCGAGATGAGATACCTGACTCCTAGTTAGAGCAACACAAGTCAAGATGTACACAAGAAATGATAAATATAATCTACAATGCATCTGCATGCTGTCTAGATCAAACTAGACTAAAGTCAATACTTGGTCAACTCCAGTCAACTAGACTAGTCAAACTAGGTCAACTAGGTCAAATCCTAGCCCAACAAGTCTAATAAATCTCACTTGGCCTAACCAAGCCTAGTCTAGAAATCACACACCAATCACAAGGCTATACAAGCCAAACACAAGCCATCACATTCAATATTATACATAAGAGAAAGGAAGCTAACATGTAAAGCTATGTGTGTGTGTGAACATGGAGGTGTACATGAAAAGAGAATTCAACACTAGGCCCTATATCACATATCTGTATATATAACTATAGAAAAACTCTATTTACCACATTAACACATTTAGCCATGTATAGTGTATATATATATATATATATAGAGAGAGAGAGAGAGAGAGAGAGAGAGAGAGAGAGAGAGAGAGAGAGAAAGAGAGAGAAGAGCATGTGTATGTGTTCATGGGTGTGTGTGTGTGTCATGAAAGTGCACAAGAACATGTGTGTGTTATCATGAAATGAGTGTTAGGCAATGTGTGAGTGAGAGTGTCAATGAGTGAGGGTGTGAGGGTTATATAGTGTAGTGTGCATTGTGTGTGGAGTGATAGTGAGGTATGACAGTTGTGTAGCAAAGTGTCAATAGGAAGTTAACATTCACATATATGAGTTCTCATGTATCTCTTATTTAGTGAAACAAAACTAAATTCCAGTTTTATTCCTAACAAGGCTACATATATTACATCTATTATTACATTACATTTATGCTTGTATTCATTCATCATTCATTTATTCTCTTGCACCACTATATGCACCATACATTACATACTATGAAACCTACATATTCATTACAAGCCATACTTATACATATTTACATTAGATAGGATACTTATACCTCATACATCATTTATTTAAACATTTACTCATGCTTGCATTCTCTATTTAATTACATAATGTATATACATTAATATGGGTTAAAATCAAATAGAACATTATATTACACACAAGGGTGCACAAAATGCATATGCCGAATAGTAACTCCTACTAATAATCAATACTGTACCATCTCAGCATGAATTAAAATCTAGGATTAAAGTATGTTATAGATCTATGTTTTAGCTTTCCGAAACTTTAAACGGATCGCGTTTTCGTTTCCGAAAACTCCCGAAATCGCAAAAACACCGAGAACGCGTTTGTCTTTCGTACAGCTGACACTCAAATAATTCTCCAGAAAGTTACAGAAAGAATTAGGCCTATTAATACATGTTTTTGGAAAGCTAACTTCAATACGCTTCTTTTAAAAAAACGGGAGATTAAACCGAGCTTTGAGCTAGAAGTTATGACATTTCTAAGTTATGGCTGAAATAAAAAACGTGGATAAAAATCATGACGGATTTGGGTAGTTTGAGACAAAAGAACACAAGTATATAACATAATATATCAAGAACTCACTCTCTACACTAATATATATATGAGACACTATAGAACACATCTCCAATACAAAAATATGAGATTAAACATGTAATAATTCATTCATACATAACAACAACACATAGTGTGTCCAAATTTGGGATTTTCCCACATAGACACAACCACAACACAAAGTACACTCCTATGACCTCCAAATAGACACGAAATGGACACAAATGGAGATGCAACCATGGGGGTCATTCCTATGGGTTCAAAATAGACCTATATGCATGAGGAAATGAAAAGGAGAAGGGATTTATACCTTCCGGTAGATCGAATCAAAGAGAAGCCTTCTCGGAGCGACACCGACACGTAGAGATTCCAAAAGGACACGAACGAGCTCCGAATCCTCCCAAACTTGGGTAGCTTCCTCCTTGGCTAGAATGGAGAAGGAAAGAAGAAGATTTGGTGGCGAAATGGAAGGATTTGGTGAAAAAATTGTTAGGGATTGCTCTCTAGAAATTTGGGGAAGAACAAGAGAGAGAGTGTGGATGAGAATAATGAAATGAACTTGAGCCTATCCTCTCCCAAAGTGGCTGGCCATATGGGGCTATTTGTTCTATTATGGTAAGGTCCAAAATGCCCCCACCAACCTATTCTATGAGTATTAGGAAAGGGCTAATTGGTTGGGGCTAAATTAGTCATTCTAAAGTCTCTAATCACACTAACCTTATCCATAATAATTAGTCTAACCTCTAACTAAAATATTTCTATCATGTGGACTAAATTTAATATCATGTGGGCCATGCCTAACTAGTGTGTGGGTCCCACTAGAGTCAAACTACCCCCGGGTCCCCATTTCAAGTCGGATTGAGTTGAAATTCGAACCCGACTCAAATAACCCCAAAACAATATCATAAATAATAAAATGATATCAAAATAATTCAAAGAGGTCAAATGCAAAAATATCCTTAGGCAAAAAATGATATTAAAATATTATAATCACATGGTTAGGCTCTAGGTCAAACAGTCTCTAGGGTTTCACTAGCAAAACGTCAAAACCACAAGTCATGAATTTAAATATTTAAAATAATTTAAAAATCACTAAAAATCATAATATGAAATAAATATCATTAAATAATTATTATAATTATAAAATTTCAAAATTACCCTTATCTGAAAAATTGGGTGTTACATCGCATAATCCAAGTAGTATCCATTCACGCAAACTTCAAGTTTATCTTCTCAAGTCATCCAAACATTCATTTCTATCAAAATCCCAAAGTAGTTCATCCGAACAACAACATTTTAGACGATCATCATTCCTCGAATCAGAGTACCCCCGAGTTATCATACATTGATCTTTGACATGCCTCAACACCATCGATGATATACATAACTTGACGATCTTCCTTTGCAACGAACTTCGAGTCATGCAACTGATGCTATCATCCCAACTGGGTATACGATCAACTCTTACAAATCCAAGATCAATTTAGTTATACTATCTTCCGAACAAGTTATATGACCAATTCGTTCAAGCACAAAACCACATTTATTATCGTCCATCTTAGATCATCGAGCAATGTATTTTCTCAAATCATATCATTCTATACTAACTCAAATCCTCGAGCAATTTCTTCGTAGATCTTTAGAGTCATTTTCGTATCTTCAATCAAACATTTCCATGCACGCTATATTTCCATTGTGCTATCTTTTTTTAGTCAAATTCAAAATTCTATTTTGTTCAGTTTTGTATCAACATTTTTATATATGGTCCTTATCGATTTTCTCGATTGAGTCATCCATTCCACTATACCTTAACTTTTCCTTAATTTCTTCTACCTACTCAATCATTTTGTATTTCATACTCAGCGCAATCCTAATCCGATGTGCATCATTTTCTCGTTTGTTCGAACCAGATTCATACTGGCTATCAAGTCACGGCTAACTTTGAAACACTCTTTCTAAGGCTTTGCGTAATTCCATCGCTTGCTGATAGACTCATTTGTACCTCGATCCTCAGTCGATCAGATATCCCCAAGGCTATCCTATACACCACTCAGGGGTGAAGTTAATCGAGAAATCCTCAAAACAATTGTTCGAATTACAACCGATCACTTTGAATCACCACTCGAACAATTCCTCAAAATCCAAGCACATTCCATTTATATTGCATCGAGATATCTTTTCGATTTTACCTCAATCGATAGTTATCTCATATACTCAAATTGAGTCCAACTCATTCTCATCCAAAATAAATTGAATCCCCCACACAACTTTGCTAACGTCGACGTAAATCTTGGTGTACATTGCCCAGCTCAACTCATTCAACTGTGCCTTACGTGAAACCATCTTTGTTCAACCAAATTTTTTTCCTTCATGACATTTTATAAAATATATGGACTTATATGGAACATCCCGCAAAATGTTGAGAGAGAGACCGCACCAAGGACATCGATTGCGGAAACAACATTTAGTACGAAGACAAACATCAGAATTAAATAATTCAATCGAAATTCCAAGGACGTAAAGCCGTTCTTTGATACCACTGTCATACCTCGGTTCTGCAAAACCAATCGTCCTCGCTAGGGCGTGATCTCGCACGATCCTAAAGTTGTGCTCGCGCAAGGTGAATGGCTAAACCGATCGATTAGAAGCTAAACGCCCGAGTCACACAGAAGACATCAGCAAAAAAGTAGAACAACAAAAGAAACACAAGTGTTGAAAATAAAATTAGAACTTTATTGATAAGAATGAAAACATTACAAGGGGCTGGCTCTAGGACAAGATTTATAATTCACTCAAGCTCACAATCTCTCTGAATACAAATACTCACCTCTCTCTCATCTCTTAATACAAATAATCTTGTCTTGAGGCATGCAACTTGAGGAAGGTGATGTCCATACATTATGTCATATATAGATGAAGTCTTCAATGCGACCGTACCCCTCGAAAAGCCAAGGAACTCCATGCCTCAGCGCATCCAAGTGAGCTCTATATCGTACGAGCAAGTACCTATGACATGTGCATAAAAATTGGTGGTACATAACCGTACTAGCGAGTGAGCCCCTTGGCCACCCAAATAAAACAACACGTTCATTTAGTTAGTTCTCCACATGATTTTGGTTGTATTTCTAATCTGGCCTTAGGATTAGTTCATTGAATAACTATAAGTCTACTCGTGTACAATATCGTGGTCGTGCTCCAAGATCTTGTGACCATGCTATAAAATCTATTTGTGCCAACATCGTGGTCGTGCCATAAGATCCATTCGTGTATCATTATCGAGGCCGTACCTCACAGTATAATATATTTTTACTCGATACTTGCCCTACGAACTTTCCTCCATTTTGTCGAGGATATGGCTAAATTATAGACTTGTAAACTTAGTGGCCGTAATATCCTAGTCGTGCTCCAAGACCTTGTGATCGTGCTACAAAATCTATTTGTGCCAACATCGTGGTCATGCTATAAGATCCATTCATGTATCATCATCGAGGCCGTGCCTCACAACATAGTGTATTTTTACTCGATACGTTCCCTACGGCCTTTTTCCCATTTTGCTATAGAAATGGCTAAATCAAAGACTTGTGAACTTAGTAGCCTTTTACCTATTTCGTCATGGAAATGCTTAATGATATACTTGTGAACTTAGTGTCAACGACTCAATTTATGACACCACGCCTCGTGACAAAATATGTATTTCTGTTATAGTTAAATCTTAGGCTCCAAACTCATGTTACGCATCGTATACACATTTATTGACTCATTTGTATAGTGCATACATTTTTTGACTCATTTGTACAATGCATACTTCTTGACAATCTAATGCATGCACGCGGGTAGCCGCTCTTATGTTGACTCATCTATGTGAAAGGGTCACTAGCATCACAAGCTTTTCTGGACAATAGCCGAGTTTTAGACGGCGGCCCTTTCAGCGCGGGTAGCGAGCCGTACTGAAAGTTCCTGAATAACCCATCTGAGTGCCGTATGCCAACACGGCTATTTTCTTTTGCTCCTCCCAGGCCATAGTCGGTATCGTCTCCAGGTTACCATTCGAAGAGCCATTTCTTGTGCACAGTTATCCAATGACCATGCAAGACTTGACTAAACTTACCGTCCTACACAGTTATTACTCATTCACAGTTCCATACTTTTTTCTTCCACAGTACCCATTGTTTCAGGGTCGGCCTCGACGAGCTCCCATTGTTTCAGGTATTGCCTCGGCGTGCTTCCAATATTTCAGGGAGTGCCTTGGCGTGCTATAGTTCTAAGAACTTTCCATTCATGTTACCGTATCTTTGACTCAACTCAGGAATAACTACTTGTTAGCCTCCTGTATATTCAACTTGAACCAACCGTGTTCCGTGTCATGCCTCAAATCAAGTCATACTCTATATGACAAGCCTTCGAAACCGTAGAAATATTGCAATCTAATTGTAGGGCCGTGCCTACCATGTCAAGCAAATTGATAATCTTTGTGTCAACATAAGAATGTTACTTTTGCCCAAGTCATAGGATCGAAGCAAGTCGTGGGATCGAAAGACCAAGTGCCAATTTAAAAACCAAGCGTGACGTGCTTACCTAAGAATTAACTGTCCATATTTTCTATGTTCTATGCAATCTGACTCAGAGTGAGATTATTTTTTTATCTATATGGGTACGTCTCTTTTATTAACAAACCTGCTCAGTGCATTCAAAACATCCAGTTTATTAGTGTGAAGACCAAGCAGAGGCAAGTTCATCGAAGCCACCCACCTGAACGAGGAGTTGCCTCGACCGAGCGAAACTTCGAGCAAGCTATTGTATAGCCAAGTCCAAACGCTATTGCATTTTGATTCCTCCGGTTGACCTGAGTGGGGTGGGGCACTACAGAACCCTTATAAGGCCATTCGTCGGAGTTTTTGCGACACCTTTTCTCTCTCACCAAGCAACGGTAGTCTAGTTATCGCCATAACTGATCGACTTGGCCATTGCCAAATATGAAGGTAAGCACATTCCGCTATCATGACGCGTTAAGTGGTATCAGAGCAGCACATACCCAGGATTTCAAAGCCTTTGAGAATCTTTCCTTTCTAAAACAATAATGGAGAAATCTGTCATGTGCAAGAAGTTTAATGCCCTGCCAGGTAACTTTGAAATCTTATTAATCAAAGTTGACACCCTGTCAGATAATGTTGGCATAATGTCAAACAAAGTTGATGCCATGTCTGACAAACTATACAAAGTACTAGATTTTCTTGGTACCAAATATAATGTTGTGGTTGATTTCATAAGAATACAGCCTACAGAGGCAATAGGCACAAACATCGTCCTACTACTATCCGTCCACAAAAGAGACTCGAGCATGTCCACAACAATTGTCCCCTTAGAGCACCAGTTGTCGTTGTTGACTATCAAAGCGACGAGATTGAGAATAACATATCAAAGTTGGATGCAAAAATTGTAGATGCAGAGATAAAACCTTCATCCCTTCAAGAAGAGACTTTCTCATTCGAGGGAGCATCGAAGAATTCACCAATATCGAAAGCTTCTAATGCCAATGAAAGACCGCTTCGTCACAAGCCTCACATCAATCCACCAGACACATCGTCTAAGTTCGATTGTCAGTCCCTGGATTTTCAAGATGCTGCGAAAAGTCCTACATATATGTGTTTTCTTCAGACAACTTCAATGCTACCTCTTTCTTGCATGTTATCTACATAAATACCTCCTTAGAGACAAAATCTCATGGACATGAGCTTGTGCCAAAGAAGGATGGCTCATGGCGTATGTGCATCAATAATAGGGCTATCAACTGCATCACCATCAGCTACAATCAGATCCGGATCCGATCTAGTGAGGAATGGAAGACTGTTTTCAAGACCAGAGAAGGTATGAATGTCTCGTTATGCCTTTGAACTTTTGAATGCACCAAGAACATTTATGCACCTTAAAAACCAAGTTTTAGAGACATTGATAAGAAAGTTTGTAGTCGTCTACTTTGACGATATCCTGATATAAAGCAAGAGCCGAACTGATTATATGAAGCACCTCAGGGAAGTTCTCAATCTTCTTCGAATTAAGAAGTGTAGCTTACTTACTAACCAACTCATCTTCTTGGGATTTACGATTAGCGCCGATGGTATCAGTATTGATGAAGAGAAGATTCGAGCAATTCGAACTGGCCTGCTTCAAAGACAATAACTAAAGTTCAAAGCATCTATGGTGTCACCAACTTCTACCGACGATTCATCCACTAATTCTGTGCTATCGTGACACCAGTAAAAAAAATACATGAAGACATGCATGTTAGGAATGAAATACAAAAACCGTTCTCCCAACCAAGAAGCCTGCAAGAGAACCGAGCAATAACAACGCACAAAACCAAATGCCAAAAATACAAAGAACTAAATCACAGACATAGAGAATTTTTGACATGGAAAACCCTTGCGGCAAAGTCACGGGACGATCGGAGTCCAACCCTGAAAAGCCTCTACTAATGGAATAGAAGATTACACCCTCTACATGCTCCTTGCTGATCCAACATGGATCACCACAACTTTTTGGAATAAAAAAATAATCACGGACACATGAAGAACGAAGATGATAAGAAATAGAATTACCCGAAAAAACCCTCTCTTCGAAAATGCCGTAAATCTCTCATTTTTCCTCCCAATGATGCAAAGCATTCTTGTCACCTTTTTTTCTCTCTATATATTATTTATCAACTTCCATGCATCAACCTTTTATAAACCCTTACATAAAAATATTGAAAATATGGAAGCTCAATATATATGGAAAATCCAATACATATCAACCATATATTTAATGAAAATTCAATCATAATTGGGTTGCCATAAATTGGAAGTCAATTATATGGAAGTCAATATATAAAAGATCCAATCATAAATATATGATCAAAGTCAAAGATGAAAACCCAATCATATATTTTCTTACCATATATGTTACAATATACGGCGACATATGTACTCCTTGAGCTTCTCTGACACACGAATGACTCTCATTGCACTCCAAAATATTCCTCACATAGGTTGAGAACCCCATCCACTCCAACAAATATTTTCCTTCCCAACTAAGTAGAGGATCTCATCAAACCGATGATTCGCATGCAGTCCGCACAACCAACCGGGTCTATACGGCCAGGGTTGCCGCGTACATCTAACTTGCACGCGCAACCTGGCGAGTGCCCCCTAGCGCAACCCAAGCACAGGCGGGTGGGAGTTCTGGATTGGCACATCCGGTACGGCAAGCTTTGCCACTGATGGATGTTGTCTTGCGCACGGGGACCATCCTCCCATCCGCGCAACCCGATGGTTCTATACGGCCACTTTTGGCGCGTACACCTGACTTGCACGCGGGGCTAATGCCTATATCGGTGCAACCTGGCGAGTGCCTATTTGGCGTAACCCAAGCACAGGCTGGTGGGAGCACCGTTGGCAAATCCATTCAGGCGCAGGCGCAACCTGGCTCGGGGCTAATGCCCCTAGCTGCACAACTCGACGGGGGCCACTTTGGCGCAACCTGCGTTCTAGCTTATGGAAGCCTGGTTGGCGCTTCTCAGGCACAGGCACAACCTGGCACGGGGCTCTTGTCCCTATTTGTACAATTAGACAAGGGCCCCGTTGGCGCAACCCACGCACATGGCGCAACCCAGTGCTTCGATGCTGATCCAGGCGCATCCCAGGGGGCCTGATGCATAACCCAGCAGCTGCTGGATGTCGACCCCCATTATGCTTCTCATAGTAGAGGTAGTGCGGTTATTTTTCAGGGTGCTACCCAGATATCTAACAGGGCGATAGGCACACCCAGCCCTCATCGATGCAAGACGATATCTATTTCCCATCCCTGTCACAAAGAGTATCCACTTCCAGTGTTACAACCCGGGGAATGGGGCAACAATATCTAACCGATCCTCTAGCACAAACTTTATCGCAGTCGGGGGCCAGGCAGACTGCCCAGACTTCGACTTCTCAAGGACTCCAAGCTCAACCTCCTTACAGCTACCCGGCGACAGCAATCCCATCCTTTGTGGACATTATCAGGCCTGAGCGGATGAAATCTAAGACCTTAACGGCCCCAAATATGGAACTGCCAGAACTGGAGCTACCTACTGCTGATGCGCAATCTATTTGTATCCCTTTCTCCTCATCTGAAGTATCATCGCTTTTAGAACTCTTCCCATTCACCTTTGTGCTTGAATTCACCAGGGGCTGTCCCAAAATTAATAGGGTCCAAGACGTCGTAGCCACCTGGAAACTCGAGGCTACTTATAGGGTTGCTCCGCTGGACCCAAATCAC
This sequence comes from Iris pallida, assembly GCA_029216955.1. NCBI lineage: Eukaryota > Viridiplantae > Streptophyta > Magnoliopsida > Asparagales > Iridaceae > Iris > Iris pallida. Next base: position 12,435,467 of record JANAVB010011200.1, on the reverse strand, counting down.
ATTCTCCTTCACCTAGCAAATCTGTCTGACTACAACATAGTCAGGACTAAAGGATCATGCAAAGTCGACTCACACACAATGTTAATTGTCAAATGGTCCCAGGACTTCAACAAAATGGAAGAATCCTCGATAGTGTCTATTTGGGTCACTTTCCCCAATCTTCCCCTCATATGCTTTGTACCGGCAACTATTAGGCATGTGGCGAACTCATTTGGTACCTTTGTGGCTATGGCAGAGGAAACCAGAAATCTAACTAAAGCTAATTATGCCAGAATCTGTATGGAACTGGATGTCTCCAAAGATCTGTCGAAAGCTATAGAAATCCTACTGGGAGATAAACCCCATACTCAACAAATCATCTACGACAGCAACATCCGATACTGCAACCACTGCCGCATCCGTGGACACTCTTGGGAAACTTGCTACATGGCACATCCGTCTCTGAAGAAGAAAACAACCCATAAAGAAGCTCCTCCTCAGATGACAATACCTAATAACAAACAACCCCTGCTTCTCCTTCCTAACTCCCACGTACGGTTCAAGGACAACACAGGCAACCCTAACTCCATGGATCAAGACTGCAGGCAGAAGATCACCACCTCCCCTCCGAAAAGTGCTAACTCCAATATCAAAACGTCCGACTTAAATCTGACCAATAAATTTGATCTTCTAGCCTCGGAGCAGGTTGATTCAGACACAGATCCCGTTGAACCCCTCGAGCACGCCAACCAACCGATGAGCCAGACTCCCAAAGAACCATTACTTAAGGCTACGGAATCGGCCGCCTCCTTCACACTTATTGAGGAGACTAACACTCAGGAAGCGGTAACCCAACTAGAGGCGTATCACTTTGTGGAAGACCGTCAGGTGCCCAAGAGTGGAACTCAGGAGATGGCACCCATAGGGGAGCCCTCAGGGGCTCGTCTACTTGACACCTCTGAGTCCCCTAACTCTATAGACAATGGGATTAATGAATAGGGTGTGGACCCACTGTCGTTTGTGTACTGCCAGAGCCCCCCCCAACCAACCAGCATGTACCTCTACAGCAGCCCCATATGGGGAGTTTGTTCGTAAGCACAGCCGATTCAGCATACCCGCCACTATTGTTGAGTTCAAGACCGACCTGGCAGGCCGACAATCTCCGGACTCCGGGGAACCCACAGACACAAAGATAAACAGTATCATGACATTCAAGTCCAAAGAAAAACTATGGGATAAATTCGAATCGGACGGCTCTGAATATGACCCAATGTCAGACCAAGATGATGATATCACCGTTGGTTCTAGTTCCCTGGATCGTATGGCAGACGAAGAAATAGCTTTGGCTAACCAACAGGAGAACTTACACGATGAGGAAATCGCGCGATCGAAGTAACAGAAAAGACAAGAAAGAAGAAAAGCTGCCGGGCCGGCTAAATACCTCAAGGACCAGGCAGAGATGGACAACTTATTGATCCCCGCCAGGTTGACCAGAAATAAGGCATCTAACCATAACTCTATGCCCAAAACTATATAAACCAGGCGACGGAAGGACGCCGACAACTCTATGATTCACTGAATAGGTATTAAAGCCATATGCTGGAACGCATGGGGCATACGGAATCAACCTACCAGATCTTACCTCAAATATCTCAACAATAAATACTCTCCTGATTTTATAGCCATTCTTGAACCTATGATAGATGGCGACAATATCCAAGACCTTGCCAAAGACATTCATATGTCGTATTACTTCCATGTGGGACACCTTAACACATATATTTGGATATTCTGGAACAATGATATCGATGTGGTGGTGAAAGAGACCAATAAGCATTTCTCTACTATAACATCCGGATTAATAGATCGGGGAATATGCTGGATCTCTCGGTTGTTTATGCTAGCTGTGTGGCTAATACCAGAAAGGTGCTATGGCATGATCTCACTTCTATATCGAACAACATAAACCGTCCGTGGATGCTGGCTGGCGACTTTAATGTGGTCACGTCGGCGGAAGAGAAGGCTAGGCCGGGTACCATTAATGCGAATGCGGTGGCAGACTTTAACAGATTCATCTCGAATATCGGCCTCATTGATGCTAGCTATCTCGGACCGATTTACACTTGGTGCAATGGCCTCACTAACAAGCCCAATACATGGGAGCGGCTGGACCGTGTCCTTTACAATACTGAATACCTTCTTAATAGCCCCCTACCTCCGTTATGCACCTCCCCCATATAAACTCTGACCACTCCCCTCTCCTCATCACTCCCTCGGATACTATACCCTGGACCAGTTTCGCTTCCAAAAGGATGTGGTGCGATCACCCGACGTTCATGGATATGGTTAAGGAAAGTAGGGACGAGGTTTGCCATGACCTGCCACTCTTCAAATTACATAATAAACTTCATAGACTGAGATCGGCTCTGAGAGACTGGAATTGGAATGTCTTTGGGGATCTTAGGAAACAGAAGCGGGAGCTGTAAGCGGAGATTGATGATCTAGAGGCGTCCCTTCAGATTCAATGGAGCGATGCTGGGGGCGATGCTCTGCTATAGGTTAAACATAGTCTGGACACGGTCTTGGCTTTGGAAGAACAGCTTCTTCAGGATCAGGCGAGGATTAACTGGGTCAAAAATGGGGACTGTAACTCCACTTTCTTCCACGCCGTCATTAAAGAATGGGCCAACTCGAATAAAGTACGGCTTTACGATCATGATGGGACCATTGTGGATGATCATATTATTATGGACAAGGCAATCCTTTACTTCTCCAAGTTCTTTGCACCTGTGCCAACCACGGACCCGGATAACTTCATCGATTGTATCCCGATGCTTATCTCCGATGAGCAGAACACAGAGCTGTCTAGGCTCCCCCAGGAAGATGAAGTTGAGAAGCGATTATGTCGCTGAACCTGCAGGGAGCCCCAGGGCCGGATGGATTCACAGGGGTTTTTTATTCTAAATGTTAGCATATCATCAAATTGGACCTTTTGGCCGCTATCAAAGATTTCTTTTCAGGAATCCAACTCCCCAAAGGCATCACTTCTGCTAACCTGGTTCTCATCCCCAAGACGTACAAGCCCGCAGATATTCAGGATTTTAGATCTATCAGCCTTAGCAACTTCTCTCACAAAATCATCACCAAAATTTTGGCAGAAAGACTTGCGGGAGTCCTCCCTTTCATCATATCCAGGGAGCAATCGGGTTTCGTCAGAGGCCGTAGCATTCATGAGAATATTTGCCTGGCGCACGAAGTCATTGGGAACATTGACAACAACATCGTCGACGATAATATGGCGATAAAGCTAGACATGTCTAAAGCTTATGACAGGGTCAACTGGAGGTTCCTGATCCGGGTCATGCGTCAATTCGACTTTTGCCAAACATGGATAGACCTCGTCTTCAGAAATATATCTAACTGCTGGTATTATGTCTACATCAACCGCAAAACGGGAGGATTCTTCACTCTGTTAGAGGTCTGAGACAGGGTGACCCCATTTCTCCTGTCTTATTTATTATAGCCCACGGTGCCCTAAGCAGGAAAATTTCTAATCTCTGCCTCCATGGACACATCAAGTACTTCTCTGGGTGTAGAGATAACCTTCCCATATCCTACCTATTCTATGCGGACGATAGCCTCGTCTTCCTCAATAGGGGCAGCGACAGTATCGACACTCTTCTGAAGACGCTTCAGGACTACTCGATCACCTCGGGTCAGGAGATAAATATAAGTAAATTGGTGCTCATTGTCTCCCAGAAGGATCATATGGCCGCTCGGGCGGAGGATATTGCCACGAGGACGGGTTTCTCAATCACTCATCTGCCGATTCATTACCCGGGGGTGCCTCTCTTTAAATTCAGAGCTAAACATGAGTACTTCTTCAACATGATGGAGAAATTCGAGAAAAGGATCTCAGGATGGAGAAGGAGACTTCTGTCCTTCAGGGGGAAGATTACCCTCCTCAAAAGTGTGCTTACTGCACTCCCTATTCACGCCCTTTCAGTTATCAAAGCCCCCAACAAACTTCTCAAGAATTTGGAGAAATTTATGGCAGCCTTGCTCTGGAACTCTAAAGATCAACATCGGACCAGATGGATTTTATGGACCAATGTGTGTCGACCGATGGATGAGGAAGGGCTTGGAATTAGATCTCTTGACCAGGTTATGACCGCTTTACATGCTATAAGATGCTGGGCGGTGATTCAAGACGAGTCGGTTTGGGCCTAGTATATGATCAAGAAGTACGGGGATCCGACCGCTCCCGGATACTCCCTACCCTACTCCCCTCACTGCTCTGGAGATCTATGATAAAGATTTTTGGAAATGTTTACTCCAAATGCCAATGGGTTCTGGGCCGTGGCAACATACCCATCTAGGGTTAGAAATGGTATGGTACTTCTATCCCCAAATCGCCAAAATTTATCTACAACCCTTCCATACGATAGATGCTGGCCTCACCTATGGTGCGTAGATCCTTGGAGGAGGAGGTTAATATATGAGATTTTCTGACTGTTGAAGCCAATGCCTGCCTGGACGGGATTATTCTCAACAATGAGAAGGACATGATAGTTTGGACTCCTGACCGCCACGGAGAGTTCTCTACTAAATCTTACTGGGACCAACACCGTAGGAGAAACCAAATCGACTCCTGGAGTAAATTATGCTGGAACAAGTACATTCAACCGTGCATAGGCGCCTTCCTTTGGCGTCTTCGCAGAAATGCTATTCCTGTAGAGGCCAGACTTATTTCCATGGGGATCAATCTCGCTTCGAGATGTGTGTGTTGTGCTAACCCGGACTTTAAAACGAATGATCACCTGTTCATCATGGGTGAGACGGCTCAGATGGTATGGTATCACTTCAGTATCAAGTTCAATCTCCCCACCGCGCATTCCTCGATCGACCAACTTGCTCAAGTATGGCTTTTAAACTTCTCTCCCTCTTCTCTCTCCATCCCGACGGTCATCAGCAGGAACATTATCATTGCATATGGATTATGGGAGATCTGGAAGCAAAGAAACTCTATTCTTTTCAGCAATGGGCAGAGAAACTACCGGGACATCATCCGACAGGTTACAACTCAGCTTCAACACACCTTCTCGGCTCATAATCTGGGTACGGACGGCTTGGGTCTGCTTCCTTTCATCCGGGCGAACGACGCGAGATGGGTGGCTCCGAGGACGGGTGAGAAGATGAACATGATGACTAAGAACTGTCACTACCATATTTCTAGTTTGAGGGTAAATTTGTCATTTTTGGGGTAAATTAAAATTATTAGTATTAATTAGGATTTATGGGAATTTTTAGGATTTATTTTGGATTTATTTGGACTAGTTTGATTTTTGACTAGTTTTGACTCATGTAGACCAACCTAGGAACTAACCCTAGTTAGTTGGGCTTGGTTTATAGGAACGAAATAGTAAAGCATAATACTCTAGAGGGGGGGTGAATAGAGTTGGTAGCAGAATAATGCTAAATAAAAATGTTAGCAGCACAATCACAGAATATTAATCACAACTGAAATAATGTAAAGGCAAAGTTAAGAGAGCAAACGCAAAGACAGCGATGTATACTGGTATCCCTCTGTTGAGGACTAATCCAGTCGGTAGAACTCTTGCTACCAGTTGAATCCACTATTGGAAAAATCGCAAGTTTTCTTACGAAGTCCTTGCAACTTCTACAACGCGAGCTTTGATACGAAGAACTCGTCCAACTTCAAATGTGAAGAGGTATTCTTCAATCAAGCCTTCTGATTACAATCTCTCAGAAACTTCTAGACCGTACCGCACTGGCAAATTGACTAGAGAATTGTAATTGGCTTGGGATCTGAAATTGAAAGCTCTAGAAAACTCTTTGGAAGACTGAAAGCTTTAGATAGAGAGAAGATTGAAAGTGAATGAGTGAGTTGAAATGATCGAAATCCTTCTCTATTTATAGGAGTTCCAAAGGCAGACTTCTGTCAGAATTCGGGCAGAACTCTATGAGCAAATCTCGGTCAAATCCGTAACTGCAGGAGGACCAAGTTCCAGAGTTTCAAAATCACAACGGCCACTAACCGAACTCTGGCCGAACTCTGGCCGAGTTCTGTCAGGGTTAGGTTAGGGTTTTTAAAAATAGGTTTTGGTGATTTTTGAAAACCTTTTTGAAAACCTTTTTGTAAATATTTTGATAGGTCATTTAAAAAATATTTTGAACTATTTTGGGGATAGCCTATTTGCCAGTACGACTCGGTGTACAACATATTCCTAGACTCAAATAAAATAAAAATTATATTGCATAGGAAATACAGACTCGAGTAGGCAAACAGATCTTCAGTCTTGAACGGAGTGGATAGCCAATCTTTCTTATGTCCAAGAAACCGAGATGTCCCAACTAGCTTTGTATATCCAGACAGAGATTGATCAATTATTAAAATCAGGTTGACCATATGACCAATGGGCCAACAATCTCCCCCATTTTGATAATTGACAAACTATGAATGATATAACATTAAGCTTGTTCAAAAAGAATCAAAACGTGAAATTGTTCATGTCCTGTATTTAACTCAAAAAAATATGTTAGATCTTTAATTTTCTCCCCCTTTGTCACTTAGCAAAATAATTGCACAAGAGAAGGCTCCCCCGCATTTAATGCAGAAGGCTCTCCCGCAATTAATGCATAAGGAACAAATAGTGAGAAAACATAATAAATAAAACATAAAGAGTAGATATACATCATCACAGGCATGTAAAGTTTCTACAAATTATCATCACATGCATGCTATTGTCTCTAAAGAATATTATCACAGGCATGCTATTGTTTCAAAAACATAAAAGAAATCTCAGGCATGCTATTTCACAGACAGAGTGTAATGAAGAAGCAGTATAAAGAGATAGTGCTTAAAACAAAGTGCTGAAAGAAACTGAAATATCATAAATGAAACACCATAAGCATGTCCATGAAAAAGTACTGAAAGCATACTACAAAGTGCTGATAAATATCAAAAGTACTGATAAAAAATACTGATAAAAACTTGGAATGTTGGAGCATTTCCAAGTATACAATAGAATGTCACTAAAAAATCAAATCACATCTCCTCATCACTATCCTCGTCATCATCATCATCAGCAGCTCGGTCAGCATGACCGGAAGGACCAGCACCAGAAGTACCAGCGCCAGAAGGATGAGTAGGGGCGCCAGCATAGAACTCACCAACGTAGTCACGAGGTGCACGATACCAATCATAGGCGTTACCTGGCTGGAAGTAGGCATGGACAGCCTCATCCTCACAGCGGTAACCCAAAAAAGCTGGATCACGAGGGATGGAGGCGACAGAGTGACAAGTCTGGGCAAAGCGCAGATCGGCCAAGGAGTTTGCCATAGCCTGGTAACGGGTGACGTCGCGGAACTCATGCTCGCGAGCCATGTCCGTCAACGAGACGTGCAAAGCAGATAAGTGCTGATGTATGCCCTCAAATGTCATGGCATACTGATGAGGTGGTGGAGGAGGTGCAGTAGGAGGAGCAGTAGGTGGAGCTGAAGCAGTCCGGCTGCGACGAGATAGCTGAAGAAACTTGGGCTCAGAGTCCTGAGTACAAGTCGATAGATCGATCTCAAATCGCTGAAAGATACGAGGAAGAATCATCGCATAAGAGAGATTTCGATCTCTAGCACGACATCGTCCCATCATCTGAATGATAGTCTTAGGGGTGGAAAAAGGAATCCCCTTAAGAATATGGTACATGGCGGACAGCTCAAGTGAGGTCACATCATCTTTGGAAGTAGATTTGGGAAGGATAGTGGAGTAGATGATGCGATGCAATTCGTAGTTGAACAAGTTCAGGTTGTTAGCCTTGAACTTTCCAGAACGTACTCTGTCAGGAGCACAGAGTTCCGCTTTGAAACTAGTGAGTGTCGTGCCTTCGGGAAAATCGAATTCTGTGATGTCTACTAGCGGTTCACCTTCATTGGGAATACCAAGAATCTCCGCTAGGAGGGCATCATCGAACTCGATGTCGATGCCTCCAACACGTGTGCTCACAACAAAAGTGTTAACTACGAGATTGTAATAGAATAAACGAATGGCATTAGTAGCTATCGGGAAGCACAGTTTAACAAATAGGTGTAACCCTAATGCCTCTAACAAGTGACGATGATCGGGAAATACCGTCCATTTGATCGGAGCACCGCCGCATATGGATCGGGTGGAAAAATCACCGTACCATAATAGGGCTTGGTCGAGGGTTTAGAAGAAAAACCCATCGAAAGCGCCGTCGCTCGTTTGGATCGGCGAAAAGAGTGAATCCGTGTGTGGATTCGAAGACGACCCTTCCTCACTAGGAGTGGTCTTCTTCTTCCTCTTGAATGGATTAAATTTAGGTGCCATTGAAATAAAAAGCACAAATTGAAAGGTGGAGAGAGAGGGAGTTATACCTCACGAAATTAGGATATGTTGTAGAGAATGTCGATCTCCGCACGATTCCAAATTTTGGAGAGATTTCACCAAGTAGATTGGAAGGAAAAGATTGGTGAAGAACTAGGGTTTGATGGCTCGGGTCGGCTGCTGCTGCTGTTTGAATTGGTTTGGAAGCAATGAAAGAGAAGAAGCTCTCGGGTTCTGGATATATACACAGATACCCTCAACCGAACTCGGGCCGAATTCGGTCAGAGCTCTGGCCGAATTTGCCTAGGGTTCTTCAAAGATGATTTTTGCCACTTCTTTTTCATTGTCTTATTTCAAATATTTAATTCAAAGATTAGTTATTTTAGCCTTCAAATAACATAATTAATAATGTTTTATGATTTAAATGTCTTTACACAGCGACTGTCTCAGATTAGCTGTAGGAGTACTGTCCCAGCTGGCGGAGGTTCACCGGGGAACTCTTAAATACCGCTTCGCTTCAACCGTAGTTGTGGTGACAGACAGACTCTTTATTGGCTTGTCTCTAACACAGTTTTTGCGTATTGAGATATAATCATAAAACAAAATCAATTAATATTATTGACGTCCAAAATTCCTAATTCTCGACGTAAATAATTGAAACGATCTTCCGCTAGAGGTTTAGTGAAGATGTCAGCTAATTAATTTTCAGTATCTATGTACACAAGGTTTATATCTCCATTTTGATGATGATCTCTAAGAAAATGATGTCTAATCTCGATATGTTTAGTACGAGAGTGACATACTAGATTCTTAGTCAAATTAATAGTGCTCGTGTTATCACAGAAAATGGGAATATGTGTGTAAAATAAATCATAGTCTTCTAGGGTTTGTTTCATCCACAAAATCTGAGCGCAACAACGTCCTGCGGCGATGTACTCAGCCTCTGTTGTTGATAGGGCTACAGAATTTTGCTTTTTACTAAACCAAGAGACTAAAGATTTGCCTAAGAAATGACATGTGCCACTTGTGCTTTTTCTATCAACTTTGCATCCAACAAAATCTGCATCCGAATAACCAATAAGGTCAAAGGATTTAGTTTTGGGATACCACAAGCCAAAAGAAGAAGTGCCTTTAAGGTATCTGAAGATACGCTTAACTGCGGACAGATGTGATTCCTTTGGGTTGGCTTGAAAACGTGCACACAGGCAAACACTAAACATTATATCTGGACGACTAGCAGTTAAATAAAGTAAACTACCAATCATACCTCGATACTTACGTGTGTCGACTGGCTTGCCTTGTTCATCTGAATCAAGCTTTGTTGAAGTTGCCATCGGAGTGCCAATAGGTTTGACATTGTCCAGATCGAACTTCTTTAGCAAGTCTTTTGTGTACTTGGCTTGATTTATGAATGTCCCATTATCAGTTTGTTTGATTTGTAATCCGAGAAAGAATTTCAGCTCTCCCATCATACTTATTTCAAACTCATTCTGCATACACTTAGAAAATTCTTGACACAGAGATTCATCAGTAGATCCAAATATAATATCATCAACATAGATTTGAATTAAAAGCAGCTTGCCATTAAAAGATTTAATAAAAAGTGTAGTGTCAACCTTCCCTTTTGAAAAACCGTTATCAAGTAGAAAAGAGCTTAGACGATCATACCAAGTACGAGGGGCTTGTTTTAAACCGTATAGAGCTTTCTTCAACTTGAAAACATGATCTGGGTTTTTGAAATCCGTGAAACCTGGAGGTTGTGCTACAAAAACTTCTACTTTTATAAAACCATTTAAAAAAGCACTCTTCACATCCATTTGAAAAAGTTTGAAATCATGAAAACATGCAAATGCACATAACATGCGAATGGATTCTAATCTCGTAACTGGGGCATAAGTCTCATCGTAGTCGATACCTTCTTCTTGATTGCATCCTTGAGCTACGAGTCGAGCCTTATTACGAGTCACTAAACCATTCTCATTCAGTTTGTTTCGGAATACCCAACGGGTGCCAATGACCGGATGATCAACAGGCCTGGGAACAAGTTCCCAAACTTGATTCCGTTCAAATTGGTTTAATTTCTCTTGCATAGCATCTATCCAAAAATTATCACTACATGCTTCATCAATAGTTTTGAGTTCTAGCTGTGAAATAAATGCAACACTAGAAACAATATCTCTACTGGATGTACGAGTACTTACTCCCTTGGTAATATCACCAATTACCAAATCCTTTGGATGATTTGCTGTAAATTTCAACCTTTTTGCTTCATTCTGAAGGTAGCTGGTTCCTGGATCTTCTCTAGGAGGTTCAGCTAGTGCAGAGCTTGGTTGAGAATCAGCTGGAGTTGAGCTTGGTATAGATGTATCTTCGTCATTGTCATCAATCGTCATTTGATTTAATTCATCAAAGGTGACATTGATTGACTCTTCGATGATCATGGTACGTTTGTTGAAGACTCTGTATCCTTTGCTCTTGGCCGCATAACCTAAAAATATACCTTCATCGGCCTTTTCATCAAATTTTCCCAAATTTCTTTTGTGTTAAGAATAAAACATTTACAACCAAAAATTCTAAAGTATGAAACTGAAGGAATTCTATCAAACCATAACTCAAATGGAGTCTTCTTCGATTTGGGTCGAATTAGAACTCTATTGAGAACAAAGCAAGCTGTGTTGACAGCTTCAGCCCAGAAATATTTGGGTAGACTAAACTGGTTTAACATCACTCTGGCCATTTCGGTTAGAGTTCTGTTCTTACGTTCCACAACTCCATTTTGTTGTGGAGTCCTAGGGCAGGAGAACTCATGAATAAAACCGTGTGTGTCAAAAAATTGCTCAAAATCAGCATTTTCGAATTCGCCACCATGATCGCTTCTTATGCGAGTGATCATGTAACCTTTTTCATTCTGTACTTTCTTGTAAAAGGTGACAAATTCGGATAATGCATCATTCTTGCGTGTCAAGAAATATACCCACGTGTATCTAGAGAAATCATCTACAATTACGAAAGCATAAAGTTTACCTCCGAGGCTAGCAACTCTGCTAGGACCAAATAAGTCCATATGAAGCAATTGTAGAGGTCTAGTAGTACATACTACGTTTACTGACTTGAAAGTGGATCTGGTAGCTTTGTTCCTTTCACATTGACTGCATACCGAATCCTTCTTGAATGTAATGTCCGGTAAACCGTGTACTAGCTTCTTTGTGGATAATCTTGATATTATATCTATATTAGCGTGACCGAGTCTCATATGCCACAGATGACTCTCATCACTCTTGGCCATTAAGCATCTACCTGAAATGTTAGTTTCTTCTAACAAATAGAAAACATATATATTGTCTTCCCTGATACCTTCAAAGATAGTACTACCAGTTGAGCCATCAACTATAGTACATTTGTCTTTGCCAAAGTTGATGCCATAACCATGATCAGCTAGATGACTTATGCTGAGTAGGTTATGTTTCAACTCGGTAACCAGACAGACATCCTTAATTATAGGATAGGGAGACTTACCAACATCACCGATACCAATAACATACTCTTTTAAATTATTACCCAAGGAGACATAGCCTTCCTTCTTTTTCTTCGACAGTATTACAAATAGGGTAGCGTCACCGGTCATATGCCGTGAGCAACCGCTGTCGAGGATCCATTTGCTTCTAGCATGTGAAGGGTGTTCCACCTACAAAACAGTTTGCAGATGAAACCTTTGGTACCCATTTCTTGTAGGGTCCTGAATTGTTAGCTTTAGGTATCCAAGCATAAATATTTAGATCTACAAGCTTTCTCATTCTACATGCAGATGATATATGACCAATGAGGCCATAATAATGACATTGTGTATGTCAAGTTTTGAAAGCTGAGTGGAGTGCATGGTTGGTAGGTTTGGGTTTTCTAGTATAGAAGAAAGCATACCTATAATCTTGTTTGGGCTTAACCTTTTGGGGTAAAGGTTTGATAGGGTTAGGTCTGACAGTGTTTGGCTTGGGAATGTTCCGATTTTTCGGTAAGTGACACGTGTTAGGGTAGGAAGCAGCAGGCTCAGGCTGTTTTCCTAACCTAATTTCCAATCTTTTGGAAGTGTCATACAACTTAGTATAATCAGAAGTAAGTGATTCCATTCTGATTTGTGCACATTGAAGACTTTTCTTCTCTATAGAAAGTTCTTCCTTGAGTTGGTCAATAATTTTGTCTTTCTCTTCAGATGACTTGGTAGTCTCGTGTAATAAGAGCTTTATTGAAGAAAGCTCACCAGACTCATTAACATTATTTCTAACCTCAGCTAGTAGGTCGGTAAGTCTACCTATTTCACCTTTGTACTCTTTGAGTACCTTCTTAGAGGTCTGATACTTACTACGCAGTTTTCTGTAATCAGTCATCAGGTCACTGAAGGCATCTCCTAATTGCTCAAGGGTGAAGTCATCATAAGTTTCTACAGGTTCAGTAGGTACCTGATCGGTTGCCATAAAGCATACATTTGCAGCGTCCTCTGAGTGTTCGTCTTCTGAGTCGCTGGCTTCACTTTCATGCCATATACTGGTGTTGGCAAATTTCCGAGATGTTGATCTTTTCAGGTTCCCTTTTTCATACCTGTTGTTCTTCTTGCTCGATGATGAGTTTATGGGACAATCCTTCTTCATGTGTCCCTTTTTCTTGCAGCCATAACAGACAGCATCTTCTTGGTACCAGTTGTTGCTGTTGTTCTCTTTGACTCTCTTCTCATGTCTCATGAATCTTTTGAACTTCCTTGCTAGGAGAGCTTGATCTTCAGCGTCAGATCCACTGCTGTCTGAGTCATCTTCAGCAGCTTTTCTGTGCTGAGCCTTGAGGGCGATAGTCTTCTCCTTTGGTGCAGGCTCTTCAAAATCTTGTAGCTCCAGTTCATGAGTGAGTAGCTTACCCATGAGTACTTTGAGGGACATAGTTGTGAGGTCGTTCCCTTCAATGATTGTAGTAGCCTTTGGAATCCAGTTCTTGGTGAGAGCTCGCAGGAGTTTGCGAATCTTTTCATGGTTACTGTAATCTTTGCCTAGGGAGGACAAAGGATTTACAATATCCAAGAATCTCTCGAACATTTGTGTAACTGTTTCGTTGGGCTTCATTTTGAACGCCTCGTACTCTTGAGTAAGTCTGCTGACTTTAGATTCCTTGACTTGAGTCATGCCTTCATGTGTGACTTCGAGTAGCTTCCATACTTCATTAGCCGTTGTGCAGATAGACACCCTGTTAAATTCAGTTCTGTCTAAAGCACAAAAGAGAGCATTAATGGCACGTGCGTCAAGACTGGCCCTTTTTTTTTCTTCCTCTGTATATCTGCTATGGAGTTTTTCAACTAAAACTCCATCAACATTTATACGAGGTGGCTTTTGATAGCCATCAAGAACAATGGACCATAAATCAAAATCAAGAGATTTTAAGAAGAAACTCACCCGTGTTTTCCAATATGTATAATTTGTACCATCAAACAGTGGGGGTCTGTTTGTGGCCTGGCCTTCACTTGTGAATTTTACAGTTGCCATGTGTTGTGCTGTGATCTATATAACAGTTAATTAAAATGAATAAATAATTGCACTGTTACCTTTGCTTTACCTGTAACACCCGCTCTAATACCAATTGTAGGAACGAAATAGTAAAGCGTAATACTCTAGAGGGGAGGTGAATAGAGTTGGCAGCGGAATAATGCTAAATAAAAATGTTAGCAGCACAATCACAGAATATTAATCACAACTGAAATAATGTAAAAGCAAAGTTAAGAGAGCAAACGCAAAGACAGCGATGTATACTGGTATCCCTCTGTTGGGGACTAATCCAGTCGGTAGAACTCTTGCTACCAGTTGAATCCACTATTGGAAAAACCGCAAGTTTTCTTACGAAGTCCTTGCAACTTCTACAACGCGATCTTTGATACGAAGAACTCGTCCAACTTCAAATGTGAAGAGGTATTCTTCAATCAAGTCTTCTGATTACAATCTCTGAGAAACTTCTAGACCGTACCGTACTGGCAAATTGACTAGAGGATTGTAACTGGCTTGGGATCTGAAATTGAAAGCTCTAGAAAACTCTTTGGAAGACTGAAAGCTTTAGATAGAGAGAAGATTGAAAGTGAATGAGTGAGTTGAAATGATCGAAATCCTTCTTTATTTATAGGAGTTCCAAAGGCAGACTTCTGTCAGAATTCGGGCAGAATTCGGGCAGAACTCTATGAGCAAATCTCGGTCAAATCCGTAACTGCAGGAGGACCAAGTTCCAGAGTTTCAAAATCACAACGGCCACTAACCGAACTCTGGCTGAACTCTGGCCGAACTCTGTCAGGGTTAGGTTAGGGTTTTTAAAAATTGGTTTTGGTGATTTTTGAAAACCTTTTTGTAAACATTTTGATAGGTCATTTTAAAAAAATTTTGAACTATTTTGGGGATAGCCTATTTGCCAGTACGACTCGGTGTACAACATATTCCTAGACTCAAATAAAATAAAAATTACATTGCATAGGAAATACAGACTCGAGTAGGCAAACAGACCTTCAGTCTTGAACGGAGTGGATAGCCAATCTTGCTTATGTCCAAGAAACCGAGATGTCCCAACTAGCTTTGTATATCCAGACAGAGATTGATCAATTATTAAAATCAGGTTGACCATATGACCAATAGGCCAACATGGTTAGGTCAAGTGACTCTAGTCTAATCTATTATGACCTAAGTTAGTAGTTATTGATTCATTAGAATATTAATTAGGAATTTAGAAATCAAGTGTTTTGATAAATGGCTTGTGGTTTCACAAGTCATTTGTGACTAAACTAGATAGGACTAGCTAAACCTAGCTAAACCCCACCCAAACCCAACATGGCTGACCAGCTAGGTTTAACCTAGGGATTCCCCCTATTTAATCCCTCCTAGTTTTTAGGGCTAGCCTCTTTTAAGGTTCTTTCAAAAGTTCTAAGGAAAGAGGTGAGTCCTATCTTCCAAAAATTATTAAAAATCCATTTTAAATCCTTTTTCCTTCAAACCAATTTCATTAGGACCTAAAATTCATCCTCTTGCTGCTGGAATAAATTGGTTGCAGGAAGAAACAATTTGTGGGACTTGGAGGCTTGAGGAGTTCATTGCATTTGAGGACTTTTCCACCTATTGTTCATCAATAGGTAAAACCAATTCCAACCCATGATTTTCTTGTTGGTTTGCATTTTAGGAAGGCCCTAGCCCTACCCCAACTGTAGGATAGGCTAAACCTAGGGTTCAAGTTTGTTTTGTGTCAGTATCGGACACATATCAGTCATGTGTGTAGGGTGTTCGACAGAATGCCTCTGAGAGATCAACTTTGCTGTTTTTAAATTCTGTTTGAATAGGAATGTAGATCTATGTGTGCTCATTGATTTTTGTGAAGGAACCATGGTCGTTTTGTGTCTGTGTCGGGTGCAAATCGGGCTGGACACGAGTTTGTGTACTGGCTCGGGACTGTTAAATCCCCTGATACTCGAGCACGATTGCTCACTGGTTAAGACACTAGAGCATGTGAATTTCACTTGACACTTTGGGGCAGTGTCTGTCATGATACTCCCTAAGTGGCATGACCTATGGTGTCGTGTCGGACACGTACGGGTGAGTACACTGGTTTTTACCTGAGTTGATTTCAGTATTATTTGGTTCTGATACGCCTATACCAGTCACGACACAGGACACGTTGATCCAAACCAGGGTGACACAGACCTAGGGGGACCCTAGGCGAACCACCCTGCAAAGGGACTCGACCCAGTTCGTGTCGTGTCGTGCACACGACACGCATGTACACGTGCACGAGGAATAGTTCACTGTATTGCCCTGTAAATAGTATTCTGTTAATTAAATCACTTTAAATGTTTTTAAATGATGTTTTATTGGTTAATTAGTTTCTAAACATCATGATTAATCTCTGCTATGATAGGATTACAAATTGTTTAGGTTGTATGAGTTGT
Source organism: Iris pallida (assembly GCA_029216955.1). Classification (NCBI taxonomy): domain Eukaryota; kingdom Viridiplantae; phylum Streptophyta; class Magnoliopsida; order Asparagales; family Iridaceae; genus Iris; species Iris pallida. Next base: position 12,419,172 of record JANAVB010011200.1, on the reverse strand, counting down.
GGGCTCGAATTGGTTGGGACTGTGGAAATTTCTGATACATTGATACATCACTTAGTTTCTTCAACTGTTAATCCATTTTATCCTTTAATCCAATTGTTCTCCACTGTCTAATGAATCCCACAGAATTGTTAGCCTATGATAAGATGATTTACTTGTTGGAATATGTGTTGGGTCCATGTAATTAGGATTGAACTATGAGTTGGGGCTCTAATGAATTAACTGCTATAGTTAAACACTGTTCTCTGTTAACCCTTTCCTTCCAGTCTTCTAATTTGGATTTTAGCTGATGATTCTAACCTATATAATGGTGTTAATGACTGAGTTCTTGATTTTAAACATGTTCCCTATGTGTATTCTTGCTTTGGTTAAAGTTTTGGGTTGACTTGATGAGTAGAGAACTGTTTACATGGGTTAATATTATAGGGTAAGTGTTAAACTGTCATTTCCTTCTTTTACATAACATGCTGTCCAAATTGATGAACCTGGGAAATTCCTTAGTCCACTGTAAACTGAGTTTTATTCTCAAAACCTGAGAATTCAGTGAGTAGCTCACTGTTGAGTCCTGTCTTTTGGTTATTAGTTAAAACCTGAGATTGGAAGTGGCAATGTATTGGTTTCCCTTCCTTTCTTCCCATTTGATTGAGTTTCCAGTTGATGCAAAACCTGAGATTGGGTTAACTAATATCCTTTCCTGTACATTGTCATTTCCTGCATATTTATGAGTTTCTGTACACCACACCCTTCCACACATTGTCATTTCCTGTATACTATCACTGCACCACATCACCCTGTACACAAACTTCCTTCTCATTCACAGTATTTCCCTTTCCCTGTCATTTCTTGCACACAGGTACACAACACACACACTCTTCACTGATAAATTCCTGTGAACACACAAGTGTACAGACATATTTCCCTCTCCTTTCACTGTCATATTTATTCCTGATCACACACACATTTCCCTCTTCACTGCCTTGTATTTCCTGAACACATTGACACACACACACCTACATTATTCCTATTCCTATGTGCCTACCTAATGCAGCCTCTATATGTGGCTATATACATATGTAATGCAATGTATGGTATGAGTGCAAATTAATATATGCTTGTGATGTATAGGTCTCTATATAAATGTATATAGCTTCATAGAGGTGGTTGCATTGTGTATTGCTAAGAGAATGCCATGGTAGTAGGCTTTGAGGATTGTGTGGGTCTTTGCAAGTTCATGTTGTGCCATGTGTGTATTCTTGGATGCTACTAGATTAGGCAATGTATGCTTTTATGTTGAGAATAGGCCTAGGTAGTGTGGTATAGCTTGGTAAGTCTAGACAAGGCTTGTGCTATATTAGACTTAATATAGCCTAGTTTAGACAAGGTTGACCTAGTTTGACTTCTAGGGTTGACCAAAGTTGACCAAGAGTTGACTTTGGCCTAGATTGACTTAGAATCATATAGAATGCATAGTAGGACTCCATTTTACTATTCTGGACTTGTTGTGACTTGTGCTGCTCTGATTAGGAGCCAGACACCCCTCCTTGGACAGTACGATTCATATCGGACACTCAGATACAGACGAGTACATTCTCTGATCATTTCATATCTTACTTAGAATTATTTTCTGCAGTAGATTACTTTACTTGTACTGTCACGACGGTCACACGGATTGGTACTATATGGATCCTTTCTTGAGATGTTATCCTTATGGAGCATCGGGTACTACGTGTTCTGTGCGTTTCACTTACATGGCGTATCACTATGCTTCTTGGTTCTTTGATTACTTACGACATATACTCTTATGATCGTAGAGTCTTCCTAGAATCTTACACTGTTGGGTAACCCCCAAAATCACCCATTTATGGGCATCTATGTATCACCCTACGGGGCCTTGCATAGAATCATATAACATAACCTGGATGGATCCTTGTGTATTGATTGGGGGTACGGGGGAGTATAAGTGGACATGTGAATACTAGCCAAATAGTGTAGTATCAGAATCACTTCCGTAGTGTAGTATCAGAATCTCCTAGCCCATTTAAATGTTCATATCGTACTCTGACTCACTAGTCACTGCTAGTTCTCTATGTATAGTAGATATTTCTATTACCGCTCTTTCTGTTTACATACTGCTATTCTTCAGTACTTGTATCTTACTTTACTGCATGTTATATGTTTTCTAACCTGCTATGATCTGTTGAGATGTACTGTGCTCGCTCCTGTCCTGACTAGACCTGTTGAAAATATTACAGAGGACGAGGAGGAGGCTTGCCTGGACACTTACTACGGGGCAGCTTTAGATGACACCTTTGAGCTGGACTCCCAGGAGGATCCAGTAGTAGCTGAGGATTTTCCTCCGACTGCCTAGACTAGACTAGTTAGGCTTATTTTACTTTTGCAGTCTTGAGACATGTTCTAGTTAGACTCTATTTTGGGAGATCAGTTGTATATATTCTTTTATCTGAGACCTTGTATTGCTGGGATTATCTTAGACTGTTGTTATCTATTTCATTTCCTTGAGTTCTATTTCATATCGTGCTATCTCTTCCTTAGTTGTGATTGAGTTTGTTATTGCTATGTCACCCCATTCGGGGAGTATAAACTGTTTAGATATATACTGCTAGATGTTGTGACCTAGGACAGCGTTCTACCGCCGACACTGCGGCTTAGGCTGGACGTATTCACGTCTCGTGCCCTTACTCTAGGGTGCGGGTCGTGACACGTTTTTAGTGGTGGCCCATGCAGGTCTAGACTAGAAGTGCAGTGGTAATCGAACTAGAGTATCACTGCAGCCTGCTATAGGATATAGGATATTAATTTTAAGATACTCAATCACTTTAGGAAAATTCCTTTTATTGCCATCTAAATTCTTTTGTCAGCTGATCCTTTGAATTATAACTGTCCGCCTTTGTTATTTCGCTTCTTTCTCAGAAATTGATACTCTTGTTTGTCTATCTTCAGGATGGTAGAGACTAGATCGCAGCGTACCACCCATGGGGATGCTATGGAGGGGACTGCTACCTCCCAGCCAGTACGGCGAGGCCAGGGGACTGTAGCTCCTGCCACCTCAGCTCGTATTGAGACCTCGACAGCCGCAGCAGGGGACATGCATCTACCGGCTCGGAGACAGGACCCGGTTATCCCAGAGAATCCTTACCAGCAGCCACCTGCAGGGACAGTGGACGCAGTGCAGCTACTAGCCTTCTTTCGGCAGTACATGGAGGGTCAGCAGACTCAGCAGCAGAGGCATACGGCAGAGCTCACTCGAGGCATTGAGATGGCAGTGACAGCAGTGGAGAGAGTCGTAGCTCAGCCAGCAGCAGTCCAGCAGCCGTACCAGCCACGGGAGAAAGGCATCCAGGACTTCTAGAAGATGCACCCGAGAGACTTCCGAGGGACAGAGGGGATCCTGTATGCCGATGAGTGGATCGATCATATGGAGGAGATCTTCAGGCTGGCTGAGATTCCGACGAGGCTCCAGATAGAGGCAGCGGCCAGCATGATGCAGGATCTGGCCCGTACCTGGTACCAGACTGACCCGAGGGTCGACACAGAAGGACAGACTTGGGCAGCATTCAAGAAGCTGTTCAAGGAGAAGTTCTTCCCGGAGGTAGCGCTGGGAGCCCTCGAGACTCAGTTCGAGGTCCTAGTCCAGGGGAGTCAGTCTGTGGAGGAGTATACGAGAGAGTTCTGCCGCCTGGGCAGATTTGTAGAGGACTTGTCGGAGGCGACGAAGGCCCGGAGGTTTCGGAAGGGCTTGGTAAAGGAGGTCAAGTCCTACACCAAGAACGCCTGCAGTACTACATTTGAGAAGATCCTGGTGGATGTACTAGATGCAGAGGATGATCTTGAGCTTAGGCTCAAGAGAGGGAGAGACCCAGTTGGGGGCAGTAGCAGCAGCAGAGGCCAGGCCAAGAGGCCTCACGTTCAGTTTCAGCAGCCCAGGCAGTTTCAGCCTCAGCCGATTCAGCAGAGGCCGGCTCATCAGCAGCAGCCGAGGCAGCACCAGCAGGGACAGAGGCAGGGTAGTACTTGTAGCTACTGTAAGAAGCCTGGGCACGTCTTCCTTGAGTGCAGGAAGAGGCTGGGCCTGTGCATGGTGTATGGTTCAGCAGATCACCAGATGAGGGACTGTCGTATGGGACGAGCAGCTTAGGAAGGTAGAGCCAGAGCTCTAGTGGGCCAGCAGCGGGGACCAGCCCTGCCGACTCAGCAGCAGAGGTTTGTCCAGCACCAACAGCAGGCCAGGGGAGGCCACCAGGGGTGAGCTTTCGCCATGGCAGCAGGAGAGGCTGAGGTGACTGGAGAGCTGATTGCAGGTTCGATTCTTCTCGACTCCAGTCCAGCATTTGTATTGTTTGATTCTGGTGCATCGTATAGCTTCATTTCAGTATCTTTTACGATTAGGCATGGTATAGTAGCTGAATCGTTGCCTAGGACTTACAAGATCACGACCGGGGGTGGTATTATCCTCGTGAGTGATATTTGTAAGGGTCGGAGAGTAGTTTTAGGAGGCCGTGAGTTGGAGGTGAGCCTGCTCATAATGCCATTGCCGAACTATGATATAGTACTAGGTATGGATTGGTTGAGCAGGCACCACGCCAGCATTGATTTCAGAGGGGGTAGAGTTCTCTTCAGAGCGTCGGGGGAGCCAGAGTTCGAGTAATCCAGACGTCAGGCAGAGCAGAGCAGCGGAGTCTTCTATGGAGTCTCGGTCGAGGAGCAGGTGATTCCACACCCCTTGATAGTAGAGTATATGGATGTTTTCCCGGAGGAGTTGCCGGTACTGCCACCAGACAGGGACATTGAGTTCTCGATAGACTTGGTTCCAGGAGCGGAGCCCATTTCTCAGCATGTCTATCGGGTGAACAACAGCGAGCTGGTGGAGCTGAAGAAGCAAGTGGATGAGCTACAGGACAAGGGCTTCATCCGCTCGAGTTCGTCACCATGGGGAGCACCAGTGTTGTTCGTACCGAAGAAGGATGGGTCAGTACGCATGTGTATTGACTATAGGGCACTCAACAACCTCACGATCAAGAATAAATACCCACTGCCGTGGATCGACGATCTATTTGACCAGTTGAGCGGAGCTCGGGTATTTTCCAAGATTGATCTGAGGTCGGGATATCACCAGGTGAAGGTGAAGGGGGAGGATATTCCTAAGACCGCTTTCAGGACGCGGTATGGACAGTTCGAGTTTTTGGTTATGCCATTTGGGCTAACCAATGCACCCGCAGTGTTTATGAACCTTATGAACAAGGTGTTTCATCAGTATCTGGATCAGTTTGAAGTAGTGTTTATTGATGATATCTTGATATATTCCAAGACTGAGGAGGAGCACGAGGAGCATTTGAGGATAGTACTGGAGATTCTCAGGAAGGAGCAGCTTTACGGGAAGCTCTCCAAGTGTGAGTTCTTCTTGGATCGGGTGGACTTCTTGGGACATGTGGTGACTGGAGATGGTATCTCAGTTGACCCCAAGAAGATTGTGGCAGTTGAGGCATGGACAGCGCCGACTTCAGTTGTAGAGATCAGGAGCTTCCTGGGGCTGGCAGGATATTACCGAAGATTTGTGCAGGATTTCTCCCGGGTTGCAGAGCCGTTGACACGGTTGACCCGAAAGGATACTGAGTATGTATGGTCAGAGGAGTGTCAGGCAGCTTTTGATGAGTTGAAGAAGCGGCTGACGACAGCTCCGATTCTGACGTTGCCTTCAGGATCAGGTGGATTCACTATTTATAGTGATGCTTCAGGAAAGGGGCTGGGTTGTGTGTTGCAGCAGCACGGGAAGGTAATTACCTATGCTTCCAGGCAGTTACGTCCCCATGAGAAGAACTACCCTACCCACGACCTGGAGCTGGCAGCAGTGATTTTTGCTTTGAAGCTGTAGAAGCATTATCTGTATGGTGAGAGGGTAGAGATCTTTACAGATCACAAGAGCCTAAAGTATGTGTTCACTCAGAAGGAGTTGAACATGAGACAACGCAGATGGTTGGAGTTGATGAAGGACTTTGACATTGTACTGCAGTATCATCCAGGGAAGGCCAACGTGGTTGCCGATGCCTTGAGTAGGTATCCGACAGCCATGTGTTTGACCATGGATCGGCATTTGCTTGCCGACTTGGAGAGCCTTGGGATTGAGGTGATCGTGCCGGGAGTGCAGATACAGCTATGGGGGATGCAGATTCAGTCAGACTTGGTGGACAGGATCAAGGCGACCCAGTTCGAGGATATGGCTTTGCAGAGTATCAGAGAGCAGATCAGTATAGGAGTGGGAGATCCTGAGTTTTCACTTGCAGAGGATGGTGCCCTGAGGCACGGTGCCAGATTATGTGTGCCTAGTGGGGAGCTCAGAGAGCAGATTATGCAGGAGGCCCACAGATCTCAGTACTCTATACACCCGGGTGCCAACAAGATGTACCGAGATCTGCGGGAGCACGTATGGTGGTCAGGGATGAAGCGGGAGGTGTCCCACTTCGTAGCTAGGTGCTTGGTCTGTCAGCAGGTCAAGGCAGAGAGACAGAGGCCCGGTGGATTGTTGCAGCCACTACCCATTCCCGAGTGGAAATGGAAGCATATTACTATGGACTTCGTTTCAGGATTGTCGCGTACTCCAGGAGGGAAAGACGCGATTTGGGTCATCGTGGACAGGTTGACCAAATCAGCCCACTTCTTGCCATTCAAGGTGGGTACGTCTACAGGGAGGCTGGCGGAGATGTATATGCGGCAGTTAGTCAGGATCCATGGAGTTCCGGTCAGCATCGTCTCAGATCGGGATAGCCGTTGTACTTCCCATTTTTGGAGGAGTCTGTAGACCAGTTTGGGCACTCAGCTCAAGTTCAGTACTGCATACTACTCCCAGACGGACGGACAGTCAGAGCGGACTATTCAGACCCTTGAGAATATGCTGCGGACGTGCGTTCTGGACTTTGGAGGTTCCTGGGAGGATCATCTTCATTTGGTGGAGTTTGCCTATAATAATAGTTTCTAGGCCAGCATCGAGATGTCACCTTTCGAGGCTCTGTACGGGCGTAGGTGCCGTACACCCTTATCCTGGGATGATGTTGGTGAGCGACCTTTGCTGGGGCCAGAGATGATTGTGGATGCGGCCGAGAAGGTGAAGCTCATCAGGGACAGACTTCACGTGGCGCAGGACAGACAACGGCATTGGGCCGATAGCCACCGGAGACCCTTGGAGTTTGAGGTACAGATTAGAGTAGGATTAGATTTAGGTTGTTGTTTGTGATTTTTTTTGATCATGTTTGTTATTTATATTAATTGAGACCTTGCTTGTGATTAGGTCGGAGACCAGGTTTTCTTGAGGATATCTCTGACTTGTGGTACGATACGTTTTGGTGGAGGCGGAAAGCTTAGCCCGCGCTTCATCGGCCCTTTCGTTATCAGCGGGAGAGTCGGTGACGTGGCTTACAGGCTAGACTTGCCGCCTGCACTTGTGGGGGTCCACAACGTATTTCATGTATCACAGTTGAGACAGTACGTGGCTGACCCTAGCCATGTGCTCGATCATTCGGAGATAGAGGTTGGGCCTTCTCTCAGCTATCCAGAGCAGCCAGTGGAGGTGTTGGATCGACGGGAGAAGGTTCTGAGGAACCAGGTGATACCTTTGGTACGCGTCGCATGGAGGCATCATTCTCCAGGAGAGTCTACCTGGGAGTGGGAGGATGAGATGCGCGAGCGGTACCCCTATCTTTTTGGACCGTGAGGTATACTTTCTATCCTTCTCATCAGTTGCATTTCGCCTTTCAATTTCGAGGACGAAATTCTTTTAAGGAGGGTAGATTTGTCACTACCACATTTCTAGTTTGAGGGTAAATTTGTCATTTTTGGGGTAAATTAAAATTATTAGTATTAATTAGGATTTATGGGAATTTTTAGGATTTATTTTGGATTTATTTGGACTAGTTTGATTTTTGACTAGTTTTGACTCATGTAGACCAACCTAGGAACTAACCCTAGTTAGTTGGGCTTGGTTAGGTCAAGTAACTCTAGTCTAACCTATTATGACCTAAGTTAGTAGTTATTGATTCATTAGAATATTAATTAGAAATTTAGAAATCAAGTGTTTTGATAAATGGCTTGTGGTTTCACAAGTCATTTGTGACTAAACTAGATAGGACTAGCTAAACCTAGCTAAACCCCACCCAAACCCAACATGGCTGACCAACTAGGTTTAACCTAGGGATTCCCCCCTATTTAATCCCTCATAGTTTTTAGGGCTAGCCTCTTTTAAGGTTCTTTCAAAAGTTCTAAAGAAAGAGGTGAGTCCCATCTTCCAAAAATCATTAAAAATCCATTTTAAATCTTTTTTCCTTCAAACCAATTTCATTAGGACCTAAAATTCATCCTTTTGCTGCTGGAATAAATTGGTTGTAGGAAGAAACAATTTATGGGACTTGGAGGCTTGAGGAGTTCGTTGCATTTGAGGACTTTTCCACCCATTGTTCATCAATAGGTAAAACCAATTCTAACCCATGATTTTATTATTGCTTTGCATTTTAGGAAGGCCCTAGCCCTACCCCAACTGTAGGATAGGCTAAACCTAGGGTTCGAGTTCGTTTCGTGTCCGTATCGGACACATATCAGTCATGTGTGTAGGGTGTTCGACAGAATGCCTCTGAGAGATCAACTTTGCTGTTTTTAAATTCTGTTTGAATAGATGTAGATCTATGTGTGCTTATTGATTTTTGTGAAGGAACCATGGTCGTTTTGTGTCTGTGTCGGGTGCAAATCGGGCTGGACACGAGTTTGTGCATTGGCTCGGGACTGTTCAATCCCCTGCTACTCGAGCACGATTGCTCACTGGTTAAGACACTAGAGCACGTGAATTTCACTGGACACTTTAGGGCAGTGTCTGTCATGACACTCCCCAAGTGGCATGACCTATGGTGTCGTGTCGGACACGCACGGGTGAGTACACTGGTTTTTGCCTGAGTTGATTTCAGTATTTTTTTGGTTCTGATACGCCTATACCAGTCACGACACAGGACACGTTGACCCAAACCAGGGTGACCCAAACCTAGGGTGACCCTAGGCGAACCACCCTGCAAAAGGACTCGACCCAGTTCGTGTCGTGTCGTGCACACGACATGCATGCACACGTGCACGAGGAATGGTTCACTGTATTGCCCTGTAAATAGTATTCTGTTAATTAAATCACTTTAAATGTTTTTAAATGATGTTTTATTGGTTAATTAGTTTCTAAACATCATGATTAATCTCTGCTATGATAGGATTACAAATTGTTTAGGTTGTATGAGTTGTGGGCTCGAATTGGTTGGGACTGTGGAAATTTCTGATACATTGATACATCACTTAGTTTCTTCAACTGTTAATCCATTTTATCCTTTAATCCAATTGTTCTCCACTGTCTAATGAATCCCACAGAATTGTTAGCCTATGATAAGATGATTTACTTGTTGGAATATGTGTTGGGTCCATGTAATTAGGATTGAACTATGAGTTGGGGCTCTAATGAATTAACTGCTACAGTTAAACACTGTTCTTTATTAACCCTTTCCTTCCAGTCTTCTAATTTGGATTTTAGCTGATGATTCTAACCTATATATTGGTGTTAATGACTGAGTTCTTGATTTTAAACATGTTCCCTATGTGTATTCTTGCTTTGGTTAAAGTTTTGGGTTGACTTGATGAATAGAGAACTGTTTACATGGGTTAATATTATAGGGTAAGTGATGAACTGTCATTTCCTTCTTTTACATAACATGCTGTCCAAATTGATGAACCTGGGAAATTCCTTAGTCCACTGTAAACTGAGTTTTGTTCTCAAAACCTGAGAATTCAGTGAGTAGCTCACTATTGAGTCCTGTCTTTTGGTTATTAGTTAAAACCTGAGATTGGAAGTGGCAATGTATTGGTTTCCCTTCATTTCTTCCTATTTGATTGAGTTTCCAGTTGATGCAAAACCTGAGATTGGGTTAACTAATATCCTTTCCTGTACATTGTCATTTCCTGCATATTTATGAGTTCCTGTATACCACACCCTTCCATACATTGTCATTTCCTGCACACTATCACTGCACCACATCACCCTGTACACAAACTTCCTCCTCATTCACAGTATTTCCTTTTCCCTGTCATTTCCTGCACACAGGTACACAACACACACACTCTTCATTGATAAATTCCTATGAACACACAAGTGTACAGACACATTTCCCTCTCCTTTCACTGTCACATTTATTCCTGATCACACACACATTTCCCTTCTCACTGCCTTGTATTTCCTGAACACATTGACACACACACACCTACATTATTCCTATTCCTATGTGCCTACCTAATGCAGCCTCTATATGTGGCTATATACATATGTAATGCAATGTATGGTATGAGTGTAAATTAATATATGCTTATGATGTATAGGTCTCTATATAAATGTATATAGCTTCATAGAGGTGGTTGCATTGTGTATTGCTAAGAGAATGCCATGGTAGTAGGCTTTGAGGATTGTGTGGGTCTTTGCAAGTTCATGTTGTGCCATGTGTGTATTCTTGGATGCTACTAGATTAGGCAACGTATGCTTTTATGTTGAGAATAGGCCTAGGCAGTGTGGTATAGCGTGGTAAGTCTAGATAAGGCTTGTGCTATATTAGACTTAATATAGCCTAGTTTAGACAAGGTTGACCTAGTTTGACTTCTAGGGTTGACCAAAGTTGACCAAGAGTTGACTTTGGCCTAGATTGACTTAGAATCATGTAGAATGCATAGTAGGACTCCATTTTACTATTCTGGACTTGTTGTGACTTGTGCTACTCTAATTAGGAGCCAGACACCCCTCCTTGGACAGTACGATTCAAATCGGACACTCAGATACAGGCGAGTACATTCTTTGATCATTTCATATCTTGCTTAGAATTATTTCCTGCAGTAGATTACTTTACTTGTACTGTCACGACGGTCACACGGATTGGTACTATATGGATCCTTTCTTGAGATGTTATCCTTATGGAGCATCGGGTACTACGTGTTCTGTACGTTTCACTTACATGGCGTATCACTATGCTTCTTGGTTCTTTGATCACTTACGACATATACTCTTATGATCGTAGAGTCTTCCTAGAATCTTACACTGTTGGGTAACCCCCAGAATCACCAATTTATGGGCATCCATGTATCACCCTACGGGGCCTTGCATGGAATCATATAACATAACCTGGCTGGATCCTTGTGTATTGATTGGGGGTACGGGGGAGTATAAGTGGACATGTGAATACTAGCAAAATAGTGTAGTATCAGAATCACTTCCGTAGTGTAGTATCAGAATCTCCTAGCCCATTTACATGTTCATGTCGTACTCTGACTCACTAGTCACTGCTAGTTCTCTATGTATAGTAGATATTTCTATTACCGCTCTTCCTGTTTACATACTGCTATTCTTCAGTACTTGTATCTTACTTTACTGCATGTTATATGTTTTCTAACCTGCTATGATCTGTTGAGATGTACTGTGCTTGCTCCTTTCCTGACTGGACCTGTTGAAAATATTACAGAGGACGAGGAGGAGGCTTGCCTGGACACTTACTACGGGGCAGCTTTAGATGACACCTTTGAGCTGGACTCCCAGGAGGATCCAGTAGTAGCTGAGGATTTTCCTCCGACTGCCTAGACTAGACTAGTTAGGCTTATTTTACTTTTGCAGTCTTGAGACATGTTCTAGTTAGACTCTATTTTGGGAGATCAGTTGTATATATTCTTTTATCTGAGACCTTGTATTGCTGGGATTATCTTAGACTGCTGTTTTCTATTTCATTTTCTTGAGTTCTATTTCATATCGTGCTATCTCTTCCTTAGTTGTGATTGAGTTTGTTATTGCTATGTCACCCCATTCGGGGAGTATAAACTGTTTAGATATATACTGCTAGATGTTGTGACCTAGGACAGCGTTCTACCGCCGACACTGCGGCGTAGGCTGGACGTATTCACGTCTCGTGTCCTTACTCTAGGGTGCGGGTCGTGACAAGAACGGAGATCTACCAGAAATTGCGTGTGGCAGTATCATCAGAGACAACCAAGGATATCTCATTTGTGCCTTCTCCATTTTCATGAATGATATTACTAGCCCTCTCCCGAAAATTGACGCTCTTCTAAATACGATTCACTGGTGTAATGATCAGAACATCCAGTTCAGTGAAATTGAAACATCCTCCGATCTTCTCACCAACATCATTGCAAATAAATCTAAACCTCCATGGGCTCTCATATACAAGACCCGCAAAATCCAAGAATTGATAGGGTCGAACATCGTTATTACATATATTCCTCCTACTGCTAATGGCGTGGCCAAAGCTCTGGCGTCGTTGGCACATCAATCCAGAACCGATCAGATCTTCGTCCACACCTGCGATCTACCATCTGAGGCCAGCAACGCCCTGCTTAAGGACCGATCTGGTCGTTAGGGGTTTCTTATTTTGGTCCTTCTTTACTTTTGTTTACCCTTTGGAACTCCAGGGTGGATAGTTTTATTTTCCTTTGTTACCCCCGGTATCCCCGGGGAGGATAGTTTCACTTTTGGCCAGGCCTCTGGCCTGGTACTTATACTTTTGTAGGTCGTCGGGCTATCTTCCGGCGCCAAGTTTGAGCTTACGCTCCTCTATTTCAATAAAATCTCCTGTTCTCTTAAAAAAAAAGTATAGAAGCTTGGAGTCTCTCTTCCGGTTGATTTCCATCCCAAGAATAGTCTTCGTTGTACCTAAATCCTTCATAGAGAAGGCCGCTCCCAGTTGGTGGTTCAACTCTGCTATTCTAGTAGCATTCCGACCCACCAATAGCATATCATCCACATAGAGCAGTAATATGATACAATTATCATTGACAAAGTACCTCATAAATACATAGTGATTCATTGTCATCCGTGCATAACCATGCTCCCCCATAAATGACTCGAACTTTTTATACCACTGCCTTAGAGCATGCTTCAGACCATACAGACTCTTGCTCAACCAACAGACTAAGTTTGACTTGCCATTCTCATAGAATCAATATCATCTTTACGTCCATCTGCTCAACCTCCAAATTAAGACCGGCTGCTAACGCTAGCACCACCAGGATAGATGACAACTTGACGACCAATGAAAAGATTTCATCCAAATCCATGCCCTTTTGCTGACCGTAGCCTTCAACTACTAGCATTACTTTGTATCGAGGGAGAGTAGCATCATCTGTCTGCTTCACTCTGAACACCCATTAATTTTTTAATACTTTCTTGGCCCTTGGCAACCGTACCAGCTCATAAGTGGAGTTGGCCTGTAAGGAACCCCTCTCCTCCTGCATATCATGTATCTTCTCTTTCCTGTATTTGTCAACACTGGAACCTCTGGTACTACCAGTAGCCTCATTCCCTTCAGGAACTACCTCCTCGGCATGCTCATCCTTCTGAGGGTCACCCTGACCACCATCAGTAGGCTGATGATCAGGGTTGGGAGCATCTCCATGTACTGGCTCTCCCATAATTGGATCTCCTGTAGTGTCCTTTGGAAATGGCTCGAAGCAAAATGACTCTAACTCAGGCCATTCCTCAGCCACAAAAGGCATCTCGAAATACTGAGTATTGGTTATGGTTTGATCCTCGACGAATACCACATTTAAGCTTCTGTAGAGCTTTCTTTCTACCAAGTCGTAGAGTCTATAGCCAAACTCGTCCCGACCATAGTCAAAAAAGATGCACTGTCTCATCTTCGACTCAAGATTGGATCTCTCGTCCTTCGATATATGCATGAAGGCCTTATAACCAAACACTCGCAGGTGATTGTATGACGGCTCTTTACAGTACCATACTTTGTCAGGCACATCACGCTACAAAGGATCACTGGAAGTCAAACTAATAATATAAGCAATAGTATTGAGAGCCTCACCCTAATAACTGTCCGATAAGTTTTCTTTAGATAACAAACAACGTACCCGCTCCATTAGTGTCCTGTTCATACGCTCCGCTACACCATTGACCTGAGGTATCTTTGGCAGAGTTTTTTGGTGTCGGGTCCCCTGCTCTCTGCAATACACATCAGAGTGACCGATGTATTAGTTGCCATTATCAGACCGGACACATAGCAACTTCTTGCCCGTCTCACTTTCAACAGACGTCTGAAACTCTTTGAAAGTGGGCAACACCTGATCCTTAGTCTTTAAAGCATAGACCCAAACTTTCCTTGAACAACCATCAATAAAAATCACAAAATAAGAAGTACCACTAATAGATTTTACCTTCATAGGACCGCAGACGTCCGAATGAATCAACTCGACCAACGCTGGCTTCCTTGAATTTGGGTGACTTTAGAAAGACACCCTATTTTGCTTTTCCTCCAAACAATGCATGCATCTCTCCACTTTCACCTTTATGTGCACTAAGTATTTCATCCTATTCTCGCTGATATGACTGACCTGCTTGTGCAAAAACCCGATAGACACATCACTAACTACGTTTACCTCTTGTGCACCCTGTGCACTCCTTTATATATAGTAGAGACCAGACTTCTTGCTTTCTCTGACATTCACCATAGAACCTCTATAAAACTTCCACTGGCCGTTCCCGAAGAGAGTGAGGAATCCCTCTTCATTCAAACTTATAACCAACACAAGGTTGAAACGGATATCAGGGACATGACAGACATCTTTGAGAACAAGAACTGCACCCATTTTTGTCCATAAATGCACATCTCCGATAGCAACAGCCTTTGACATATCTCCATTGCCCATCTTCAACCGTCCATAGTCGCTGTTGTGTAAGTGGTAAATAGTACCCTGTTGTGAGATACATGCGTTGAAGCACCTGAGTCCACCAGCCAAGAATTGTTATCATAGGCAAGGTTCATGACTACCTTATTATTTACAATGATCATATCACCTCCATGTGCCGAGGTATCCACTGTAGTGTTCTAGATTTGCTTCCCTTTGTCGCTATTCTTTATTCTCTTCCAAGCGAAACAGTTTTGCTTGATGTAAGCCTTCTTGCCACAGTGGCAATACTTGGAGTCCTCGTACTGACCCTTGGATTTTCCCCTGCTCGTCTCTGTCACCGTTCTGACCCTGCTTTTACTTCTTCCGTGACTCTCTAAAATAAGTGCCTCTGAGTAGGATATGGATGAAGTTCCCTGAGAACGTTTCCATATTTCTTCATTCAGTACTCTGTAAGGCAAACTCCAAACTTACCATGCCTTATAGAGCAGAAGTGATCATAGACACTTGTACGATTTCCCATGAGTTTGGCAATGTACATAGCAGCCATACTCCTTGTACCTAGTCGTCGAACTTGACTCCCATCGAAGATAGCTAACTCATTCAAGTGATCCTTGACCATCTTTGTACCACAGACCCATCATTTGTCGGATCATAAACAACTTGTTCACCCCGGTCTTCTTCGCATACAAAGATTCCAGCTTATCCTACAGTGTCTTCGTGTGCTCTATTCTGGCAACGTAATTGTACACTTCTTGTCTTTCTTGTCAGCGAACTTCCTGATGTACCCTAACACTTGTATGTGTTCGAAGTTCCAGTCCTTTTCGAATTTATCAACCGATCACTCGGAAGCAAATACTGGCAGATGCAGCTTTTTGACAAGTAGTAAGTCTTTCATTTTGCTCCTCCATTAGTGGTAGTTGGTACCGTTTAGGTTTACCATATGCCGGCTTTGTTCCCATCTCTTCTCCTTGGTTTAACTGTCAAGACTGACACCCTCCAAAAAACAAAGCTCTAATACCACGTATTGGGAATGAAATACGGAAACCGTTTTCCAAACCGAGAAGCATGCAAGAGAACCGAGCAATAACAGTGCACAAAACCAAACACCAAAATCACGAAGAACCAAATGCAGATACAAAGAATTTTTGACGTAAAAAACCCTTGCGAAAAAAATAATGGGACAATCGAGTCAACCCTGAAAAGCCTCCACTAATAGAATAAAAGATTAAACCCTCTGCAATCTCCTCACCGATCCAACACATATCACCATAACTCTTTGGAATATAAAAACAATCACGGACATAAGATGAACAAAGATGACAAAAAATAGAATTACCCAAAATAATTCTCTTTTCAAAAATGTCGTATATCTCTCATTTCTTCTCCTAATGTTGCAAAGCACTCTTGCCACCTTTTTTTTATTTCTCTCTTTATTATTTATCAACTTCCATGCATCAACCTTTTATAAACCCTTGCATGAATAGGGTTACCATATATTGAAAATATGGAAGCTTAATATATATGGAAAGTCCAAGATATATCAATCATATATTTAATGAAAATCCAATGGTAATTGGTTTGCCATAAATTGGAAGTCCAATTATATGGAAAGTCAATATATAAAAGATCCAATCATAAATATATGATCAAAGTCAAAGATAGAAATTCAATCATATATTTGCTTACTATATATGTTCTAATATAGGGTGATCTGTGCACTCCCCGAGCTTCTCCGATACACGGATCGCGCTCGTTGCACTCTGGAGTATTCTCCAAATAGGTTGGAAATCCCATCCTTCTCCCTAACCTTCAATGTCGTCGATCTTCATGAGTATTTTCTACCTGACAAACCGCTTTATTCTAAGAAGAACTCAGGGACGAGTTCTTCTGAAGCGGGGGGACTAATGTAGCATGGATTCCAATTCCAAATCCTTCGAGAATTTTTTTTTTCCTTTTTAGCTTTATTCTGTATAGAGTTGTTAAGAATCCTATTTCTTTTATGAGTCTTATTTTGACTCTACGAATCCTATTTCTTTTATGAGTCTTATTTTGACTTTACCTTTTATTAGGAAATATTTTATCTTTATTTGATTAGGATTAAATTTTATTTATTTATTACGATTATATTATCATAAAAGTCCTTTAAATAGGCACCTTTTATATGCAATTAGGGAACAATTAACTTTTTAATCAATAAAATTCTTTTTTAAATTTTGAGCTTTGTTCTGTCCTTTTCTTGGTCGTATACTCGGCTGTTCTGTGGATTCAGAAGACTCTCGCTTGAGGGTTTCAAGCAACCTTCGTGCAGTCCCCTCATAAGGCCATCCGTCGAAGTTTTTGCGGCACTACTTCACTCTCACCAAGTAATGGTGGTCCAGTTATTGCCATCACCGATCGACTTGGCAATTGCCAAACACGAAGGCAAACTCGTTCTGCTATCACTCTGCGTTACATGTCAAGATACTGCCACATGTTAGGTGTATCAGCTGACATAACAATTTAGTTATAGGTACTTTAGGCTATTGATAAAGGCATAACCCTTTTTGTTAAAAATGGTTATTTTTCAATATCAAAAATATTCATTTAAAATTATTAGGGGCATCACCGATGATAGGATTACCAGGATTCTACCTCGCATAAGGTCGAGAATTTTCAGTTTTAGGATTCTTAGGACTGTCAAAATATTAACATTCCAAAGACGGAGAATTCAATGTATAAGGACTGCTAGAATTTTGACAATCCTATTAATAGTCAGCACTACCAGTCCTATAAGCTAGCTGCTACAAAAAGATATAACAATGTCCAACTCGACGGAAAGCTAATGAAAGTAGAGGTCATTGGAACAATATTGAGAAGGCAACTAGTTTACCACCTCCGATTGCCAATGGGTTCTTTGGAAAACCTAATGGCATTCCAAAAAGGTCTGCAATCCTATCATAAAGTAATATCAAAGTTGGGAACTTAATTTTTATTACTTAAACCATTGCATAATCATTGATAAGTACGCATTAGCATTAGATTGTTTTACCACTTTGTTTTGTCACAAGACTGCATGTTAGCATTAAAAATTTTGCACAATTTTTTATTTTATTTTAGTACATCTGATTCTTGTAAGGATCCTACACCCTTTCTTCTCTAATTGCAAACTATAAACTGGTGCTAACAAGATATATATCACAAATTTCTTTGTCATCATTTTCCAGCAGAGTATAATGATTCTTGTTGATCCATTACAAGATAAATGCTTTACCTAGTAATTTAATAATAGGAATAAAATATAAGACACAAAACTAAAAAAAATGGTAATAGTGCTGCCACTTAAGAATTAGGTCGTTTACCAATGCATTTTTGGCATGTCTTAGATCCCTAGCGATAATAATAGTCAGGACTGTCATAATTTTGACCTTCCTGATTGTTTGGACTGCCAAAATCTTGACAGTTTTCTGTCGTTCCCAACAAGGCTAGCTTACCAAAATATGAAGTTCAAAATTCTAAATTTGGGTTCTAAACTTTGGAAAAATACCCAATGACGAATCATGATAGGTAAAAGTAGAAGGAGACTGCCAAAATCCATGACAGTCCTCTACCACTTTACTAACTGATGTTTAAAAACACATGAATAAATACAAAAACTAAGATTTAAAAAAAAACTAAAATTGGATGAGGAAAAAAATGTTCAAAAAACAGAATAATTTGAATAGAAAGATTTAGATTGATTCAGATGGAGCCTTGGTGTGTGACTATCTCCATTTAGAATTGAAAGAGAAAGATGAAGTGGGAAGAAGAAAGTCCATTATACTAGATAAATGCATTATTGTTTAGGAAAATTTCCTTGATCTTCCAAAGTTGACTTCAAACCTTATTATTGCTTGGAATTATTTTTAAAGATAAAATCCAATAGCCAAACCTAGAAGCCAATTGGATAGGATAGAGTAAAATAATGACCAGTTAAAATTGTTGTAGTCTGGAAAGAGGGAGAAATTCTTTAGGAACCCTGTAGAAGAAAAAAAAAAGAAAGAGAGAAGTCCATGTTTATTGATATGAGCAAGTAACCCTAGAATGGATATACTGTGAGGCTCGTTTCACAGTATTAGTATTTATTTGTGGATACGCATGTGTTTATCATGTATTCTATTTTCTCATTTTTCATGATTTTGATATCGCGGTCTAGTAGATTTTTGCGTTGCAAGTCCTCAACTGCCGTTATCGTGCCATGATGGTAGTTATGGATTTACTAATTTATGAAATTTCTCGTTTTACAAGCTCTCTTTCTCTTCTATCTCGCTCTCCCACTTCACAACCTATTCCCGTGAGCTTGTGAGCGTCGAGAGAGCGAGGCCTGAGCTTTTGAGCCAACCTAAAGGGCTTTGCCACGGACGCCCAACCACTAGAGAGGACATAATAAGTGGGTGGAGGCCAAGGGGCCTCTCGAACCCTTGTTGCGCTCTTTCGCGGCGGCACTCGTGAGCCCCCCGACGCTGGCATCTTCGACTATTCCCCACAAAAAATCCATTCCATCTCTGGCTTTCCGACGATTACGTTTGACCTAGCCGACGAAGTCTCATTGGTCGCCCCTCTGCGGTTCTCCCTGGTCGGGAAATTTTTCCATAAGAAGGCACAGATTCCCCAGCTGCGAAAGGCCTTCTATAATATGGGATTCAAAGGGGAAATCACCATTGATTCCTTGGATGCGCGGCACGTTCTGATCAAACCCTACCTGTGGGAGGACTATCTGCGGCTGAGAGCGAAAGACATTTGGCACCCTACAAACTGTACGATACGCCTCTTCCGCTGGACACCCGAGTTTTCTCCTTTCGTGCGTAGAGTCGCCGTTGGCCCCGGTCTGGGTTTCATTCCCGGATCTTCTGCCGCACCATTGCGTGAAGTCAGTGATTATGAACATAACAGAATACGTTGGCTTACCGCTGGCGATTGATAACGCTACTGTCACGCCCCGGTCCCATAGGACTGATCGTCCTAGCTGAGTAGTGATGTCGCGTAAGCCTAGGTTGGGCTCACGCAAGGCGGGTTCCTTAACGGTTGATTACAGGCTAAGTGACGGGGTCGTCACACAGAATTGCCAAGCAGAAACATTGAATAAACAAAGCCGACACAAGTATTGAAACAAAATAAGTGTCTTTTATTGATAATGAACAAAATATTACAAAGGCGCGAAGTCGAGATTATAAGTCGCTCAAACTTACTTTTCTCTTTGTTTTTAATTACTCAGCTCTCTCTTCTCTCAATACGATTTGACGAGCCAACGGATGCTTCAGATAGACGATGTCCATACATTATGTCCTGTAGAAGTCCAGACACCATTACGGCCACACGTCTCGAAACGCCAAGGAACTTCGTGCCTCGACGCATCCAAGTGAGCTATGTGTCAACGAACATCTACCTCTGCCTGCAGATGGAAACTGTGTGGGTGTCAGTACTCAACTGTACTGGTGGAGTGAGCTCCTCGCCCACCCATACAAAATCAACACGTTCATTTACTTTGTGAAACATAAACCATTTATGATTGTCTTTTTATTCTTGCCTTAGGATCGATTTTAGGACATATACGCCTCGCCTACGTGTGTCTCAAGACCATTATTGTGTCATTGCACCGATAACTTATACTTGCCTCTAGACCCTTATCATGCCAATAGCATCAACTTATCGACTCGTGCTTGCCTTTCGGCCTATACTTTAAAACTCAATCACATGGTCGTGCCATCAACTCTATTTGTGCATCCACAATGAGGCTGTGCCTCTCAACTCAGTACCACTTGACTAACTTTGCCTTACGGCCCTTTCCGACTTAAACTCGAAATGACTGGATCCAACTTACTTATACTTTTGTGTCAACGACTAACCAACCGACGCCATACTTTGTGCCGTAGCATGGTATCTTCGTTGCAGCCAAATATTAGGCCCAAATATTGTGTTGCAAATCGTGCACACATATCTTGACTCAATCCAAAGGCATGCACGCAGATCGCCGCTAATATGCCAACTCATCTATATGAAATAGTCACTAGCACCACAAGCTACCCTGGACTTATAGCTTTGCGATTCGGTGACCCTTTCAGAGCAAGTAGCGAGCCCCGCTAAAAGTTTCCGAATAACCTGAGCGGTACTCCCAGCTCGGCTATACTGTGTTTGCCCCTAGGTCGGAATGGTCCTGTGGCCCCAGGTTGGTCGTTCCGAAGAAACTTTCCTTTGTCGACAAGTTGTCTAATAACCATACAAGACTCGACTCGAACCACTGTCTTACACAGTCATTCTTCTTTTAATGTTACCATCTTTTCAGAACCATGTTAAAGACTTCTAGTATTTGAGATCGCCTCGACGACCCATGGTCGCGAGTATTCTTCCATATTGCCCTATCATTTTATTTAACTCAGGAACGACTATTTGATAACCATTTTTTTCCAAACTCAATTTGAATCAACCGTGGCTCGTGCCTTAAAACACTAAGTTCATGACATCGTGCCTTAAGCCAACTTGTTTTCTGTGCGACACTACCACCTAATTCATAGTCTATATGACGAGCTTTGAGACCGTAGGACTGGGTGGCTACAACCAGCTATAGAAATCGTGGGACCGTACTTGCTATTACTTCGATAGCCCTTGACATAACTTTTGCCTAACTCCATCGTGCGATACAACTTAACCCGTGGGATGAGCAAGGCTATGCCAAGCTCTTGCACCGTAGAAATGTGTATTCATACTTGTAGGACACTTTTTATATTCTATCTCCTTTTGACCCAACATGGGTTTATTCCCTTAGCTATGTGGATTCGCCTCTTTTATTATCAAGCCTATTTGTGCATTTGAAAACTTTCGATTTATTAGTGTGAAGGCCAAGCTAGGCAAGTTCATCGAAGCCACCAACCTGAGCGAGGATTTGCCTCGACCGAGCGGGACTTTGAGCATGCCGTCGCATGGCTATGTCCAAACGCTGTTGGCATTTTTATTCCTCCAGTTGAACTGAGTGGGATGGGGCACTAGATTATACACCACTCACAAAAAGTTTCGTCCTCAAAATTTATTGAGTACATACTCTTTGGCTTATCACTTGATTCAATATTCAATGACTCTCGTACACATTCCTCCTATGCGTTTCTTCAATCCGAGCCATGCTCATGCTTTGGTTATCTTTCACATCGAACATCTATATCTCAACTTGGGTAACTTATACTCGTTGCACACACCGACAACTCAGTTCTAGGCAAACCACCCGATCAACCAACATTCAAGTTCTCTAAAATCCAATGATCACATTACCATTAATATTTTTCTTCGCAACACACAATTTCAAATCCTAGATGACTTCTCGTTCCTTTATTCTCACTTGAATTCAACGTATCACTTAGTTGGATCGTGCACATATTTAAGGCGTTCCCAAAATATATGTATTTAAGCCAAGCCTTGTAATAGTGAATCCAATCCCACCGATTTGATTCATCCTATCAATCATAAAAATAAATCGTACCGATGCTATCTCTAAAAACAGGATTTCTTGCAGGTGATCTCGGTTCGAGTCAGACTATTGTCCGCTGCTGACCTCAATGACTTGGAGTCAGACTATTGTCCGCTGCTGATCTCGGTTCGAGCGACGGGTCCTACCTATCGTAAGCCATTTTGCTTCCTCAACTTTTGGATGGGTCATCAGGATTTCTTGCGGGTGGTATCGGAAGCTTGGACATCGACTCATCATCTAAACTCGCTCACGCGGGTGGCTATCTGGCTCAAACGAGTCAGGTGGGAGCTAGGCTGGTGGAGTAGAAGTACTTTCGGTGACTTGTTCCAGGCAGTTATGGAGGCGGAAGACGTGGTGCTGAGGGAAAAGCGAGTGGGCCTTCAGGTAAGAACCGTGTGGCGGTGAACGAGGTGCGTGCTCATCTTAAGCTGTGTATTGGTAGGAAGGAGTCTTTCTGGCAGCAAAACGCGAGGCTAAAGTAGGATCTAGAGGGCGACACGAACATGAAGTTCTTCCACAAGTACGTTCATAACAAGAGACATCGGTTTCAAATCCATCATGTTCTTAACGATGCCAGTAATATGATTGAGGGGCAGGTTGAGCTTTAAAATGCTGTGACAATGTTCTTCTCTCAACATCTGCAGGGCAAGGGATATAATCTCGAGGGGGATCTCCTATCCCATATTCTGCCTCTGATTTCGGAGGAGGATAATACATTATTAACCGTCGATCCCTCGATGGAGAAGGTAAAGGAGATGATATTCTCCATGAATTCGAGAGTGCGTTGGGTCCGGATGGACTCAACGGAGCATTCTTTAAGGGATGCTGGGATATAATTGGCCTGGATGCGGTGGAGGCAGTCCAGGCATTCTTTCAGGACCTTAGCCTGCCTCGGGCCATATCGAGCACACTATTAGTGTTGCTTCCGAAGAACGAGAACCTATCTCATTTGGCGACTTTAGACCGATAAGCCTATGCAATTTTATTAACAAAATCATCTCCAAAGTCGCTGCCAACAGGTTGGTGGGTATCCTGCAACAGATTATATCGCAGAATAGAGCGCCTTTGTTAGGGGGCGTAAGATTGTCGACAATATTCTCCTTGCTCAGGAGTTGGTCAGCTATTTGGGGTACAAGAAGAGGTGGGCAATGTTGTCATCAAATTGGATGGAGAACGCCTACGATAGGGTGCATTGGGGCTTCCTCAACAGTGTATAGAGGGCCTTCGGTTTCGCAGAGAAGTGGATTGACATTGTTTGGAGGGCTGTCTCGAACTGTTGGTTCTCGTCTATGGTGAATGGCATGGCGACAAGCTTCTTTAAGTTGGGGCAAGGTCTGAGACAGGGGGATCCCATATCCCTATTGCTTTTTATTATTATTGCAGAAGTTCTGAGCATGCGCCTGTCCGCCCTGAGATCAATGGGGTGTTTCAACAGGTACTTCACTTCTAGTGGGGCCCCTTTATTACTCATCTGGTTTTTGTAGACGACATTCTTCTTTTCTCGTCCAGTGAGATCACTTTAATTAAAGAAATCATTGGGGTGGTTAAGGAATACAAAAAGGGATTGGGCCAAAGGGTGAATACGAGAAAGAGCATGCTCTATGTTCACCACAAGTACACGACCAACAGACGGGAGCTCCTAGCGACGAGATCGGGTTTCGGAGGCAGTACCCGACCCTTCACCTACTTAGGTGCCCTCTTTCGTACGGCCGCCGGCGTACCGCTCTGTTTGCCCCTCTCATTTCCAAGGTTCGGACCAAGATCGTTGGGTGGCATAACCGTATCCTATCCCCGGGAGGGAAGCTTGTACTGGTGAAGCATGTACTTGGCTCCCTGGCGATGCAGCCCTCCAGGTATGGTGGTAAAACAAATTGAACACTTCTTTTCTTCCTTTTTTTGGGGACACAAGGGAGGAGTGAGCAAACAAGTTTGGGCGAGCTGGCATTCGATGGCTAAGCCTATCTCTGAAGGTGGTTTGTGAGTTAGATGTATCAAGGAGATAGAGACGGCATTCGCTATGAAGTTGTGGTGGAAGCTTCATGCCCAATCCTCGCTGAGGAGCCACTTTATACGTGCACATTACTTCAAGAACTGTCATCCGACTCAGGCGAAGGTGGACTATAATGCCTCTCCAATTTGGCGTAGGGCCATTCGAGGCTGGGCTCTCAGAGAATCGCTCATACGCATGGTCGTGGGGACTTCGATTCCAGGTATGGGAGATGGGTTCAGGGGCGCTTATGGTCCCTGTTACTATGAGGGCGGAGGGGTATCGTGTATCACAATTTTAGGAGAAGGACATGGGGTGGAACACCCATGCTCTGGCTGCTTTATATGGGCTGGCCCGTGCTGATGGCATCAATGGGTGGAGCGGGTATCTGAGGAGGAGGACCAGCTTACTTGGGCGGCGACTGCTTCAGGTGCCTTCTCTATTCATTCAGCTTGGGAGACGGCTAGGACGTGTCAAGCATCTGATCCTATTCTCGATAATATCTGGGGTAAAGGAATACCGCTTAAATGGAGTATCCTTCTCTGGAGAGCCATCAAGAAAATGATACCAACGGACGATGTCATTAGGAAAATAGGTATAGAGACAGTTTTGGCCTGTCACTACTATACGAGAAGAGAAGAGGAATCAATTTCCAATGTTCACTCGGAAGGGGACACGACCAAAGAGACATGGGATCATTTTGGCGAGTTGTGGAACAAACCTATAGCTAGAATGACTTTCATAGAGACTATTAGGCTCTAGTGGAGCCTTTTTAGACCGGGTGAAGCGAAGAGAACGATGATGGCTATTTTTTGGGTGCACTGGAAGAACAGAAACAAATTTAGATATGAACAATATAACTTTTCGTCTAATCAGGTGATATTCGAAGTGTATAGGCAACACGACAAGGCTGTGAGGGGGTAAAGTTGGCCTCGGGTTTATGGGTTTTTGTCTCCTATTGATAGGGGTATATACTTTCTTAGATTTTTTGTTATCGTTTTGGCCAGTTGGGCGATTGGGCCTGCTGTGGCGGGTTTCTTTGTACTGATGATTTTGGGTTTAATAAAATTGGCTGCTTTGGTTATATATATTTATAGTGTGTGTGTGTATATATATTTGTGTGTGTATGCACACACACACACATATTTATATATATAATACATTGAAATTAAAAAAAATGCATTAAAATTGGCTAAGGCATCGGATCGGTTGGGTCCTCCAACAAGGAGACCACCAACGTACAGATTATTGGGAAGCTCCGAGCCTATCTCCTCACATCCCTAGAGACGTTGATGGTAGGGGCGACCATTCCTACTAACTTTGAATACTACATATGTCTCCATTCATAGTATGGCCAAGCTAGAGGGATGATTACTACGATCACCCAAATATCTAACGCTTTCCTGATCCCATATCATAGGCAGATTCATAGGCCACATGACCAAAGGGGATGTTGGGAACGAAGCGCAAAAAATGTTTCCCCAAACCAGAGAGTCGTACGAGAGAATCGAGCAAAGGCACATAATCCAAAAATGCCAAACACAAATTGCAGACACAGATTTTTAACATAGAAAACCCAGATGAAAAAAACTACGGGACGATCGGAGTCCAAACCTGAAGAACCTCCACTAATGGAATAAAGAGAATACACCCTCTACAAGCTCCTCCCGATCCAAACGAATCACCATAACTCACTTGAAAGAAAATTTTTTGATTGCGGACTCCGAAGAACAAGAGATGTTAAAAAATTATTCTATGCGATCTCTCCTTCACAATAGTCTTCCATCCTTTCTCTCTTTCAAATATTATAAAGACATCTTGCTTACTTTATGAGATATATTTTATGGTGAGGAAACACCTAGTATATATAGGCTCAAACCTACATCTAATTGAGGTATTCTACTATATGTAGGAATACTCAATCTAAACAATTGATGTATTCCTATTATATATTGGAATATCCAATCCAACTCCACTGAGATATTCTTACTATATAAAGGAATTCCCAATCCAAATCCATTGGACTATTTCTATTATATATAGGAATACCCAATCCGACTTTGGGACATTTTCTACATAGGTTAGAAACCCAACCACTCTAACAAATCTCCCCCTTCACAACTATGTAGAGGGGGTATTTGCCATTGATTGTAAAAGTACAGAACAATTATTGGAGGACTGAACTTAGACTCACAATACAAACTCGCTTGTACAAAGAAAGGCTAGGGACGAAAACCTAGGTACAGCAATCTAAGTACAATTGTTTATTTTAGATTCTGGGGGGTGACGATAGAGGCTCGGGAAGGCGACGGCAGCCCTGCCTTACTCCTTGGATGATCGGTATGGAGCCTTGCCTCCTTGTGTGAAGATGGTTGGCGTTGACGAAGAAGTGCTCTTTTTGCTCCTCTGTTGCTCTCCTGGCTTCTCTCTCTCTCTGTGTATTTTCTCTCTGACTCTGTATTTTTTTATTCTTTTGTTGCCGGGGGTCTTTGCAGAGAAATGATGCTGGCTATTTATAAGAGTGGGGTATGATCATTAGGGTTTGCTAATGATCATTTGTTTGGAATGTCGGCGCTCCTTCAATCTATCTGAATCCTTGATCCTGATTACAATGAATCTAGGCCATTAATGCGGATAGCACCGAATCTTGTGAGCAATTAATGTTAACTGCTTTAAATCTTCATGATAGATTATACCAATGTTCGATTGCTCGCCACGTATCCTATTGGCTTTATGATAAATGATATGCCTTGATCTCGGTAATTATGAGGATGACGTCAAATATATTTGTTGAGATTCGGTTAAATCCTTGATTGATCCGATGCCACATGTTTTAATTATGGGGCCTGCCAGAGCCGCATAGGATAGGCAAGACTTGAACCGCAGGGAGGTAATCTTCATGAGCCGCATAGGACAACGCCTTATTGAGCCGCATGGGATGAACTCTCAATGAGCCGCATATGCATAATCTCTACGAGCCGCATAGGCTAGCGTTGTATTGTGCCGCAGGGACTGGGCTCTCGGTGGGCCGCATATGGCTGATTTCTGCTGGCCATATAGGGTGACTTCTTAGTGAGCCGTATAAAGCTGTTCTCATTTAAGTCGCATGAGACGTGCTACGTGGTAATCTAGGACCTCTGTCGGATCGGGTCAGAGATTTTCTTATTTTCTCGAAGAGTCTGTCATTATGGCAGAACCATTATGACGCTTTATGTCAGAGCCGTCACGGTCGTCGAGTCGTGTCAGGACATTAAATGAGGCCACTACTCAAATGGCCAGCTGTAGGGAGGGATCACAAGGGGGGATGTGGCGTCGATCGGGCCGCATATTCCTGCTGAACCGCATACACTCCCGAGCCGCATGAGACTGAGAGTCTTCTTTGAATCGCATAAGGCAACTCCTGTATGAGCCGCATGGGCTTCTTTCCAGAGCCGCATGGACCATTACTCTGATATTTTCCATGCTTCTACAGGACCCCCTTCAAAGTTTTCAATTTGTAAAATTGAAACACTTTGAATAAGAAGCATGGCCCCGTTCATGCCGCATAAGTGTCTCAGCTGCATAGACTCATCTGGCCGCATAGGCTCTTTGCCACGTGTCCTGACTATGTGTACAAATCTTCATTAAATGCTCTTGATTCATTTTGAATTAACGCCGTCTTGTGGGGGAGGATCCCAAGGGTCGGTTTTGCCTTGACCGAAGCATTTTTTGCCTTTATCTTTTGAAGCAGCGCGTAATTCGAGGCGTAATCTGGGACGTTTTTTCATTTTATGGGTCTCTTTCGCCTATAAATAAGAGTCTTTTAGTCCCTTGGAGGTTTCTTTACCTTCTTTCTTTGCTCAAATTCCCTGTTGCCGACTTTGCTTTTCGTCTTCTTCCTTCAACGATCGACAATGGCTCCCAAGAAGGCTGCTGCTGCTACGGGCAAGAAGGCCGCATCATCTTCTGCGGCAGCGAAAGGCAAGAAGGCCGCGTCTTCATCGACTGCGGCGGCGAATGTGACGGCTCCTCCGCCGACTTGCGTGCCTGCTTTTTACCCCGACGTCCACCCGCCTATCGCTGGTAAGGGTCGTCTGAAAACCCTAACTGTTGCCATGGCTCTGCTGCATACTTTATGCACAAGCCGTATGTACGAGGCTTATCGATGTGACCGCATAAGCACTTCCTCCCATGGGGTCGCATGAGCTTGTTATACTCGATCTGAGCCGCATATGTGTTTTCGATTTGGGCCGCATAAGCGTCGCTCACTTTTGAACCGCATAAGCTCGCTTGCTTGTATCCGCGTCAGCTCGCGTGAGTCTGGCTTCGTAGGCGTGCTTAACCTGAACCGCATGAGTCTATAAGCTCGTCTGAATTTGAGTTGCATGGACTCGGCTAACTCGGAGGCGCATGCGGCTACGATGCACAGAACCGCATGGACGTATCTAATGCTGAGCCGCATGAGGCTGTGACGACCCGAGCCGCATAGACTCAAATGATCTTTCCAATGCTTCTGTTTTTTGACTATCTTCTAACCTCGTTTCTTTTGTCTTTCTCCAGTGAATCTGCCCGTAAATCCTGCTGGGGAGCTTATAGTGGGTTCAAATCAATTCGCCCTGGGCGTGCGTCTTGACGACTTAATTAAGCATGTGTTGAATCAATTTCCTACTGATGAGCCTTCGGAGAGGTTGAAGGCCATTGAGAATCAGACCCTCCATTACCTCCGTTCCATGATGAATACTGGGAAGCTGGATGGAAAATACCTGAAGCCTTTGTTCCTTTTTGGTGATGCTTTAATCATCAAGAATCCCCGAGTTTTAGAGATTTCCGAGAACTGGGATTTTTCTTTGGATGGAGTGGCAATCCATATTCCTCTCATGGAACGTCATTATCCTCTGTCGTAGTTCAACATAGTGTTGTTGGACAGGAAGATGGTGTGTAATTTGACTCCTACTCAGTCAGGGATGTTGATGGGCAACATCCATTATAATCCGAACATGCGGTCGGCGTACGCAGGTAAGGATTCCGTCCTCCGGTACATGATGGGTTTGGCCCCGGGCTCCTTCATGAATGTATACGGTCCCAACTTCTCATTCGCTCAAGCTGATACCTTCTTGAATCGGCTTGTTCGTAAGAAATCCTATCCCGTTGGCAGGATAGCATTGCCGAACTGGATAAACCCTACTTCTACATGGGTCCAGTTGACCACTTGGGTTCTGCAGACCTATGGAACATTCTTGTGGGAGGTGGGGCTTTACCATGCCATTCGGGGCACTTGTCACGGGCTTCCCATTAATAAACCACTGTTCGTAGCGCTCTTGGAGATGTATAGCCGGCGAACGGGGACGTTCTTTGCACCAGTAGGGGAGCTGGAGCTTGCTCTTCACGAGATGTATACTGTCTCTAAACTTCCGTGGGGGAATGAGCCTTTCGAGGTATATACCCCGTCGAATGAGGAGTTCGAGGCCTTGGACAGGCAACTCCCAGGTTCTGTTGCGGTGCATCGGGAGTTGTTGTGCCACCATAGTGCTTGTCATCAGATGGCTATAAAAATGACGGATAGCTCCGAGGGGACCGCTCCCCATACCACATCCTGGATTAATTATCTTTTTAGAGTTGATCCTTCTGGCGAAGTTACTCCTCGAGCCCCTCGAACGCATGCAGAGGTAAGGGATCTGATGTCAAGTGTCAAGAAGTCGCGATCCAAGAGCGATATATTCGGGAGTCAAGCTGACTCTCTTAGTTATTTTTACTACGGGACCGTACAGATGTCGGAGAAGGCGCTTCTGGCTGGATTTTTAATGATATGGCTACGGAACTGCGTAGTCTCGGGAGGAGCGGGTTCTATCGAGAGGATTGGTCGTAATTTCATCGTCCCTGCCGTTAAACTAGTATTCGGAGTTAGACTGGCCCTCCTTCCTGCTATGGTGTACAGCATACACCATGGTCTTCGAACATTCTCGTCCAAGGTTATTGCTCGCAAGAAGACTTTGGATTTTGAGCGTATAGAACTGCCTTTCTACTACTTGATGGGGTGGTTGGCGATGCACTACAGGTCTTTGATGGGTTCCGAGATAGCGGAAGATGCTACAGATGAAGACGCTTTCCTCTTCAAATGCCATCGTCGGTCTTGGGAATACAATACTATGCCAGCTTGTCGAAGGGCGCTGGCAAGGGTGGATGGGTGTGACTTCTTTGTGTCTGTTCCTCCCTTTTCTGATGAGGACGTGAGGAAGGTACATCTTGACGGTACCGGGCCTTCTCACTTTCTATCTCCGGATATGCTTGCTTGGTTGCGCAATATCCGCCCCGCGTATCTGGTTTATCGCAACCGAGATAGTGTGTACTTGGAGCCTTACCTACCTAGTAGGTTTTCCCGCCAATTTGGTTATAACAAGTTGTTCCTTGATTGTCCCAACCCTTGTTTGGGTTTTGAAGGCAGCGTTCTTGATGGCATCCGAGCGTGGAATTATTATGACGCTTATCATACTCGGGCCAGCTTCTCGGTTCCCGATGCTAAGGCGCCGAGGGAAATTTTGTACATGGCTGCTTTGTATTACGTTATGGCGAACAAGCCTCCTGTTAACTTCGATCCGAGTACCAATTTCATCGTGGGTACCGGTTTAGAGGAGAAGCCCAAGGAGGCTAAGGCTAGAAAGCAACTGGCGCTCCAGATTCCCCTCCCTGAATCAGAACCTTTCGAGTCGGCTGAGGATGAGGATGATAATGACAGCGAAGGCTCCCTCTCTGGTAGGGGTGAAGAAGTAGCGGATCAACCGCTTCCCACACCCGACGAACCGGCGGAAGATCTGTTGCTTACTACATAAGAGGGAGTAGTGAGAGAAGAACAACCTTCAGCCGTGTCTGGTCCCTCGCGTAAACGGGTCAGACACGAGTCTTCTGACAGTAGAGCGACCTTTTTCGTGAAGAGAGCCACTGTTAGGTCTCGTGGATTACTTATCACCGAGAAGGGTGAAGGTACAGACGCTACTCCGGGGGTAAGACCAAGTCGTAGTCATCTCTTTGTTGTAGTTTTCTTTTCTCTTGGAGATATGACTTAGTCACTTTTTTTTGTAGGTGCCCGATGAGCCGTCCTCTCCCGAATCGTCTACCACCCCTGAAGTTGCTCCAGCCCTTGCTGCTTTGATTAGCGACATGTGTGCCGCGGTCCTTTCTGCGGGTGCTCTCTCAGCGGTGGCTGGAAGCTCCCAGGTTGCTGAAACCTCGGCCCGGGGTGACGAAGGTTTCTTTGGACCCGTCTCCAAAACTGCTGATCTTCAGCAATGCGACGCCGATCTCGGTGCACCCCCTCCCGAGGATACAAGGGCGGAGGAGCCTATTATACCAGACTCGGAGGTTGTTGGTGAAGGGGCTGTGGTGGCTGCAGGCGAACCTCGGCCTTCACACTCCTCCACTGGTAAGATAAGCCAGATGTTGACTAGTGAGGGGGCTTATTTGCTCTATCAACATATTCTTCGGGTCAAATCGATTCATGGTTGCCTTGGCCCTGCAGGTCCTGACCCTTTACTTCCCACCGTGGATGTTCTTGGGGAAGGCTCGGCCTGCCGTGATACGGAAGAAAGAAGCGTTCCCCCTTCTTTGTCGTCCCATGTCGAGGAGCCTCCTGCCAGCTCTAGGCCGACGGGAATGGGGTTGGCGATGGTTTCTGCCTCATCCTCTGCAGATTATACGGCTCCGGAGACCGACCGCTCGACCCTACCGAGTATTCAAATTTTGCAGGCTGCCGAAGAGGAGTTGGCCGCTGTTCAAGCGTCCTTTCGTACGGAGCTGGTTTCTCTCGTAGCAGGAGCGGCGGATTCTGTTGCGTCTTCTTCGGTGCTGCCAGCCACGCTCCCGTTGACACCGGCCTCCACGGAGACTCTGGACGAGGTGACGCAGGACGTGGTCGACAGCTTCTATCGTCATTTGAAAAGGGGCGTAGACGCTGTCATAGGACGCGGGACCCCATTTTCTCTATCTCTCCAGTGCGCTCGGGGTCAAATTGCAACCTTGAAGTCCCTTCCTGGCGGGGTGGGATTGGCTGCACTGCTGGAACCTAAGCTGACAGAAACTGATCAGCTTGTGACCCAACTACTGGCGATACGACAGGAGGGCTTGCCTGCTGCGATTGAGCAGGAGCGTGGCTTCCTCATTGCTGCTCGAGATAGGATTAAGCTAGCCCGAGATACTGCTGGGCCAGTTGTTCGGGGGGACCTTGATAAGTTCTCCGCTTCGTATGACCAGCTGGGTCGTAGGAGTCAGGCTTGCCGTGCTCGGGAAGAGTCCGCTTTTCGTGGAATTGCTGATACGAAGGAGCGGATTCTTGGACTCCAGAGGCAATTGGCCTTCTTAGAGTCAGAGCTGGAGGCTGCTCAGGCGGAGCAGGAGTCGATCGTTCGGGAGGCCGAGAAGGTTTCCCGATCTTCCGATAACCAGGAGCGGGCTTTTAAGAAATTTGAGGATAACTGGCAGGCTCACGCTCATCTGGAGGATAAGGCGGTGCTGACCCACGAGGAAGAGCGTCGAGCCTCCCAGAGGTTTGAGCGGTCGGTTGTTTTGCTGACAGACCGTCTCAGGGCGTTATGTGCCCCAGAGCAGTGATCAGCTGTCTGTTTTTTTTGTTTTCTCTTTTTTTTTCTTTGTAAGGGATGTGATCCCAAATGAAGTGGTACGTTGAATTTTGAATAAATGAGCCTGTTTCAACTCATCATCTCTTTCTTGTACTTGTGGCGTCTGTGGAATTGGACTTGCTGGGGGATTTATTTGTGGACCTGTTATCCTAGGCGTACCTTAGTTTTAGGTACGGATAACAAGTTTGGACAGGATGTCCGGAACAGCCGTGGCAAAGTGGTCATGGATGTTCTCGGTGCTTAAAAAAAAGGAATGCCGTAGAGCAGCTGGGCTCCCGGGGCATGGTGGGGTAGTGGATTTATGCTAAGAAGCTTAGCAAAGGAATATTTGTGGACCTATTATCCTTGGCGTACCCTGGTTCGGGATACAGATAATAGGGTAAATGGAAAACCAACATATTTGCTCAGAGGTCATGAGGACATGGCAAGCATGAGGGTTTTACCGTGGAATCTTCCTGCTCAGAGGTAATGAGGACATGGCAGGGGAGGTTTCACGGAAGATATTCGTGGTCAACAGCGGACATTTGTGGACCTATTATCCTTGTCGTACTCCGGTTGTGGGTACAGATAATAGGTCGAAAGGAGACCGACATACTTGCTCAGAGGTAATGTGGACATGGCAAGCATGAAGGTTTCTTCGACGGAGCCTTCCCACTCAGAGGTAATGATGATATGGCAGGAGTGGGCTCAATGAAGAGGGGGTACATAGAACGACTCAGAGGTAGGAGAACGTGGAAGTTCTATGTGAGGGGCGGTTTGTTTTTGGTGGAAGTAAAAACGACTCAGAGGTAATGAGGACATGTCCGTTTTCGGAAATTTGTGGATCGATTACCCTTTTTGTGCACTGGGAGTGCGGGTATTGGATCATGAGAGAGGATCTCTTCCGGGAAGAAAGTTCAGAGGTATAATCATACGTGACTTACTATCTGAAAGAGTGACCGGAATGTGAGTTCAGAGGCACCAGCGGGTACATTACTTGGTAAATTAACATATTGAGAAAGCGGAAGTCCAGCGGCACCAGCGGGTACATGACTCGATAATCTGAAGGGGATGTGGGGGTGAGTTCAGGGGCACCAGCAGGTACATGACTCAATAATCTTGAAATGTTGTGGGTATGAGTTCAGTGGCACCAGCCGGTACATGACTCGATAATCTGAAATGCTGAGGGTGTGAGTTCAGTGGTACCAGCGGGTACATGACTCGAAGACCTTGTAGCGAATGTCGTTTAGACATAATATTTCTTCAAAAACTTGCCGTTGGCGGGCAGCATGAGCAAGTCTCCGTTTTGCTTTGCAAGGCAGTAAGCACCGTTGGAGAATACCGTCTCAATGATAAATGGGCCCTCCCACTTTGGCTGGAATTTGCCGGCGGTCTTGTGAGTCATGACCATTGGCCTCCGGACTGCCAAGACGAGATCGCCTACCTGGAATGTTATGATTTTGACCTTCTTGTTGAAGGCTCCTGAGATGCGTGCTTGGTATAGCTCGATCCTTTGCTGAGCTAGGAACGTTTTTCATCTAAGGCCTCTAACTCTTGCAGTCGACGTCGGTAGTTATCATCGGTTGTCAATTGATGTGTGAGGGCGACACGTAGTGAGGGGATCTGTGTCTCCAAGGGGAGGACTGCCTCACTCCCGTATACCAGGGAGAATGGTATATTTCCGGTGGCTGTTCGGACCGTGGTGCGATAAGCCCATAAGCACTCGCCGAGCTTCTCGTTCCAGTCACGTTTGTTGGAGGAGACAAACTTCTTGAGAAGTTTGATGATTGTTTTGTTGAACGCCTCTGCTAACCCATTTGCTGCCGAGTTGTACGGCGTCGAGGCAATATTTTGAATACGGTGCTTATCGTAAAACCGAAAGAATACGTGGCTTGCAAACTACGGACCATTATCATGGATGATCCTTCGGGGCAGTCCAAAGCGATAGATGATGTGGTGTTTAAGGAAGCTGATCACGTTTGAAGTCTTAACTTCTGCGAGTAGGACAGCTTCCGCCCATTTGGAGAAGTAATCAGTGATCGCAAGTATGAAACGATGTCCTCGGGTGGAAGGTGGGGTGATTGGACCAATGATATCCATTCTCTATGCTTCGAATGGCCAGGACGCCACTGTCGGATGTAAAAATTCGGATGGTTGGTAGATGAAGTCCGCGTGGACTTGGCAAGCTTTGCACTTTCTAGCATAATCTATCGCGTCTGCCACAATTGTGGGCCAATAGTAGCCCATTCAGCGAAGGCGGTCTTGCAGTTTCGGGTCGGGCTGGTGGGCCCCGCAGACACCGTCATGGGCT
Organism: Iris pallida; assembly: GCA_029216955.1. Taxonomy (NCBI): domain Eukaryota; kingdom Viridiplantae; phylum Streptophyta; class Magnoliopsida; order Asparagales; family Iridaceae; genus Iris; species Iris pallida. The sequence continues at coordinate 12,384,103 of JANAVB010011200.1, read as the reverse complement.
TCTCGTACGGCTTCTTTGGCTTCTGCGTTTGACAGACACCGAAGCAGTAATCCGTCGTAGGAGCGGTAATACAGTATTTTCGTCTCTGTATCGTAGAAGAATCTGAGAGAACGCCTTCTGATGGAAGTGGCTTCCTTTGGGTTCTCAGGCAGGATGTCGTAGACGACGAAGTCAATGAATGGTTGTCTCCAATCTGGGGCGTCATCGATCGTCTGTGCAGAATAACTTGCGACGAATTGTACATTGTTTTTGGGACAGACCAGTTCATGGCCTATCACTTCCACTGATTGTCGATCATAATTCGGAACTGCTAGGGAAGCGGCGAGACCAGCTAGGGCATCGGCTTCAATACTTCGGAGTCTGGGGACGTGCTCGATGAAGAACCCCTCAAATGTCGAGATGATATTGATCGCTATTTGATGATAAGGGATCATGTCTTCATGGCGGACCTCGTACGAACCCCGGATCTGATTGACGATTAGTTGGGAATCGCCGTACGCTTCAAGGTATTCTACCCCCAGCTCTCTTGTAAGTTGGAGGCCAATGACCAGAGCGTTGTACTCGGCCATATTGTTAGAACAGGGTTCAGTGAGGGAAAAAGCGCGGTTAATCACCAATCCAGAAGGAGAGATTAGCACTACCCCGACTCCGACGACTATATTGCCTTTAGGTCCGGTCCTCGAAGCGCCGTCGAAGAACATTCGCCATATATTTTTGAGAGAGGTTGTATGCGAGTCGGCGACCTCATTTGGGATCTCTTCATATATCCTGGAGGACTCCGAGCCAGGGTGGGCTGCCAAGAAATCTGCCAAGGCTTGACCTTTGACTGCCTTTTGGGGGACGATGATCATATGATAAGGGGACAGCAATATTGCCCGTGTAGCGAGTCGAGAGCTGAGTGCCCCTGGTTTAGTCATGAGGACCCTTAGAGGGTTGACTCGTGAGACCACATGTATCGTTTGTCCGGCGACATAGTGTCACGTTTTCTGAATGACGAACACGAGGGCGAGGCATTCCTTCTCCACAGCGATGTATCGATGCTCTGGCCCAATCATCATTCGGCTGAGGTAATATATGGCCTGTTCATGGCCTGTATCGTTATTCTGTGCCAGCAGAGCACCGAGGGAGTGTTCCATTGCTCGTACATAGAGCAGAAATGGTTTTCCAGGGACTGGGGCTACCAAGATCGGAGGATTTGACAGATATTCTTTGATGCTATCGAAAGCACGCTGGTATTCCTCGTCCCATACGAATGAGACTCCTTTCTTCATGAGGTGCGTGAATGGTCGGCATCGCCCGGAGAGGTTGGAAATGAACCTTCTGATGTAAGCTAACCTCCCTTGAAGGCCTCTGAGTTCGCGGAGATTTCTCGGGGGACCCATCTCTATGATTGCTTTTGTCTTCTCGGGGTCTACATGGATACCCTTTGCAGTGATGATGAAGCCTAAGAACTTCCCGCTGGATACGCCCAGGAAGGACTTCGTAGGGTTCATTTTTAAATTGTGCGTTCGTATTAGGTCGAACACCGTCCTTAGATCCTGCAGATGGTCTCCTTTGCTACGGCTCTTGACGGCTATATCATCAATATAGCACTCCACCGTCTTGCGTAAGTGGTCTCTGAAGATGATGCTCATAGCTCTTTGATATGTGGTGCCAGCATTCTTTAAACCGAAGGACATGACTGTGTAGCAGTACGTGCCAATCGGTGTTCGGAATGATGTATGCTTTTCGTCGTCAGGAGACATTTTGATCTGATTGTACCCCGAGAAGCCATCCATGAATGACATGCGTTCGAAGCTGCAGGTGTTGTCGATCATGATGTCTGTGATAGGAAGGAGAAATTCATCTTTGGGGCATGCCTCATTCAGGTTGCGAAAGTCGATGCAGATTCGAATCTTCCCATTCTTCTTGAGGACGGGTACTATATTGGCGACCCATTTGGGATGTTGCTCCTTACGAATGAAACTGCTGGCTATCAATTTATTGACTTCAGCTTCGATTGTGTCCATGATGCCTGGACGGAAGTGTCGCTGCTGTTGCTTGACCGGCTTCACGTCTGGTCGAATGTTAAGTTTGTGAAGAGCGATGTCGGGATTTAACCCTGGCATGTCTTCATAGCTCCAGGCGAACACATCAATGTAATCTCTGACAAGTTCTAACAGCGACTCCCATTCTTCGTCGGTGAGGCTTTTACTGATGAAGATCGGTTTTGGAGAAGATTCGCTGCCGAGATCCACTTGTATAACCTCATCTTCAGTAGGGGCTTCTCTCAGTTCCAACCGCTTTTCCCATTGTGCGTCTAATTGCTGGGCCCATGGCTCTAGCTCGAGAATTTCGGGGATGTCTTCGTCTTCTTCGTAAGCGTCGGCGAACGCCATGTTGACTGACATGACTTGTCTGAATACATCCCCGATGCTGGTATCTGAGTCGAAAGTTGGTGATCCGGTCGAATGTACTGCCAGTCGCATTCTTCATCTGAACTTTTCGGGGTCGTAGTAGGCGTTACATACCCTAACCCGCATCGAGTTTTGTTAAAGTAGTTCCGTGATTTGCCCGTCGGGACTGGCGGCTTCAAAGGTAATCGTCGCCAGTGCCATAGTTCAATCCTGGCGTAGTCTCCAGATCATACCCCTGTTTCTGCATGAGATATTTAGATTGGGGGCTATAGAGATACAGAGGCAGTCTTCCGGCATCTGGCCCGAGGTCGACTTCATCTATGGTGAGGGGATGAGGGTTGTTCGTCCGGCCGAAGATGATTGGATGATCTCCTCCCTCGAATATTCAGTAAGCGTCTTCTACTGGAGTAAGCTGGATTGCGGTGTACACATTTGTCACCTGTGTGTGTAGGTGAGCGCCTATACCGTGTTCCATAGCATACATCGTACATAGCTTATTGAGCTCGGTGTAGTTCAAAGATAACCCTTTATTGATGAAGTAAGGTATCTTTTCTAGGGGGATTACATCATCAGTGGAGGGGACATTAGTGTGGGCAGCCGCATACTTGGCTAGCTCCGGTTCCTCTTCGGCTACCCCCTGTGTGAACGAAGACTGAGAGAATGACCTAGGAAGCTTGATCGTCAGTGGTCCAGTTGATGGAGCAGAGCGTGGAGTCGTTGGCAGACTGGCGACCCCCAGTTTGGCATTCGATGTGGAGCGAGGAGTGGCTGGTTCGCTGGAAGTGTCAGACCTTGCATCGAGGCGACAACCTTTCTTGGGAAGGCATATTGTCAGTGGCCTGTCCGAGGGGTTGAGCTTCCCTGTTTGTGGTTGACTGACTCTCGACAGTCGGATTGTTAGTGGCCCCGTTGCGGGTCTCGGCACTTGGCCGGACCTTGGCAGCCGGATCATCATCTGCTCCTTTTGCGCCGAGAGGCTGATTGCGTCCTTCCGCAGAGTGGCGGTGAGGGGTACGGACTTGCCCGGTTTTCGAGCTTGGAGGTGGATCGTCAGGGGTCCTTCTGATCCCGTGGCTGTCTCGGTATGAGTTTGTGCGTCTCCTTCATCAAGGTGCCTCTTCGACTTTTCATATAAACAGGAGTCCGAGTAGTAAGATTTGACCCCTTTGAAGGGATCGATATTAGCAAACTCTGTCTTCACGAAGCCGTGTTTGTCGACATATTTGAAGCACTGGTGTAGCGTGGAAGGCACGATCATATAATCGTGTATCCATGGGTGCCCCAAGAGGATGTTGTAAGAAGTGTCTGCATCTATGACGTAGCAGGTAACTTCGGATTGGAGGTCGCCAATTTGACACTTCAGACGAATCTTCCCAATAGGGTAGCTCCTGCCCGAATTGAAACCGCTGATGGCGGTACTTGTAGGTGTTAGACGAAGCATTGGGATGCGAAGATGATATAGCAGGCCCTTCGGGATGATGCTTATGGAAGAGCCAGGATCAATGTGCATCCGATCCACCTTCACGTCGCCGATGTATCCCGTGTAGTATAGCGGGCGACCATGTAGGTTGGTTTTGATGAGCATGTCCTGCGGAGTGGAGACGATGTTGGGCATTGCTCCCGTGCAGGCACTATCTTGGAGATCCACGGGTGAGTCCTCCCCAGTGAGGTTAGATTGAGCGAGATAGGCATCTGCATTTTGGAGTGCTTCGCTCAATGCAATACGAACGTCCTTGGAGAGCCTTAGGAGTTCGTATAATGACAATTTGGCCGGAGTGTTAGCCAATTGTGCTAAGATGTCAAAGTTGTAGGGCCTCTCTAGCCCTTGGGCTGCGTCCTTTCGGAGAGATTTGTCGAAGCGAGTCTCCTTCGGCCTAGGCTTGTCGGTCATCGAAGCCTGAGCCGGTCCCGGAGTATCAGTTGTAGTGGGTTGATGATTTTCAGCTGGACTGTCAACCACAGTTTGGGATTGGGCTCCGGACCGCGTGACGACGGCTGTAGCTTCCTCGTTGTCTGCTGAAATTGTGCGGCAGGTCTTGATTTTTCTACTCTTTTTGTTGGTGGAAGATGGTGTGGGCCGAGTTACTTCTGACACCAAGTCTGGATGGACCCACATGACCTCTCCTCGTGAGGTGGTGAGAGGTACTAGACCAGCAGCTTGTTCTCGGGGTGGAGGAAGATTGGTAATCTCCATTATCGCGAGAGGGACGGGGATTACCCCGTCTTGAGTCTCCGTCGGAGGGAAGTTGCCGAATTGTACGGACACCATATTGGCTGCTACGGTTACCTCTTCGAAGTCGATGGCCAGAGCGTTCGAATCGATGAGGCTTTGGATGTACCGTTTTAGTTGGTAGCAGTCATGTGTAGCGTGGTGTACATAACGGTGGTAATGGCAGAACTTTGGGTTCTCCAAATCAGCCGGCCGAGGCTCCCGTCTTGGTAGAGGAAGCTGAATTCTACCTCCTTGTATGAGCATGTCTAAGATAGGCTTGACGTGGCCATCTTCGAAAGAGTAAGTGATCTGAGGCCATTGCTTGTCTGCTGGCTGTGGCTCGGGCTTCTGGGCCGTGTCGGCCACCATAGCCTATTTTCCCTTGTTGTCCCGATTGTTGGAGGGGTTACCCCCATTATCGTTGTTGAGACGCTTGCCCTTATTTTCTCCTTCTGAGATGTGCAACCCCAATTGGCAGGCCTTCTTCAGCGCTTGTGGCGCTGCTGATGAATGCCTTCCAATCTTTGAATTGACTCTCGCCCATCCAGAGACTGATCATTGGAAGCAGTCTCTTTTGGCAGATTTCAATCAAAGAAGAATCCGGATTTCCGGAAGGCAGCTTCATGGCGGTCTGGCGGAACCGCTCGATGTAGTTTCTTGTTAGCTCCTTCTCCCCTTGGACGACGTCCATGAGAGTGGACATAGTGACGTCTTGTCCTACTTCATAGAATCGTTCCAAGAACATGCGCTTGAAGCCGGCGAAGGAATGGATGCAGTTGTCCGGTAGATTGCGGTACCAATCAAAGGCGACTCCTTCCAATGCTCTAATGAATAACCGTGTGAGGATCGCATTCTCATGGGGCAGATGGTCGGTGGTGACCTCAAAGTAAGTGATGTACCGACTTGCTGAGGTTTTGCCATCATACGGGTTGATGTTGAACGGCTTATATCTTGGTGGGAATGGAACATCCCTCCACTCAGCAGGGTATGGTTGCCGTATTCTGAGATCTTGAGCGTTTTCTCGGGCATAAAACATGGCACGGAGCTCCTGGACCTCTCTTCTTACTTCTCGGGTCTCATCTGTCGCGGCGGGGGCTGTTATTTCGGGAGGATTATTGCTCGGGTTTGGTGTCGCTGAGTTCGAATCTACATTGACCGTGGGGCCCGTGTTTGTTTAACCAGGTGCTCCTCCTTGTAGAGTGGGCAGGGCCGCTTTAATCTCGTCTACAGACTTGACCAAAGCAAGTAATATGGCTTCGAGACTGTCAATGCACTGGCGATCACTGGAACCACCTTGATCGCTGTCCGTCATGAACACCATTCTTACGTGAGGAGTGATGGAAGGAACGGTGGAGGATGTGCCCTTTGAGTCGTACCCATGCACCGTGAAGTCATCGGGATAGGTGGGAATGTTCTCTTCAGGCTCGGACTCGGAGGGAATGGTATCCCCAGCTTCAGAGCTTGCTTTGTCTTGAGAGTTACGGATGTCCTCGGGGGCATCAGCGTCTGTTGCTCCTGATGGAAGAGTTGTTTGTGCGCACTCGGTTCCTTGGAACAACGGATTGTTGCGGATGTTCGGAGGAGTGCTACCCCCAGCTCCTTCAATCTCCAGCGATGTGGATGATGAATTTCCCATCGCGGTAAATTTTGTCTTTAAACGGGTGTGTTGGAATACACCAGTGGAGGACAACCGTTTAAACGACAATTTCTTAGTTGTAGTAGTTGATATCTTCGGACTGGAGATGCTCGTTTTCTTCCTTCTCTCTTCGGCGGGGACTTTTTGAGCAGAATTGCAGGAGACAACAGGAGGTGCCTCATCTTCTGAGTTCGGGTGCTATAGCCTTTGGAAGACGGATGGCCGAGCTTCCGTCATTGCCGCATTGTTGCAGCAGCAATTGACGATGATTTGGGTGCAGCGATGTCCAAGCGAGGACTCTTTGCACACCGACACTCCTTCTCTTTTCTTGCGTTTGTGGAGGATCGTCTCCCGCAGGTCAGAGGAACCACTCTGTCTGTTTGCCGCGGGGGGCTGGACTTGAGCAGTTGTATACAACTTTCCATCCGAGGCCCGTGTGATAGTCAACGGGACGCTCCGATAGTCAGAGGTTGGAACAGCTGACTGGGCTTGATGAGCCCGCGCTGCCCTAGACTTCCTCCTTTTGGCATTTGTGGTTGCATAATAGGAGGAGTCCAAGTTGAATGCCACAGAGTCTGGCTTATCATACAGAGAATCATCAGGGTCGGGACCGTATGAGAGACGGTCGAAGATCGATCGAGAGAAGTGTGGAATGGACGCTATGCTGCTAGAGTTGGGTACCGTGCAGGCTGTCTGCATGCGGTCGTCTTCTGCTGTCGGATGAGTTGTCTTTGGGCGGCTAGGGGTCACGACCGTACAGGCTGGCCGCATACGGTTGGCAATAGTGGCCGCATGGGTTTTCTGTAAGCGACTGACTCCTGTAGCCTCATGTGTTTCATCCATGTGATTGGCAACTGTAGCTGCATAAACTATACGGCTGCCAGATGTGACCGCATGATTTTTTTTCATGCGGCTAGCGACTGTGGCCGCATGGGCTTTGTCCATGCGGCTAGCGAATGTGGTCGTATGAGCCTTTTTCACTCGGCTAGCACCCCTATGCGGCTCAGTTCGCGTAGAGTTCCTTTTTGCCCCTGTAAGTCAGCATCATAGTGTTTTCTTCTGCCGGACTTGGGGACAGCAGAGTTGTCTACGGTCTGAAGAGGGGCCGCAGAAGAGTCATTCTCGCCGTCTTGAGCAACAGAGGGTATACCGTCGGGGGCTTGGGGAGGAGCAAATGATTTTGGCCTCCACTCTCTGCGAGCCTTTGTCGTGCGTGTGCGCTTCTGGACCGGGCCAGCGCTTCCTTCGGAGGGCATCTCTTCAAACGCTTGTTGGTCGAAGCGGACGACCATCTTTTGTTGCGTGGAGCCAAGCTTGGCTGCATCCGATTGCGTCACCAACTCCTCAGCCGTGGAGAAGTTAGTCCCCAGCAGAGTCGCCATCGTGTTTGCCATTGATTATAAAAGTACAGAACAATTATCGAAGGACTGAACTTAGACTCACAATACAAACTCGCTTGTACAAAGAAAGCCTAGGGACGAAAACCTAGGTACAGCAATCTAAGTACAATTGTTTATTTTAGATTCTGGGGGGTGACGATAGAGGCTCGGAAAGGCGACGGTAGCCCTGCCTTACTCCTTGGACGATCGGTATGCAGCCTTGGCTCCTTGTGTGAAGATGGTTGGCGTTGACGAAGAAGTGCTCTTTTTGCTCCTCTGTTGCTCTCCTGGCTTCTCTCTCTCTGTGTATTTTCTCTCTGACTCTGTATTTTTTTATTCTTTTGTTGCCGGGGGTCTTTGTAGAGAAATGATGCTGGCTATTTATAAGAGTGGGGTATGATCATTAGGGTTTGCTAATGATCTTTTGTTTGGAATGTCGGCACTCCTTCAATCTATCTGAACCCTTGATCCTGATTACAATGAATCTAGGCCATTAATGCGGATAGCACCGAATCTTGTGAGCAATTAATGTTAACTGCTTTAAATCTTCATGATGGATTATACCAATGTCCGATTGCTCGCCACGTGTCCTATTGGCTTTATGATAAATGATATGCCTTGATCTCGGTAATTATGAGGATGACGTCAAATATATTTGTTGAGATTCGGTTAAATCCTTGATTGATCCGATGCCACGTGTTTTAATTGTGGGGCCTGCCAGAGCCGCATAGGATAGGCAAGACTTGAACTGCAGGGAGGTAATCTTCATGAGCCGCATAGGACAACGCCTTATTGAGCCGCAGGGGATGAACTCTCAATGAGCCGCATATGCATAATCTCTACGAGCCGCATAGGCTAGCGTTGTATTGAGCCGCAGGGACTGGGCTCTCGGTGGGCCGCATATGGCTGATTTCTGTTGGCCATATAGGGTGACTTCTTAGTGAGCCGCATAAAGCTGTTCTCATTTAAGCCGCATGAGACGTGCCACATGGCAATCTAGGACCTCTGTCGGATCGGGTCAGAGATTTTCTTCTTTTTTCGAAGAGTCTGTCATTATGGCAGAACCATTATGACGCTTTATGTCAGAGCCGTCATGGTCGTCGAGTCGTGTGAGGGCATTAAATGAGACCACTACTCAAATGGCCAGCTTTAGGGAGGGATCCCAAGGGGGGATGTGGCGTCGATCGGGCCGCATATTCCTGCTGAACCGCATACACTCCCGAGCTGCATGAGACTGAGAGTCTTCTTTGAATCGCATAAGGCAGCTCCTGTATGAGCCGCATGGGCTTCTTCCCAGAGCCGAATGGACCATTACTCTGATATTTTCCATGCTTCTACAGGGGGTCGTCATCCTGACGATCCTCCTGCAGTACTCGAACTTTTCCCTTGAAAGAACCTTTGTGAACAAGTCTTCTCCATTGTCATCTGTATGAATCTTCTCAAGCATTGCGTCCTTATTCTCAATCACATCCTATATCCAATGATACCGAGTCTTAATGTGCTTGGACCGATTATGAAATGTCTGGTTCTTCACAAGGTGAATGACACTCTGGCTATCGTAAAGTAAAGTATGCTGCTCTTGCTTTAGCTCCACTTCCTGCAATAACTTCTTCATCCATAACAACTCCTTGTAAGTCTCTGTCATCGTAATGTACTCTGTCTCTGTCGTCGATAAGGCAACACATTTCTGTAACCGCGACTGCGACGATACCCCTCTACCAGTAAACATCATCACATAGCCCGAAGTCGATTGCCTCGTGTCTACATCTCCAGCCATATCAGCGTCACTATACCCGACCAACTTCGGTTCGTCACCACCAAAGGAAAGTTTTCAATCGATAGTGCCCTGAAGGTACCATAGAATCCACTTGACCGCATTCTAATATACCCTTCCAGGATTGCTAACTGTGCCATCTACGTGAGCGATGTCTGGCCTCGTACAAACCATAGCATACATGAGTCTTCCCACAACTGAAGCATATGTAACCTGATCCATATCTTCATTCTCGTCCTCGGTAGATGGATAATGCTCCTCAGGGAACTTAAAGTGAGCTGTAAGGGGTTACTCACTTTCTTTGACCCATCCATCCCGAAATACTGAAGTACCCGATGAATGTACTTCTTTTGGGACAAGTGTAGAAACTTGGACTCCCTCTCTCGGCTGATCTCCATCATAAGAATAGTCTTCACTGTTCCCAAATCCTTCATAGAAAAGGTCATGCCCAATTGGCGCTTCAACTCTATTATCCTAGTGGCATTCTGATCCACCAGTAGCATATCATCAACATAGAGCAGTAAAATGATGAAATCATTTTTGGCAAATTACCTCAGAAATACACAGTGGTTCGACGTCGTCCACATATAACCATGCTTCCCCATAAACGAATCGAACTTCCTGTACCACTGCCTCGGAGCCTGCTTCAGACCATACAAGCTCTTCCTCAACCGGCAGACCAAGTGTGACTTGCCCTTCTCACAGAATCCCTCTGGCTACTCCAAGTACAACTACTCCTCAAGATCACTTTGGAGGAATGCCGTCTTTACGTCTATCTACTCGACCTCCAAGTTAAAACTGGCTGCCAATACTAGCACCACCCGAATAGACGATTGCCAAAAATATCTTATCATAATCTAAGCACTTTCACTAACCGTAGCCTTTAACTACCAACCTCACTTTGTCTCGAAGGCGAGTAAGACTATTTATCTGCTTCATTCTAAAAACCCATCAATTTTCAAAGCCTGCATTTGGTAACCATACCAGATCATAAGTAGAGTTACCCTATAAGGAACTCATCTCCTCCTGCATAGGCTCTATCCACTCCTGCCTATGTTCGTCGTCAATAACCTTTGCAAAACTTTCAGGCTCTCCCCTTCAATCAGTAGCACATACTCATCTAGTGAGTATCTCGTAGATGATCGACGCTCTCTATCGTACCTCCTCAACAGAACCACTAGTATTGGCTGTATATCAACAGCCTCATCCCTTTCAGGAACTACCTCTCCGGCATGCTTATCCTCCTGAGGGTTACCCTAACCACCATTTGGAGGTTTATGATCAAGGTTGAGAGCAACACCATGTACTGGCTCCTCCATAACTGGATCCTCTGCGATGTCCTCTGGGAACTGTTCGAAGTGAAATGACTCTAACTCAGGCAATTCCTCAGCCTCAGAAGGCATCTCAAAATCCTGAGTGTTGGTCATTATCCGATCTTTGATGAATACTACGTCCCTGCTTATGTAGAGCTTTCTTTCTACGGGGTTATAGAGTCTATAGCCAAACTCATCCCGACCGTAGCCGACAAAGATGTACCGCCTCGTCTTCGGCTCAAGTTTGGATCTCTCGTCTTCGGTACATGCACAAAGGCCTTACAACCAAACACTCGTAGGTGATTGTATGACTTCTCTTTTTCATACCATATTTTGTCAGGCATATCATCCTGCAAAGGGCCACTAGGAGATAAATTAATAGTATAAGCAGTAGTATAAAGAGCCTTACCCCAATAACTGCCTGGTAAGTTTTCCTCTGATAGTAAATACCGTACCCTCTCCATCAATATTCTATGCATTCATTCTGCTACACCAATGAGCTGAGATGTCTTGGACAGAGTCTCCTGGTGGCGTATCTGTTGCTCTTTACAATAAGCATCAAAGGGACCAATGTACTCGTCGCCATTGTCTGATCGAACACATAGCAGCTTCTTGCCCATCTTCCTTTCAATAGAGGCCTGAAACCCTTTGAAAGTGGGCAGCACCTGATCCTTGGTCTTTAAGGTATAGACCCAAACCTTTCTGGAATATTCATCAATAATCGACACAAAATAAGAAGCACCACTAATGGATTTTACCTTCATAGGATCGCAGGCATCCGAGTGAATCAACTCGAGTAACTTTGACTTCCTCGAACTTGGGTGACTTTGGAAGGACACCCTATTTTGCTTTTCCAACAAACAGTGCGTGCATCTCTCCAATTTTATAGACTTTAACCCTAGAATCACCTTCATGTTCACTAAATAACTCATTCCTTTCTCGCTGATATGGCTGAGCCGCCTGTGCTACAGCTTGGTAGACACATTGATAGTTGGGTTCACCTTCTGTGCTCCATGTGCGCTCCCTTCCATATAATAGAGTATGAACTTCTTGCTTCCTTTGGCAATTACCATTGAACCACTGGAAACTTTTACTGACTGTTCTCGAAGAGATTGAAGAAACCCTCGTCATCCAACCTTTCAACCGATACCAGGTTAAAACGGATATCAGGGACATAATGAACATCTTTGAGAATAAAAACTGCACCCGTCTTCGTCCTCACATGCACATCTCCAATGGCAACCTGCTTTGGCACATCTCCGTTGTCCATCTTTAACACTCCATAGTTGCATGTCCTGTAAGTGACAAATAGTACCCTATTATGAGATACATGCGTTGAAGCACCCGAGTCCACCAGCCAAAAATTGTTATTGCAGGTGAGGTTTGTGACAAGCTCATCACATACGATGATCACATCGCCTCATTGTGCCGAGGTCACCGCTGTAGTATTCTCACTTTGTTTCCCTTTGTCTCCCTTTTTCTCTCTTCCAAGCAAAATAGTTTTGCTTGATGTGACCCTTCTTGCCATGTTGGTAATACTTTGAGTCCTCGTATTGACCTTTGGACTTGTCCATGATCTTGTCTCTGCCACCACTTGGACCCTTGCTTTGCCCCTTCCGCAGCTCTCTGAAACTAGTGCCTCTGAGTGGGATGTGGATGAAGTGCCTTGAGAATGTCTTCTCATCTCTTATTCAATACCCTACTCTTGGCAAACTCCAGACTGACTATGCCTTTCGGAGCTGAAATGATCATAGATACTCGCACGGTCTCCCACAAGTCTGGCAATGTACATAGAAACCAGTCCCTGAACCTTATCGTCGAACTTGACTTCCATCGAGGATAGCTGGTCAACCACGCCCTGGAACTCACTCAAGTGATCCTTAATGGATGCACCATCTTTGTATCATAGACCCGTCATCATCCGGATCAGGAATAATTTATTTACCCCGGTCTTCTTCGCATACAGAGATTCCAGCTTATCCTACAGTGTCCTCGCGTGCTCAAAATTGGCAACGTGATTATACGCGTTCTCGTCAACGAACTGCCTTATATATCCACACACCTGTATATGTTCAAAATTCTAGTCCTTTTTAGATTTATTACTGGGCCTCTCAGAAGCAAATACCGGCCAATGCAACTTCTTGACAAATAGCAAATCCTTCATTTTTCTCCTCCAGTAGTGATAGTTGGTACCGTTCAGGTTTACCATGCGGACCAACATCGCATCCATCTCTGCTTCCTGGTTTAACTATCAACTCCTGACACTTCTCTGAACCCAAAGCTTTGACACCACTCTGTTGAGAACGAAGCACAGGAATCGTTCCCTCAAACTAGAGTCCTTCGAGAGAATTAAGCAAAAGCACACAAACCAAAAATGCCAAACACAAATCACAGACACGAAGATTTTTGACGTGGTTTTTCCCATCTAGGTTTTCTATGTCAAAAATCTCTGTGTTTGTGATTGGTGTTTGGCATTTTTGGTTTGTGTGCTTTTGCTCGCATGACTCTTTGGTTTAGGAGAACGGTTTATGCGCTTCGTTCCCAACAGGGGAGTGGCCTGCTTAAGTGCCACCAGTATTCCTCTACCTCCCAGCCCAACTCGTCCTAATAAGATGATTCCTACCCCCCAGATTCAGGTCTGCATCAGGGAATTGTTATAAGCTCTCCAGATCAAGGGGGAGTGGCACCATCGAGTGCCACTGGTATCTCAGCTGTAACCTTTTTTTTCCAATGAATTAAATCATTTTATCTAGTAAGTAGGTAGTGTGATTAAACCATAATTCCATGTTATATATATATATGTATTATATGTTATATAAATAATATTTGTATAAGTATGTATACTTGTTTGCATGTTTATATATAAAAATATATAGTATTATGTCTAAGGTTAATAACTCATAGATAATACTATGTGTGACATATGTTTCTGACTTGGCTAGGTGCATTTTAGCTAGTTTAATTTTAGCCTAGTTAGGGTGGTGCTAGTGACTAGTGTAGGCCACCCAAACCTATCCAAATCAACTCCGATCAAGCCCAAGCTTGTTCCTCACTTGCATAAGACCTAGTAGACCCTAACGAAGCCCTTACTTGACCCATGTGGTGCACACACAAATGTGTGGATAGCATACAACTTTAGCTTATATGTATTTTCGGAATTAAGCAGTGATCACCACTTTTAGTTGCCAAAGATACCTCCCCACTACCTTATTTCTCCTAAAAGTTTGCCACAACCTTCCTCCCTCAACCCCTTACAGCCCTAGGTCATTTTCCCCTTATTCCATTCATTTTCTATCATAAAACTCCCTCACAAACTCGTTGGATTGAAGGTGATTTCAAAATAAGACTGCTGGGTAGTGCTAACTTCAACAACATTTTTCACCACAAAAATAATAGGTACGAGCCTCGAGTCCTTTACAGAAATCTTCCTCTATCTCTTATCTTTCAATTCCATATTTTTACATAATTGTTCATGGAGTTTTGACCCCTCAAACTTCGGCCGCACGATGATGTGTCCAGAACAGAGTGTTGTCCACAAATTATGTGCAAAGAATTTGGTGTGCACACCAAACCACTTAGTAAAACTCTACGAAACTTTTTTCGTTGCAAATCCATGTTCGTTCCCATTGTTTTGTTATATAATAGTCTATATGTTTTGTCCATATTTCTCTCCATACATATATTTTTTTGGGAGGTGCACGAACTAAATTTTGCGACACACAAGCAGTCCATGTTTCGTACATAGGTAAGTACCTTTATTTTTCGTCGTATATTTTTATATGACATAGGTAATAACAAGATACAACATCACCCTAGATAGAAACCATAAACAATAGTATCTAAAGGTTTGGATTCATGATAAAACGTTACCCCAAAATTATTTTCCCAAAATTATGTTTTCGTTTAATTTGTTGTAGTGTAACTTTTTGCGTCAACCATATTTTACTATTCCAGAAGTTTGTATGCAATTTTGGATATTTTGTCTACAAATTTTATGTTGGAGTTATGCCCTAAATATTTTGTTTGATTAGTACAAATTAGGCTCAAACTTTGCCTCGTAAACTTTGAATGCAGAAACTGTGGTTTTCTTCCAACTTTGGAAATGCATAACTTTCTGTGTAATAATCATTTTCCAGAGTCACTTGTTGGAATGTAAAATATGATATATTGTCTATGAATCATGTATTTAAGTCATGTCCAGAATGGTTAGTTTTGATAGTGTAAATAGGCATCATGACTAGTTTTTTTTGCACAGTTTTTCTGCACACTGAAATAATTCTAAGTCTGGAATTATTTTTACCAACTCTAGACATGTGTTATTTTCTGTGTATACCATATTCTTATATTTTAGTGCCATGTATGTATTCTTGGTTAAGTTTTGAATCATTTTATATATGTTTTGGGTTATGTAAATTGAGGGCAAATTGAGGAGAAATTGAGCTCCATGAACATCATTTCAGCATTGAGCTCCATGAACAACATTTCAGCATTTAAGTCTAAAATGTTTTCGGAGGTCGCTTTGAGCTCAATTTCTCGAAAATTAAACCGTTGGATTTCTGTCTAGTTTTTCTATAGTAAACTCTAGTTAACTCTATATTATATCATAAAATTAGAGCTACCAATAATATTGTTTGTTTACTCAAATATTGCTTCTAAAACTGAAGAAATTATAAATTTCTGTACTCAAATTATTTTTAAGTCTGACATCGGATTTTCTTGCAACTTTGTGCTTTGATTCTGGAAAATCCAACCGTTGTGTTGGTTTGGAATTTTTTCCTACTCTTAGACAAAATACTATTCTTGACCCAAGCCGATCACATAATACTCTAATATCTCAAGGCACCGGTTAGATTACATGTTATATTCATATTACTTGTGATACATCATGTTCCAGCTTTACTTACATATTCACATACCATGATATGATTACCTGGTTTACCCTGTACTTCTTACTATACAGTTTTGCTATCCCTCATGTACCTTATTACATACTATTTATTATAGCACTTGTCAATTTAATAAAACTGCTGTTAGTGTTTCTACTTCGCTCCAATCCTGACTGGATATTATTTTTCAGAGGACTTAGAGGCCTTTTGTCTGACTTACTATGGGGTCGGAAGTAGATGAGGATATTGCTCAGGAGTTGCCCGTGGATCCGGTGCCCGTAGAGGATACACCTCCAGTAGTGAATTAGTTATTTAGCTAGGTTTTGCTGGATTTGTTCCAGATTTATACATTTGGTCTGTTATATTATTTCAGGATATGTATTATTGTCTTGGACTTCTAGACTTATTTCTGTTGTGAACTCATGCTACTATCCAGACTTTGTCTTTATTATCTTTTATCAAATTGTTGTGCTTATCTTCCTTTAGAATTGTGATTGAGTTATATATTTCATAATTATTAGATGTTAGATATTATAGACGACCTATACAGCGTTCTACCGTAGATACTGCGGCGTAGGCTGGACGTACCCACGTCCTCGTGCCCCTGAATCGGGTGCGGATTGCGACACATTTTAGTGGTGGCCCATGCAAGTCCAGGTCGCAATTAGTAAGATTTTGTAGTGGTGCTCGACTTAGAGTACTATTACGAGCCTGCTATTAGGATATAGGTTCTAGGTTATATTAGGAGATACTCAATCACAATTAGGAAAAACTTCCAATCTTTCGATTACCATGACAATTCTTTTGTAATTTTTCTTTAAATTTAATTGTACTTCCTTGATAATATCTTATCTTGTTCTATATTAACTTCCTAGTTTGATCTGTCTTCAGGATGCCGCCGAAGACCAGGTCACAGCGCTATCGACCAGTAGGACTTGCAGCCGCTTCAGAGAGGTCTGCTACTTCACGACCTATTACTCCAGTTGCGAAAGTTATTGCTACAGGGGTTGCTCCTACTGCTTCTTGCACCCATGTGGGAGTGTTAGCAGCGTTCGAGGGTGCTCCATTGTCGGTTCAGAGGACTATTCCAGTGCAGCCAGAAGTGATTCCTCCTCCACATTCGCTACCAGCTGACGCAATACAAATGTTTGCGTTATTCCATCAGATGATGGAGGCAAAACGAGATCAGGATGAGGCCTAGTAGATGCAGGCAGATGTCTTATGCAGTGCATCGAGAATGCTCATTAGTTAGAAGGCAGCTACCGTCCAGCCTCATGGCGCTCCTGTCAAGCAACAGTAGCATGAGAGGCCTGGTACAGTCATAGACTTCAAGAAAATGTCTCTTAGAGAGTTCAAGGGGATGGAGGGGATCCTTTATGCCGATGATTGGCTGGAGGATATAGAGAGGAGCTTACGGTTGGCTTAGATTCTGGAGGTCCTGCAGGTAGAGACAGTAGCTAGCCAGCTGTTTGATATCGCTCTCACGTGGTATTATACAGTTCCTCGACTAGTAGTGATGGATCTGACATAGGATGCTTTTAAGAAGTTGTTCAAGGAGAAGTATTGCTGGACGTGACTCTGAGGGCATTGGAGAGCCAGTTCCAGGGACTGGTACAGGGTAACATGTCAGTGGATGATTATGCAGTTGAGTTCTCCTGTCTGAGTCGGTTCGCCACGAGCATGGTTCAGGAGCTAGGAGATCGGGCCCGAAAGTTCAGGAGGGGCCTGAATCGCGAGGTCAGATCTCGCACATCTGGGCATCGCACGATGACATCCTGATTGATGCCCAAATAGCAGAGGAGGACTTGGATCTTATGCCCAAGAGAAGCATCGATGCAATGGGTGCTGGTTCCAGTATAGGATCGGCCAAGCCTCCTCATATTCAGTAGAGGCCGATTCAAACATCATGCACCAGCCCGTACACATCTTCAGCAGGTGCAGAGGCTGGTCCTTCAGTATTCTTTCTGCGGGAAGACAGGACACACTCGAGAGGTCTGTAGAAAGAGGTTGGGCGTCTGTCTTTTGGATTGCCTGACCACCAGCTGAAGGACTGTCTATCCCGTCCAACTTAGGGAGGTCCAGCCAGAGCACCTCCGACTAGATCTCAAGCAGAACCTGTCGTTCAGCCGAGGGGACCGCCGCTCCTGACTCAACAATAATGTTTTGCCCAACACCAGCAGCAGAGGGGTGCACCTCACTGTAGAGCGTTCGCTTTGGCGGTCGAGGAGGCCGAGCCCATTACAGATTGGTAGCAGGTTTTGTTCTTTTTTATTTATTTACTGTATTAGCATTATTCGTCTGTGGTGCTACACATGGCTTTGTATTTGTCTCTTTTGCTCTTAAACACAATATTATTACCGAATCATTGGGTAGGACTTGCAAGATCATGACTAGGGGAGGCATTATCTTGGTCAGTGATGTTTGCAAGAGACGAAGAGTGTTATTGGGAGGCCGGGTTCCGAGTGCTTGCTTGCTCGTAATGCCACTTCCGAGCTATGATATTGTACTCGGGATGGTTTGGTTGAGCATGCACCATGCTAGCATAGATTGTGAGGAGGCAGAGTTTTATTCAGTCCGTCGAAAAGCCAGAGTTTGAGTTCGTCAGAAGGGTAGCTAAGCAGAAGGATGGCTTTTGTAGAGCTATGATGGAAGGGAAGGAGTTGCCGCATCCATTGATAGCAAAGTTCATGGATGTTTTCCCTGATGAGTTGCCGGGGATGTCGCCGAACAGGGATATTGAGTTGTCTATAGACTTGGTGCCTGGCGCTGAGCCTGTCTCGCAGCACGTCTATGGTGTGGCGTTCGTGGAGACGGCAGTCGGGATGGGCTGTGTGGAGGAGTCGGGACAAGGGGTCAGGAGTGGCAATGGTGTTGTGGCTCTTATGGTGGTGTCGTGGTTTTGGGAGGATGGTGATGAATGGCTGGGCTGGTCGGCTATGGTGGTGGCCGAGGGGGTGTCGGCAATGAAAATAGAGGTGAGAGGAAGAGGAGAGCATGATGCCGTGGGAAAAACTTCCTGGTGGCTACAATGGATAGGGTTTAGGAAATTTGTGTAAAAGTTGGAAAGTGTGCCTATTATATAGTGTAGAGGGGAAACCCTAAAAGAAATGTAAATGTAATAGGTAGTAAAAATATTGGAAAACACATGCTAACTGCTAACAGTAGTTAAACTAATAATTAAATTAGTTATTATATATATATATATTTATATATATATATATATTATATATATATATATATATTTTATATATATATAAATATATATATATATATATTTTTTAATATATATATATATATATATATATATATATATATATATATATATATATATATATATATATACAAAAATATAATTTAACAAACATTTTATTTATAAAAGAAATGATTTATAACTTATGAAATTTCAAAATGTGGGCTAGAAATAATTTAGGATGAAACATAGTTTTTTCTCAAACTAAGGTTCCATCAATATATCGATAGTATATTACGATTCAATAATACGTTTCTTATTTAAAATTTACGTTTTTTTTCAAGATGCAGAAAATTTTTGGAAAATAGAAAAATCCAAAAATTTGAATTACGGAGGTTATACGTCCACCCTCCACCAGTGTATGAAGTATGTAGCTAGCAACGGCATCATCGGAATAGAGTTCCCTGACGTTGATCCCTTCAGCAGAATCAAAGCATACTACACCGATGCTGCTCTATACAAATTAGTCCACTTGGACGACGATTACAATGATGTTGATGACGAAGCAGAAGCCGAAGTAGTAACTGAAGAACCATTGGGGGTACAACTCAAAGGAAAACCTCCACAGGTGACACCTTCCCTCGTGGCAAAGCTTCATGGAAAGGCTCCGACTCCTATCGTAGTCAAACCTCTAGGTAGGGTCCAAGAGCCTATCAGGGTAGATTGTCGAGAAGGTCTCCGAAAACTTCGTCGGGACTACAAGCCGCCCCGACCGTCGGAACGTCAGCTTCTCTGATGGCTAAGCTACGACAAAAGGCTCCCATACCTCCTCCTGTGGCGGTCCCGATCCTCACAGATGAAGAACTAGGGTACATATATATGCCCATACTGAGGCACCTTCACTTGATGATGTAATCCCCCAGAAAAAATTTCTTATTTTATCAATAAAATGCTATCTTTAAACTACTATAATCTTCCACATTGGAATGCTACATATACTCTATAGAATGCCTTGTGAGCATTACAAATGCAAGCAACAACTGTCAATATTGTATGTCGGGTCGTTCCGTCTCCAGGAGCATGTTATGTGATTCCGCCTAGGAAAAAGGACGAGAAACCAATTATCTTCAGTAGAGTAGAACGTCATCAAAACCTCTCTCCTGTTGAACCGAAGGCCGATAATAGCAAGATGCAAATATACCGTTATACCACTCAAGAAAAGTACCACATCCAAAAGATGGGTTATGACTTGAATAGCAGTAAAGGGTTGAACTACGACAATGGTCGACGCCTCCCCCTACGGCTTCTTGCTCCAAAAGGGAAGCCTCTGGACTATTATCATCGCACTCTCAGGGGTGGCTTAAACAACGCCTCCAACAACCCCAGATAGTTCAAAAATTAAGGTTGAGATGCATTGTCATTCATCTGAAGCTTCCACTTGGGACTCCGATTCCAGCATCGGCCTAATCTTCAGGAAGGTGTTGTTAGTCAATATAACATTTGCACATCCTCCATAGGAAGACAACGATCAGATGTTGGAATTCTTTGAAGAAGAACCTTGGGCTTAACGCCTAGGATCTCAATAGAAACTACATTTCGAGCAATGGGAGCCTCCTATCGAAAATGAAGTCGAGCAAATCGACTTTGGGGATGAATCCTCGCCCAAGCCCATATTCATTAGCAAAAGCTTATCGAAGAAAGATCTAGAATGCTTGGTATAACTCATCAAGGAATACATCGATGTTTTTGTTTGGAGCTAAGAAGACATGCCCGGATTGGATCCACAAGTTGCAATGCACAAACTTAACATTCTACCCAACGCTAAGCCTATTAAGCCGCAACAGCGATGCTCTCGCCCAAATGTCATGGACGCCATTGAGAAGGAAGTAGAAAACTCATAACAAGTGGGTTTATTCGCGAACACCAACACCTAGACTATGTAGCCAAAAATAACATAATTTTTTGGGTCTGTATAGACTTCCGAGATCTCAATCCGCTTGTATGAAAGATTAATTTCCTCTCCCAATTACTGACGTAATGATTGACAATACATGCGGCTTCGAACGCATGTCTTTCATGGATGGATACTCGGGCTATATCCAAATAAAGGTGTTCCTGGAAGATGAGAAGCACACGTCGTTTTGTACCCCAAAAGGGATCTACTGTTATGTAGTGATTCCTTTTGGATTAAAGAACGCAGGTGCAATATACAATGAGCTATGAGCACCATCTTCCGCAAACATCTTCGCAAAACAGTCAAATGTTATATTGATGACATCGCTGTTAAAAGTCACTCTCAAAATGGTCACCTGCAGGATCTAAGGACAGTCTTTGATCTCATACGGGCATATCAACTCAAGATTAACGCAGCTAAATCCTTTTCGGGGTCTCTAGCGCCAAGTATTTGTGCTTCATTATCACTACAAAGGGTATTCATATTGACCCGGATAGACCAAGGCTATTCTTGACATGCGCCCTCCGAAGAATCTGAGAGAACTTCGAGGCCTACAAGGACATCTCGTCTACATCAGAAGGTTCGTAGCGAATCTCTATGGACGATGTCAACCCTTCACCAAACTTATGAAGAAGGAAGTTCTCTACGTCTGGACCGAAGAGTGTCAGAAGGCGTTCGATGATATCAAGGCTTACCTCACCAACCCTCCGGTCCTAGAAGCACTAGTCATGGGTAAACCCTTCCTACTCTACGTTCGTGTAATGGACCATTCTCTCGGCGCCCTGCTGGCTCAAAAAATCGATTTAGGCCACAAGCAAGCCATCTACTACCTAAGTAGGATAATGTTTGGGGCCGAACATCGGTATAACCCCGTCAAAAAGGAGTGCCTCACTTTGGTCTTCGCTATTCAGAAGACTCGTCACTATGTGATGGATCAGACGATCCACGTTATCTCCCGGGTTAATCCATTCAGAGTATTGGTGTCAAAACTGGGATCACTAAACTCTCGATTAGCTACTTGGGAAATACTACTATCACCAAACGATATGGTATTCGTTCCACAAAAAGCTGTCATGGGCCTACTGGCCGATTTTTTAGCCGCATATCCGATACCTGAAACATCGAAACTCTACGATGACATTCTTGATGAGGTATTAGAGTCCATTGTCGTCGAAGAGGACTCCGTCGAGCAAATGTTCTTCGATCGTGCTTCAAGAACAAGCCCTAAAGGTCAGATCGTTGCGAGAGTGGGGGCAGTCTCAGTTTCTCCAGACAACTTGATCATCCAGCGTGCCTATTCCCTCACAGAACCATGCTCCAACAATGTGGCAGAGTACAACGCTCTCATCATCGAACTCTAGTTAACAAAATAATTGGGGTTTGACTACCTCGAGTCCTATGGTGGTTCGAAACTCATAGTCAACCAGGTTCGAGGACAGTACGAGGTCCGTCATGAAGACCTACTTCCCTACCATAAGGCAGCCCTGGACATCATCTCCACTTTCTCTAATTTCTTCATCGAACATGTGCCTCGGTTACAGAATCTAGAGGCCGACGCTCTAGATGGCCTCGCCACCTTTCTGGCAACCCCTGCCGGGAGCCAACACTTTGTTACAGTGATTGGTCCGAAACTGGTATGTCCCAAGAACAATTTATGCATGTGTCTCTAAGCCATGCTACACAAACAGACACTAATATCAACGTCAGGGAGTGGCATTTTCCGTTTATAGATTAAACAGTCTACGGAATCCTCTCAGACGACCCAAAGGAAGTCGTATCCGTTAGAAAACACGGTTGGCTCATTGGCCATGGTCGAACCGGATTTTAATAATTGATCTAACACTGTCTTGATATAAGGCTACTTAGACGAACTGCCAGAACTACTACTGCTACCGTTCAAGACTTGGAGTCATGTTTGTCATTACATCATCTGTATCTTTCAATTATTAATTATCAAAATATTTTTCATATTTTATTGAGTCTAGGAATACAATGTAAACCGAGTCGTACTGGTAAATAGGCTACCCAAAACCATTTTTAAAAATACCTATTTGCTTTGAAAACTAGCCCAAAACCAAAAGCCTAAAATACTTTCTAACTGCTTGAATATTCGAAAGCCCAAAACCTAAGTTTCAAAACCCAAAATCACCCATTCTGAACCAGTAGAATTCAGAGAGAATTCGCCCCAAATTGGGCCCGAGTTCGGTTGGTGGAACGTTGCTTTTTTTAACTTGGTCTTTCCGCAGTTACGTATGCAACAACTATATGCCGATATCCTCTCATAGAATTCTGTCCGAATTCTGTCTGAGGTTTCCCTTTGAAAATCCTATAAATATAGATGAATTTCTACCATTGCAACACACAAATTCACTTTCTCATCTCTTCTCTCTAATCTTACTACGTTTTTTCAAAGCCTTCTAAGTTTTCACTTTCAAATCTCAAGCCAGTTATAGTCCTCTAGTCGATTTGCCAGTACGGTACATTCTAGAAGTTAAGAGGCTTCACAAGAAGTAAGACTCTTCACAATTGAAGTTGGTCGAGTGCTTCGGATCAAAGCTCGTGTGTGTAGAAGTTGCAAGGACTTCGTATGAAAACTTATAGTTTTCCATAGTAGATTTCAACCAGGAGCTAGAGTTCCCTTGATTGGATTAATCCTCACAAGAGGGAGACTAGTATACATCGCCGTGTTTGTGTTTCCTCTCTGCACTTTACTTTTACATTTTTATATCTGTGATATATTTCTCTGATCTTGCTACAAACTTTTTTAATAGCTAATATTCTGCTGCCTACTCTATTCACCCCTAGAGTATATTGCTTTACATTTCGATCCTGCAATTGGTATCAGAGCTCGTTATACCGGTAAAGCGAGGTAACATTATTATTATTTTATAACTGTTG
>JANAVB010011200.1:12332965-12355465 GCA_029216955.1 Iris pallida | reverse complement strand
CTATTGAGTGTCAAAAACTCAATGAATAGAGCCCCTCGGTTGTCGTGTCGGCCGATTTCCCTCAAGCAAAAGCTTCCGCCTCCTCGCTAGAAATGCTCCAGCAGATCCTCCTCTCCTCGACGAGTGCAACGGAGTTCGTTTGGAAAGAAACGGACTCCGGATGAAGGAATTATGAGTTTTGGAGAGGAAAAACTATCAGGGTTCACTTGTGGAGGCTACAATTCCACAAATGAAGAAAAGAGGGAGGGGTTACTGCTGTTGGGCGGCCAAGGGGGTCTCTATGGTTAGGGTTACACTTGGGCCAACTCATTCTCAAGTATAAATGGGCCCAAGTCAAAAAGGCTTAAAGGCTTGCATGCAAAAAGGCTAAAATAAATCAATTAAAGCCTTAAAAATAATCTAATGCCTAAAATAAATTCTAAAAATAAAAATAACAATTCTAATGCATGGTTAGGCCCCTATACAATGTCCACTAAGGTTAAACCAGTTGCTAGCACAACACAAGTCAACATATCTAGAAAATCACAAACGGCCAAAATGGCTAAAAATTAATTAATCACTCTAAAATTAACTAATAAAATCTAAATGAATTCTAATGATAATAAATCTAATTCTAATATAGCATTAAGGTTCTAGGTCATGGTTGGCTAAGGTCAAACCAGTTATACTACCAAAATACCAATTCAGCTACCGATTAAACCGTACAACAAGCAATTTAATCAATAAATTAATAAAATTCAAGTAATGCACAATTACTAAAATACCCTTAGCCTAAAAATATGTAATTAGCCAATCTAGTTACATGGTCGAGTCTCCTTGGTCATGGTTAGTCTCTAAGTCAAACAGTCTCTAGGGTTAAAGTAGCAACAACCAAAATCATAATTCACCCATCTAAATAATATAAAATAAAATAAAGAAAAATCCCCCAAAATCATAATATGATTCAATTATTATTATTAAATGATAAAAAATTACAAAAGTTCAAAATTACCCTCGTTTCAGAAAAGTGGTGGTTACAAGTCTACCCTCCTTAAAATAATTTTGTCTTCGAAATTAAGATCATCCTACTCTTTCTACGTCAAACCCCCAACAATCATGGTCTTAAGAAAACTTATCTAAATCATGCAGTTGAAAAGAAATCATACAGGGTTATGGCAGGTAATATTAGTCTGGGTCTCATCATCTAGCCATTAGTCATACTAGATCGAAAGTAGTCCTAAGGTATCAAAACATACAAACAATATGGTAGGGTACAGTAATCATCAAGACAGGATAAGGTATAGGTCAAGAACTCACCTCTACTAGGTCTGGCAGCTGGAGCTCTCTCCTGGAGGTAGGCCTCGACTAGGGGCATGTGTAGTAGGACAGTCTCATATCTTGTGTGCAGCTGACCCACAAAATAGGCACAATCCTAGTCTCTTCCTACAGTCCTTCCATACGTGCCCAGGCTTCTTACAGAAGGCACAGGTAGGCACTCACTCAATTGGCCTATGTTGGACAGGAATCTGAACTGGATAGGCTGGTCTAGCCTGGAGGCCGGGGTACTCCTGAGGCTCTGGGTATAAACTGCTCCTCGCTCTCTTGGGACTAGGCTCCCCCCTCGAATGCATGTAATCCCACAACAGTTAAAAACTGAGACTCTGCTCTCTCATAAGTTCAACCTGAAGTCTCTGTACCTCCTGCACATCCTGAAGAAGTCTGTGAATATGAGCTCCATCAGGAATGGCATGGGGTACCCCTCCAGGAGGAAAAGGAAGGCCCTCAGTCTCTAGCTGAACTGCAGCCCTCTCCTGAAGGATAGGAGATGGAGGAAAACTCTCCAATGAGGCTACTAACACCTCCTGAACAATAGAAGGGGAAAGTACAATCTCGGTCTCATCCGGAATTACAGCTGTACACTGGGGACAGACTTTGGTTGTGGGTGCCATCCTGGAAAAGATAAGAAAAATAATAAATCATCGGGCTGTAAGGCAGTCTGTCATCCTATATGAAAACTGATGATTATATAAAAAAAACAACTGGAATTAACTATATAGGGTTACTATTCTAAAGATGATCAAAATCGAAAGTTTAAAGCACGAAGATTGAAATCCAATACGATATATATAAAAGAAAAGTTAGTCTCGGCACGATCTAATTTGATCAATCTCTTGGTAAATTAAGATTTGGGAAAGATGGGGAACAAGGTTATCAAAGTCTGAGCACGAGCATCTAAGGATGGAGATCTAGGTCACAATTAAATTTAATTTAATTGAGTACGACCCAGATTTTAATATGATAAGAAAAGATGACCAAAGTCGATTGGTCGTGATCAATGGAGTTAGGGTTCAACGATATTGAAAAAAATATATTTAAAGGATAATTCAAGGATATGGAATAAGTCAATTTTCCCTTTTGATAGGGAAAACAGAAGACAAGGTTTCATAGGGAAGTCAAGTTAATCATCTTTTTCTGATACCATCAAGCTTATCTAATCATCATTTGTCAATCATATCCTTATCTCATAAGTCCAAATATGAAAATCAACCTTTATATGACTACCACCAAGAATTTATACCCTTTTATTATAAAGATTGGACCTTGTCATGATCATCATAGGCTCAATTCTTAAATTCCTAAACATTATTCATGAAGCATACCCTTTTATTTATTAGCACTCAATACTAACCACTTAATCATCTTTAAATCCAAATTCTTCCACCTTGTCTCAAATTAGATCCGAAACCTCTAAATCGAGTTTTATGAAATCCTTGAACTTGTTCAAATTACTCTCATCGTGTCATTCAATCTGAAACTACTAGACCTTACAAAACTTATTCTCCATTAAAATCAACCTTCATATTTTCTTCAATGTACACCCTCAAATATTATTCTCCTTAAAATCAAAAAATCTCTATATGTTCTTTAATTTTTAAAAAAATTCTTGCGTTTTTTCTGCTCTTAACCATTTTCTTGCAATATCATATTCAATTTCGTATTACCATCGAATACAGTTAAAAACTCTTCCCCATTACTAAGTCCCTAAATTTAACATCATAGCCTTAAAGTAAACGTCTCAAGAATCAATAACCAAAATTTATCCAAGTCCTTAACTATGTCGACCTCGAATATCCTCGTCAGCTAAGAAATGCATCTATTATCTACATCCAAATATTTTTCTGTGTGTGATCGTTCCAAAATTGATAATATAAATCTTTTGATTTTTTTCTCACTTTTTACCACATCCCTATCTCAAAATTCTATATCAAAGACCAACTTTTCATTTCCCTACCTAGATTATCATGAGATAACAAATTACATCCTTTTCGAGCTAGATGATTTACGTCACTTCCTCGACCTTTCCAAGGTAAAAAGGTATGGAGATTCAAAGGTTTCAAAGTATAGATGACATAATTAGACATGAGATGGTGATTGATGTAATTGGGACAGAGTTAACTAAGATAAGAAAAAATAAGAATGCAAGAAATAATGGCAAGAAAAAAATAATGATAAACCTGTTCTTGCTCATCTGTTCAAAGGAATGAACGAATTTTGAGATATAATCTGATAACCATACAGGTCTTCCTGAAATTATGTTGCTAGAATTTCTCCACGCCAGTAAGCATAGCTGCAACAAACAATAGAGTCTATAACTAAGGTATACACCCTATAATCATGTTATTTAGAATTCTTACTCCGCCAACCGGTATGGCTGCAAGAAAATCTAAATTTCATAACTAGGATAAGTTTATCAAAATTAGGCTCTATGTCCTTGTCTTGCTAGCCAGTATCACTGCGATAAATTCTAACCCCATAATAAATTAGACATTTACCTTTCTCACTGTCCTTATCAAGTATGTTATCATGTTATACCATAAATTCCAAAATAAAATAAAAATAAATATAAATATATTTAAATACAAACTCAAAGTTAACAACTAATCAAAAAGGTTCAAAATTCAATAATAAATCCATCAAAATCAAATTCAATAACAAGGAGTAATGAGTGAATCAAATGAGTAATGGGTGAATCAAATTAAGAAAAAGATTTCAGATCGAAGTTATAATAAGATTCTCAGGGGTCATCCCAGGAATCTCCCAAGAAATCCTAACAGTGATTGGGTATCCTCTTATTCTAACACTTTGCTTCCTATACCCTATAGCAGGCTCGTAGTAGTACAACTAAATTGTCGTACTATCACGACATCGCACTAATACGAATCTGGTCCTGCATGGACCGAAGAGATGAAATCGTATCTCCATAACTATCTTGAAGACATATCAAATAAGGAATCAATTACTGAAAAAGAAGCAAAATCATCAAAGGACAGTTGTTTTCAAAAGGAGACAATTAACAGCAAGAATTTGATAAGAGTTTTCCTAATGTGATTGAGTACCTTAACTTATATCTTATATCCTACTGCAGGCTGTAATGATTCTCTAGTTTGAGTACCACTACGAAATCATACTAGTTGTGATTGGACTGACCTGCATGGGCCACCAATAAAAACGTGTGTCACGACCCGATCCTAATTTCTTGGGTCGAACCGGATCATGCCCAGCCTGCACCGTTGATGAGACGGCGGCAGTAAGCTGTATTCAGTAGTAAACCACACAGACAAAACTCTAACGAAAAATAAAATCTTTTATTCAGAACCACAACCATTACAAAAACATCTTTTATTACATTTAATTACCACAACTAAAATAAAGCACTATCCAGCCTTATGATTCTGAGGTTCCAAGTTCTGCGGGGCCAGAGTTAGACATCAGATCCTCGAAGATATAATCACCTAAAAATGTTGGTCTCCAGTCAGGAGGGAGCAAAGTACAATCACGAATATCGAATAATTCAAATAATAATTTGAAATTTGCAATGTTAAACAATTTTGAAATACCTTGAACAATATTTTCTAACAATTCTACAATTGAAAACAATGTGATTTGAGTAAGTAACGACTATGACCGGATTGGGATGATTCACTGATATGATCCGGCCTATCCCCGTGTGTGAGAGGGGTAAGCTCGTACGATTAGATTCAATTAGATTCAATGAGGGGTATTGGTCATAGACGCTACACTACTCTCCCAATATCCCGAGTCAATTAGATTCAATGAGGCAATAACAATCAATACTCTAGGAGAGAGTTCCGTGTAACAATGTGGTTTAAAATTGCAATAAAACAATTACTAGTTAAATTACCGAACAAACATAACTGTACTTGCCTTGGTTATTTATGACTGGATCGAGAGTTTGTTCCAGGAAATTTGGTCAAATACTTCCTCGAAATCCTACATTTGAAATTCCCGACTTAGAACCAAAATTAAGCCGTATCTAGATGTGCTAGTTGTAATCTCTAGAATTAATCCTAGTCAATTTTAGTCTTTATTACGTTAACACAACAAAGTCACAACAAACGCGATTATCTAGTGAGTTTGCACTTAATTACGAAAGAAAACCATTTATCATTTTAATTTCGGAAAAGCTTTGTATGTATCAGTTTATTGGCAAAAATATGTAAAGTTAAACCTTGTTTTTAAATGAGAAATCATAATTTTATTATACTACTAATTTGTAACTAAAATGTGAGAAAGACTCATTTAATCAAATAGTAATTTATTTAATCAATGTGAACGAGGTAAAATCTAACTAACTTTTATGTAGAAATTCGTATTTACAGGTTATTTAGCAAAACCTTGTGAGTTTTATATATATAAAAAAAATAGATTTTTCAAGAAAACGTGAATTTGTTAAATAATACAAACTTATATTTCAAATATTAACTTAATGTGAAAACTACTAAGTTTTCATACTCATTTAATATTCTACGTATCTACGCTAAAAACCAGCAACCCAAAAAAAGAAAGAAAACTACACTATTAATTACAGGCCACAGAGAAAAATAGAAAACAATGGGCTTATGCCCTTACAGACCATTTACACGAATTTAAATAAGAGAAAACATTTGGTTAGTCTTGAATATTATCCTACAAATTAATAACTAAATAAAATAATAATTTAAATTAAATTTTTATCAAATGAATCTCAGACTTGGTCCAATCGTCATAATTGCAGCTAATGCCTCAACGTCCGGTGGACCCGGTTTCGTTTGCATTTTCGCTGGGGCCCAGTGACCGTTAAGGTCGTCGCCCAAAAATATTATAAAATAACATTTTTATATCAAAAATCATTTTTAAAAATTGTTTTTATTATTTTGCAAAATTTTCGGCAGCATCTCCTCTGTTTTTGGTCAACCCAAAAACTGGGAATACACCGTAAACCTGCAACATAACTCCAAAAACTCCAATATATATATATACCACAGAATAGTATTTTCCAAAACCCAAACCAGCATTGTTTTATAATCAAAACTTCAACAGAACTTAAAGAGCCAACATTTAGCCAAAATCCCAAAATATACTAACAGAACCATATCCAACACCAAAGGAAACATCACAACCAAAGAATCAACTTAACAGAAGACATAATCCAATCTTAAGTATCGAAACTAAAATTTCAATTCATTATTACAAATTCTCGGAAATTCCGAGAATTCCAAACCTAGAACTTTTCCAAAAGAGTTCTCAAAATCCCGAAAATCCTTTAGAATAATTCCTGTCAAAAATCCCAACAAAGAACAATTCCTCGAAAATTTTGGAAAAGCCGAATTGTAACGTAATCATTACGTTACCGAAACCAAATTCCAAAAGGAATCTGGTAGGACCAGATTTCATCATTGACTACGAATAATATAGGAAAATTATAGGATTAGAGGTTACCCAAACGTCAACGTGGAACCGAAATAAAACCCGAAACGAAACGTCACTGTTTCGGAAACGAAACCCGAAGAGAATCGTCCAGCAGCGAACCGAAACGCTCGAGGTGGACAGGGGCGGCCACCGGGCAAACACCGGCGGTCAGCGGGTCGCCGGAGGGTCGGGCGCCGGCCAGGGAGCGGTGGCGGGACACGGGTGGACGTCGGGGAGGTGCGCCGGGATACGGATCTGACCGAGGGAAACTCGGATCGGGTTGGGAACTCGGGTTCGCTGGAAAACTTCGCCGGAAATGGTGGGTTTGAAGGAAATATGCTGATAATGGAGTTGGGAAAGGAAAAGGGGTTAAATAGAAGTTCTGGATGAGGGTTACCGAACTTGGGGAGGCGAAGGGGCGGTCGGCCATTGATGGCGCCGGCGGGTTCGGCCGTTGAGGGAGACGAGAAGCCAAAAAAATCGGCCACAACCGAAACCCTTCGGTTTCAGCCGTTAAGAAACCAACAGAACAAAACTCTCACCAAAGAGTGAAATAAGTGATAGTGATAATGTGTTTGGTTTTTTTTAAAGGAAATGGTGGACTTAAAGGTTTCAAGAAAACTATTGGGTTTAAAGAGCCAAATGGGCTTTTAATTAAAAATAAATTTTTAAGGAACCTATTAATATAAAGGCTTTGGGCTCTAGGCTTAAATAAAAATTGGGGCCTAATAAAAAGGCTAAATGTTTAACATTTGTTTAAAAACAATTTAGTCTTATTTAAAACTTTATTTAATTTATAGAAATAATTATTTTAGACTCCAATTGGATTCGGATGCGGGTCTGGGTTGACATGCAAAAATCCAAATTAATTAACTTTGGAAAAATTAATTTATACTAACAAATATTAACTAATTATCTAACAAAAATTCTTAATAATTACAAATTAGAATTTAAAATTGCAATCTAAATTTATGGGTTTTACAACCTTCCCTCCTTAGAAAATTTCGTCCTCGAAATTTAAAGGCGATGTTAGGGGTACAATCATGCAATCATATTCTTTCCTTAGTAACCTCATATCTAAACTAGGCTAACTGTCTCATAGCAAAACCATCATCAATCTTTCGTTCTTCCCTCCTTAGAAATAAAGTTATTCTCTATGATTATGAGTTTCTGATTCCATTCTTAAATTGCCAATCACTAAAAAAAAATTTTGTTTTCCATATTTTCACTTAGTATGTACCTCTTTCAGTTTTCTAATATTTCAAATTTAACTCTACATTTTGTCTTGTCTTAATACTTCAATATCAAGCCTCGATTCTTATTATCAACCATAAATTTCAACGCTACGTTCCAACACTTGATTTGTCATGATCCATCATGTTTTTATCATTGCTTACTCACAGATGAATATTCTTTGATTATAGGCTATCCTGTACATATCCTGATTTTACATCTTTATTTACATGTTTGATCCTGAATCCTCAAGTAAACTTATATACCACGATTAAACTCAAATCCTATATTTCTTCGACTCTAACTTATTACATCTTTCAACCAACCTTTCCATTTTTTTTTAAATTAAAATCCTGATTCTTCTTATTCACACAATTGTCATCCCTCAAGTCAAAAATTCTTTTTCATCCGATGTATCTTCCTAAAATGTATATCAACATTTATCAACCTCTAATTTTATCATATCAGTACCTGATATTTATATCATTGATTTTCCTCTTCCACAAGTATTTTCTATATCTCAAAATTCATGTATTCCATAAATTCCTGCAATTAATCTTTCCAATTTAATTTACTAGCCTAGTCCAATTTGAGGCATGATTGCTAAATACAAAATATAGCATGTTTTTTTTTTTTTTAAATCATCTAAGATAAAAATATTTGTTTGTGATCAAAATCATTTTAGGCATTAGTAAAGTCGAGATAAAATGATCATAGGATAGAAAATTTCAAAATGAGATTATAAATAATAAAAAAAATGATGTCAACAATTTATTTGAGAAAACAAAAAGATAATATAAATTTTTCGGAATGTGGAAAAATTTATGACTTAGGTAAAACCAACAAAATTAAGATAGTGAGGGTGGTTTAAAAAAATGACAAGATCATAATCTGATAGAATTTTGAAAGTAGGGATAACTTCTAAAATGCAATTTCTTTAAAGAATTAAAGATAACCATGGCATGATTACAGTCTTAATAATATTCGGAAACTAATTATTTTCAAAGTCATTTTGTCTCAAATTCATGCCTCGCCAGAGTGCACCTGGCTGCAATGAATCTTTGACTCCATAACTTGAATAATTTGGTTTACCGAGTATTCATCCAACTTTTATCCATCTCATGGCTAATCAAACATAGGACAAAGTTTCAATCATATTTGGAAACCTAACAAATATCTGTCATTATTTAAACTTAAAGTTTATGCCTCGCCAGTGCGCAACTAGCTGCAATAAACTCGCATTTTCCATAATTTAGATAATTGACTATCACGTAATCGTGCGGAGTCATGTTAGGTTGCTAAATATTACCTCAACCTTGTCCATGTGAATTTCAGAGGAATCTAAAATTTTCAAACAAGTTGAAATTTCTAAACAGGATAGAAAATGTAGATGACTGTTCTTCTGAGATCAAGTGACTTATCAAAAATAAGTATAGGTTTGAGATTTCAAGAGACTGGTTCTAAAATTTAAGAGGAGTATTTGTTCTCCGATTTTTTCCAAAGATGAAACTGTCAACCTTGATTTTGATTAATAGAGTTAGTCACAAGATCAGATAGAAGGATTATGGCTTCAGATTAAATAAGGAGGACCAAAGAAAATATTCCGATAAATCACTCAGGGAATACAGAATTTATTTTAAGAAGTATGATTTCACAACTAAGGAAAATTGGAAATTTTTGAGAGAAGGTAATTCTTATCGATATCAAGGAAAATCAAGTTTGAATTTGTCTAGTAAAACTAATGATTGAAATAGCTTTGAGACGATTAAACAATTAAAGATATTTCCATGACTAAAGGAAATTCAAGGTTTAAAATGGATTCAAAATATGATCACTTTTTGACTGTTCCAGCTTCATGATATAATCATAAGAGCTTACTAAGCCATGACTTGATCAAGAGATTGCATAGAGAATAAGATTGAGTGGAGGAAATCAACAGATGAGAATTTTCTCAAGTCTTTGAAATAATTTAGGAGATAGCAATCAATATTGGAGTTGAAAAAAATAGCTTATTCGAAGAATCATGAACTGACTAATTCTTGGTCATAAATATCCCTAAGGCTTTATGATTCCAGAAAATTTGGTTCATGATTATTTCGAGAATGTTATCAATTCGGAAAGGAGGTCAAAGCAAAAGATTGGAATAAATGGTTATAGAAATACATTGGGTAGATAAAATTCATCAGGGTTGCTAAGAGAATTTGAAATTCTTCATAGCGAATGAATCAAGATTCCAAATCAAGGTGAAAAAGTAAGATTTGATCACCCAAGAAGTTGGAGAAAGGTTTGCTTAGGGAGGAAGGAGATTGAAAATTCAATCTTATTCCAAAAAGATTATGGATCCTAAAGTATGCTAGAATCTGATAAAGATCTAGAAGGAGATAATCCCGAGAGTCATGGGATACTCAAGGATACAATTTGCCTATTCTAGATAAGGTCTAGGTACAAACAAACAAGGTATCCTAGGAAGCAGGCAAAAATAAATATTTAAATAAATAATTTCGGCCTATAATGTAATCATGGTGTAAATTATCTAAGTGTTCTAGTTGTTTCTAAAGTCTGTTTTCCTAAAGTCTTTACTATTCCTAGGTCAAGTTACAGAACTGCGTGATGGTCTAGACTAAGTTGACTAGACCAATTTACAGATCTGACCTGCATGGGCCACCACTAAAAATAGTCGACCCGATCCCAATTTCTTGGGTCGAACCGGATCATGCCCAGCCTGCACCGTTGATGAGACGGCGGCAGTAAGCTGTATTCAGTAGTAAACCACACAGACAAAACTCTAACGAAAAATAAAATCTTTTATTCAGAACCACAACCATTACAAAAACATCTTTTATTACATTTAATTACCACAACTAAAATAAAGCACTATCCAGCCTTATGATTCTGAGGTTCCAAGTTCTGCAGGGCCAGAGTTAGACATCAGATCCTCGAAGATGTAATCACCTAAAAATGTTGGTCTCAGTCAGGAGGGAGCAAAGTACAATCACGAATATCGAATAATTCAAATAATAATTTGAAATTGCAATGTTAAACAATTTTGAAATACCTTGAACAATATTTTCTAACATTCTACAATTGAAAACAATGTGATTTGAGTAAGTAACGACTATGACCGGATTGGGATGATTCACTGATGATCCGGCCTATCCCGTGTGTGAGAGGGGTAAGCTCGTACGATTAGATTCAATTAGATTCAATGAGGGGTATTGGTCATAGACGCTACACTACTCCCCCAATATCCCGAGTCAATTAGATTCAATGAGGCAATAACAATCATTACTCTAGGAGAGAGTTCCGTGTAACAATGTGGTTTAAAATTGCAATAAAACAATTACTAGTTAAATTACCAAACAAACTAACTGTACTTGCCTTGGTTATTTGTGACTGGATCGAGAGTTTGTTCCAGAAATTTGGTCAAATACTTCCTCGAAATCCTACATTGAAATTCTCGACTTAGAACCAAAAATTAAGCCGTATCTAGATGTGCTAGTTGTAATCTCTAGAATTAATCCTAGTCAATTTTAGTCTTTATTACGTTAACACAACAAAGTCACAACAAACGCGATTATCTAGTGAGTTTGCACTTAATTACGAAAGAAAACCATTATATTTTAATTTCGGAAAAGCTTTGTATGTATCAGTTTATTGGCAAAATATGTAAAGTTAAACCTTTTTTAAATGAGAAATCATAATTTTATTATACTACTAATTTGTAACTAAAATGTGAGAAAGACTCATTTAATCAAATAGTAATTTATTTAATCAATGTGAACGAGGTAAAATCTAACTAACTTTATGTAGAAATTCGCATTTACAGGTTATTTAGCAAAACCTTGTGAGTTTTATATATATAAAAAAATAGATTTTTCAAGAAAACGTGAATTGTTAATAATACAAACTTATATTTCAAATATTAACTTAATGTGAAAACTACTAAGTTTTCATACTCATTTAATATTCTACGTATCTACGCTAAAAACTAGCAACCCAGAAAAAGAAAGAAACTACTATTAATTACAGGCCACAGAGAAAAATAGAAAACAATGGGCTTATGCCCTTACAGACCATTTACACGAATTTAAATAAGAGAAAACATTTGGTAGTCTTGAATATTATCCTACAAATTAATAACTAAATAAAATAATAATTAAATTAAATTTTTATCAAATGAATCTCAGACTTGGTCCAATCGTCATAATACAGCTAATGCCTCAACGTCCGGTGGACCCGGTTTCGTTTGCATTTTCGCTGGGGCCCAGTGACCGTAAGGTCGTCGCCCAAAAAATATTATAAAATAACATTTTTATATCAAAAATCATTTTAAAAATCGTTTTTATTATTTTGCAAAATTTTCGGCAGCATCTCCTCTGTTTTTTGGTCAACCTAAAAACTGGGAATACACCGTAAACCTGTAACATAACTCCAAAAACTCCAATATATATAAACCACAGAATAGTATTTTCCAAAACCCAAACCAGCATTGTTTTATAATCAAAACTTCAACAGAACTTAAAGAGCCAACATTTAGCCAAAATCCCAAAATATACTAACAGAACCATCTCCAACACCAAAGGAAACATCACAACCAAAGAACCAAACTTAACAGAAGACATAATCCAATCTTAAGTATCGAAACTAAAATTTCAATTCATTATTACAAATTCTCGGAAATTCCGAGAATTCCAAACCCAGAACTTTTCCAAAAAGAGTTCTCAAAATCCCGAAAATCCTTTAGAATAATTCCTGTCAAAAATCCCAACAAAGAACAATTCCTCGAAAATTTCGGAAAAGCCGAATGGTAACGTAATCATTACGTTACCGAAACCAAATTCAAAAGGAATCTGGTAGGACCAGATTTCATCATTGACTACGAATAATATAGGAAAATTATAGGATTAGAGGTTACCCAAACGTCAACGTGGAACCGAAATGAAACCCGAAACGGAATGTCACTGTTTCGGAAACGAAACCTGAAGAGAATCGTCCAGCAGCGAACCGAACGCTCGAGGTGGACAGGGGCGGCCACCGGGCAAATACCGGCGGTCAGCAGGTCGCCGGAGGGTCGGGCGCCGGCCAGGGAGCGGTGGCGGGACTCGGGGGACGCCGGGGAGGTGCGCCGGGATACGGATCTGACCGAGGGAAACTCGGATCGGGTTGGGAACTCGGGTTCGCCGGAAAACTTCGCCGGAAATGGTGGGTTTGAAGGAATATGCTGATAATGGAGTTGGGAAAGGAAAAGGGTTAAATAGAAGTTCTGGATGAGGGTTACCGAATTGGGGAGGCGAAGGGGCGGTCGGCCATTGATGGCGCGGCGGGTTCGGCCGTTGAGGGAGACGAGAAGCCAAAAAAAATCGGCCACAACCGAAAACCCTTCGGTTTCAGACGTTAAGAAACCAACAGAACAAAACTCTCACCAAATAGTGAAATAAGTGATAGTGATAATGTGTTTGGTTTTTTTTTAAAGGAAATGGTGGACTTAAAGGTTTCAAAAACTATGGGTTTAAAGAGCCAAATGGGCTTTTAATTGAAAAATAAATTTTAAGGAACCTATTAATATAAAGGCTTTGGGCTCTAGGCTTAAATAAAATTGGGCCTAATAAAAAGGCTAAATGTTTAACATTTGTTAAAAACAATTTTAGAATTATTTAAAACTTTATTTAATTTATAGAAAATTATTTTAGACTCCAATTGGATTCGGATGCGGGTCTGGGTTGACATGCAAAAATCCAAATTAATTAACTTTGGAAAAATTAATTTATACTAACAAATATTAACTAATTATCTAACAAAATTCATTTAATAATTACAAATTAGAATTTAAATTACAATCTAATTTATGGTTTTACAACGTGTCCACGACCTGCACCCAGTGAAAGGGCACGAGAAGTGAATACGCCCAGCCTACGCGCAGTGTCGACGGTAGAATGCTGTCCGAGTCACAATATCTAACCAGTCTAGAATAAGCTCCGAATGGAGAGTAAAATAATAAGTAACTCAATCACAACACTAAGATGAATAGAAGAGAAAATCAAGAGGGTCACAACATAAATAGAAGTCTAGGTGTAAACCACCAGAAGCTAAACTCAGTACAACTCATAAAATCTCAAATAGAAAGACAATAAATACTAAGTCACAGCTAGACTATGGGTAACTCCCAGCGACTATTGGATCCTCCTGAGGGTCCACGTCGCCAGTATCATCTAAGCCAATGCCATAATAAGTAGGGCAGAACTCATCATCACCTGTAAAATTTTTAACATGCTCAGTCAGGACGGAACAAGCACATATCTCTCACAAACAGTTATATCAGGATTGGACATATAAAGCAAGCTATAGAAAACTATACATGAACGCGTAAAGACAGCGATAGGAGAGAGACTATAAGATGAGATATAATATGATAAATAGAGAAATGTAACCTTCTACGTGATTTAGAGCATGAATTGGTTATGTAAAACGGTTTGGGTTGCCATGGATACGCTATGGAGTTGCACATGGATACCTACTGGGGATAATGATCACATAACCAACTACACTCTCCCTGCCCCCAATCATACACAAGGATCAATACATGTTATGTTATTGCACATAGATAACAACTACTTTATACATGGGGCTTATATGGTGAGTGTACATAAAAAACACATGAGTGCACGTGGATAAATATGAATACATGGAGTACATGATGGCCATGATAAAGTACATGAACATGATATACTCCAATGTATCCGAGGGGAAATATCGCATAAAAAGATCCATAGGTACTAATCCGTGTGAACATCGTGTCAGCATCAAGTATACTAGTCTATAACAAGAGAACATATCCAAAGAAGTATGAAAAGATCAAAGAATGTACGCTTGGCAAACTAAACTGCTGATGAAGTGTAGCTAAACTGGGGCAATGTAAACCTATTAAAGTATACACATGTCACAACCAAGTCTAAAATATCAAAAGAAATAGCTACAATGCAGACTACATGCTTCTAGGTCCATTTTGGTCAAAGTCAACCCTTGGTCAACTCTGGTCAAACCTGGTCAACGCTGGTCAACCTGGGTCACCAGTCCGTCTACTAATTTTTAGGTCATACACAAAATTCTAGGTCATTTGGAGTTCGTTTGAGTTGAATGGATCAAGTTTGATCCAAAGTTGACTTTTGTCAATTTGGTCAACTTGTCGGCCAATTCGACTAAATTAGGCTCAAATGAAAACCAAATCTGTCCTAGGACTCCTATAGTTACTACCACAACTACGATCTATTCTAAGAGGGTTCTCAAGCATAAATATCTATATACATAGGCATATACACACATGTGTATTTACAATACAAAGAAAACCTTAAATCTAACAACGATGGTGTGTGTGTCTGTCCGGAGCCTTACTGAAATGGCGTCAAATCTGAGATTAAAAATAGCAAACACAACCATGGTATATCCCAAATTAATATACTATATATACATAATATACAATTAAGAACTACATATTTATATATATATATATATATATATAGATATATATATATATAGATTTTTTTATATATATATATATATATATATATTATATATATTTATATATAATATATATATATATATATATATATATAAATATATATATATATAATATATATTATATATATATAGATATATATATATATATATATAATATATATATATATATTTTAAAAAAAATATAGATATATATATATATATATATATATGCTATATAGATAAACTAGATATATATATAATATATATATAATATATATATATATATATAAATATATAGAGGATGAGGAGGTGAGGTGGGCCACCCTATGGAGGGTGTCTACTGTCACCCCCACATTCTATCATCATGCACCCATGTGCTTGATGATAGCATGGGGGGGTGACAAGTAGCACCCTCCCGTGAGGTGGCACCCTACCTCCCTTATTCTCAAAAAAATATATATATATATATATATATATATATACAAAAAAAAAAAAAAAAAAAATATATATATAGATATATATTATATATATATATATATATATATTATATATATATATATATAGAATGCTCAATGAAAGATTGACAATGATTTGAGATAATTTAAAGAGTCAAAAATCTAGAATTAATCCCCCTCGACCCATTCTCAACATGTATGTGTTAGCAATAGGTCTCAACGGGATTTTGTATATATATAGTTAAATATATGTATACATAGCTATAAAAAGCATATATACTCATAAATGATGGAAAATTATGAAACAAAACCAAAAGTTGGTTCCCACAAATCGAAACCATATACGTACTGAAAACTTAGATTTTATAAGTTAAATAGCTGGAAATCAAATATCGCATTTAAACTCAAAATCAAAAATTAAGGAAACAAACCCAATTCACACAACGACCCAAGAAGCAATATACACCAAACGAACCCGCAAAACTCGGCATACACGTTGGTCTCGACCCACGTGATGCGCTCATATTCTCTCGGGTTCGAAATCATGTCCGTGTTGTGTCCACAGAACGCGTATCGGAAATTTCTGATACCGCCTGACAATGCGTGCGTTCTCGCTCGATTGCGCACCGCACACACAACGAAAAGCCCCGTGCTTGTGCACGTAGCGGGGGGTCCTGGGGTAGGTCTAGGACATGGTGACACAGCGACACGCTACGCCGAAGCGACGCACGCAGCCCCGAACCCGTGCGCGGCCTGCTGCGCGCGCGCCCGCGCCCTCGTGCGCGCGGTTTCGCCCTCCTGGCTCGCTCGTCGGGCCACACCATAACTCAGGGTTGGTCTCTCAGGTATCTAGGTATAGGTCGACGTGTCCCAGGCCCTGGAATGGGTCTTCGCTGCGTCATGTGCGCGCACGAAGTCCGTTTCAGCGACAAAATCAGCCTGAATGCACAGTACGGTTGAGCGGTGCACGCGCGATTTCTCCGCGCTCACTCAACGAAAAGCCATGAAATTTACGATCATGGGACAGAGGTTGCCCCCACGTGCTCAAGAAATTTCACAAAAAATACGGCCTGTGCATCGAGGAAACAACGTGCGGACAGCAAGGCAGGCACGGCCTCGTGCACGAAATCCGTGCACGTGCGTCCGTTGCCCGAAACGCCGCTGATACGTTTGTGAAAACCAAATCTGACTTCACAAAGTTTATCAAAATAATATTATCTAAACATCCATGAAGACTGAATCGAAAAACAACACTTCTATCATAAGCGGCATTTCGTCGAACACGTACGTAAAGGACCGACAGTGTCCGATACCGCCATCAAACGAAGTCGCAATCCAAACAAATTTTGTGGGCAAGTCTAGGGCACCTATATGAATGCAAAAAAATGAAAGAAATTCCAAATTTACTATGGTAGATTAGGGTTTACTATGAGTGTCATAAACTTATATACCATAAAAATTGGGCCTAATAAAAAGGCTAAATGTTAACATTTGTTTAAAAACATTTTAGTCTTATTAAAACTTTATTTAATTATAGAAATAATTATTTTAGACTCCAATGGATTCGGATGCGGGTCTGGGTTGACATGCAAAAATCCAAATTAATTAACTTTGGAAAAATTAATTTATACTAACAAATATTAACTAATTATCTAACAAAATTCATTTATAATTACAAATTAGAATTTAAATTACAATCTAAATTTATGGGTTTACAACCTTCCTTCCTTAGAAAATTTCGTCCTCGAAATTTAAAGGCGATGTTAGGGGTACAATCATGCAATCATATTCTTTCCTTAGTAACCTCATATCTAAACTAGGCTAACTGTCTCATAGCAAAACCATCATCATCTTTCGCTCTTCCCTCCTTAGAAATAAAGTTATTCTCTATGATTATGAGTTTCTGATTCCATTCTTAAATTGCCAATCACTAAAAAAAAATTTTGTTTTCCATATTTTCACTTAGTATGTACCTCTTTCAGTTTTCTAATATATTCAAATTTAACTCTACATTTTGTCTTGTCTAATACTTCAATATCAAGCCTCGATTCTTATTTATCAACCATAAATTTCAACGCTACGTTCCAACACTTGATTTGTCATGATCCATCATGTTTTTATCATTGCTTACTCACAGATGAATATTCTTTGATTATAGGCTATCCTGTACATATCCTGATTTTACATCTTTATTTACATGTTTGATCCTGAATCCTAAGTAAACTTATATATACCACGATTAAACTCAAATCCTATATTTCTTCGACTCTAACTTATTACATCTTCAACCAACCTTCCATTTTTTTTTTAAATTAAAATCCTGATTCTTCTTATTCACACAATTGTCATCCTCAGTCAAAAATTCTTTTTCATCCGATGTATCTTCCTAAAATGTATATCAACAATTTTATCAACCTCTAATTTATCATATCAGTACCTGATATTTATATCATTGATTTTCCTCTTCCACAAGTATTTTCTATATCTCAAAATTCATGTATTCCATAAATTCCTGCAATTAAATTTCCAATTTAATTTACTAGCCTTAGTCCAATTTGAGGCATGATTGCTAAATACAAAAAATATAAGCATGTTTTTTTTTAAATCATCAAGATAAAAATATTTGTTGTGATCAAATCATTTAGGCATTAGTAAAGTCGAGATAAAATGATCATAGGATAGAAAATTTCAAAATGAGATTATAAAATAATAAAAAATGATGTCAACAATTTATTTGAGAAAACAAAAAGATAATATAAATTTTCGGAATGTGGAAAATTTATGACTTAGGTAAAACCAACAAATTAAGATAGTGAGGGTGGTTTAAAAAAATGACAAGATCATAATCTGATAGAATTTTGAAAGTAGGGATAACTTCTAGAATGCAATTTCTTTAAAGAATTAAAGAAACCATGGCATGATTACAGTCTTAATAATATTCGGAAACTAATTATTTTCAAAGTCATTTGTCTCAAATTCATGCCTCGCCAGAGTGCACCTGGCTGCAATGAATCTTTGACTCCATAACTTGAATAATTTGGTTTACCGAGTATTCATCCAACTTTATCCATCTCATGGCTAATCAAACATAGGACAAAGTTTCAATCATATTTGGAAACCTAACAAATATCTGTCATTATTTAAACTTAAAGTTTATGCCTCGCCAGTGCGCAACTAGCTGCAATAAACTCGCAGTTTTCCATAATTTAGATAATTGACTATCACGTAATCGTGCGGAGTCATGTTAGGTTGCTAAATTTACCTCAATTGTCCATGTGAATTTCAGAGGAATCTAAAATTTTCAAACAAGTTGAAATTTCTAAACAGGATAGAAAATGTAGATGACTGTTCTTCTGAGATCAAGTGACTTATCAAAATAAGTATAGGTTTGAGATTTCAAGAGACTGGTTCTAAAATTTAAGAGGAGTATTTGTTCTCCGATTTTTTCCAAAGATGAAACGGTCAACCTTGATTTTGATTAATAGAGGTTAGTCACAAGATCAGATAGAAGGTTATGGCTTCAGATTAAATAAGGAGGACCAAAGAAAATATTCCCGATAAATCACTCAGGGAATACAGAATTTATTTAAGAAGTATGATTTCACAACTAAGGAAAATTGGAAATTTTTGAGAGAAGGTAATTCTTATCGATATCAAGGAAAATCAAGTTTGAATTTGTCTAGTAAAACTAATGATTGAAATAGCTTTGAGACGATTAAACAATTAAAGATATTTCCATGACTAAAGGAAATTCAAGGTTTAAAATGGATTCAAAATATGATCACTTTTCGACTGTTCCAGCTTCATGATATAATCATAAGAGCTTACTAAGCCATGACTTGATCAAGAGATTGCATAGAGAATAAGATTGAGTGGAGGAAATCAACAGATGAGAATTTTCTCAAGTCTTTGGAATAATTTAGGAGATAGCAATCAATATTGGAGTTGAAAAAAAATAGCTTATTCATAAGAATCATGAACTGACTAATTCTTCTGGTCATAAATATCCCTAAGGCTTTATGATTCCAGAAAATTTGGTTCATGATTTATTTCGAGAATGTTAATCAATTCGGAAAGGAGGTCAAAGCAAAAGATTGGAATAAATGGTTATAGAATACATTGGGTAGATAAAATTCATCAGGGTTGCTAAGAGAATTTGAAATTCTTCATAGCGAATGAATCAAGATTCCAAATCAAGGTGAAAAAGTAAGATTTGATCAACCCAAAAAGTTGGAGAAAGGTTTGCTTAGGGAGGAAGGAGATTGAAAA
The DNA here is from genome assembly GCA_029216955.1 of Iris pallida. Lineage (NCBI taxonomy): Eukaryota > Viridiplantae > Streptophyta > Magnoliopsida > Asparagales > Iridaceae > Iris > Iris pallida. The sequence continues at coordinate 12,335,285 of JANAVB010011200.1, read as the reverse complement.
TTCAATCTTATTCCAAAAAGATTATGGATCCTAAAGTATGCTAGAATCTGATAAAGATCTAGAAGGAGATAATCCCGAGAGTCATGGGATACTCAAGGATACAATTTGCCTATTCTAGATAAGGTTAGGTACAAACAAACAAGGTATCCTAGGAAGTAGGCAAAAATAAATATTTAAATAAATAATTTCGGCCCTATAATGTAATCATGGTGTAAATTATCTAAGTGTTCTAGTTGTTTCTAAAGTCTGTTTTCCTAAAGTCTTTACTATTCCTAGGTCAAGTTACAGAACTGCGTGATGGTCTAGACTAAGTTGACTAGACCAATTTACAGATCTGACCTGCATGGGCCACCACTAAAAACATGTCACAACCCGATCCCAATTTCTTGGGTCGAACCGGATCATGCCCAGCCTGCACCGTTGATGAGACGGGCGAGCAGTAAGCTGTATTCAGTAGTAAACCACACAGACAAAACTCTAACGAAAAATAAAATCTTTTATTCAGAACCACAACCATTACAAAACATATCTTTTTATTACATTTAATTACCACAACTAAAATAAAGCACTATCCAGCCTTATGATTCTGAGGTTCCAAGTTCTGCGGGCCAGAGTTAGACATCAGATCCTCGAAGATGTAATCACCTAAAAATGTTGGTCTCCAGTCAGGAGGGAGCAAAGTACAATCACGAATATCGAATAATTCAAATAATAATTTGAAATTTGCAATATTAAACAATTTTGAAATACCTTGAACAATATTTTCTAACAATTCTATAATTGAAAATAATGTGATTTGAGTAAGTAAAGACTATGACCGAATTGGGATGATTCACTGATATGATCCGGCCTATCCCCGTGTGTGAGAGGGGTAAGCTCGTACGATTAGATTCAATTAGATTCAATGAGGGGTATTGGTCATAGACGCTACACTACTCCCCCAATATCCCGAGTCAATTAGATTCAATGAGGCAATAACAATCAATACTCTAGGAGAGAGTTCCGTGTAACAATGTGGTTTAAAATTGCAATAAAACAATTACTAGTTAAATTACCGAACAAACATAACTGTACTTGCCTTGGTTATTTGTGACTGGATCGAGAGTTTGTTCCAGGAAATTTGGTCAAATACTTCCTCGAAATCCTACATTTGAAATTCCCGACTTAGAACCAAAATTAAGCCGTATCTAGATGTGCTAGTTGTAATCTCTAGAATTAATCCTAGTCAATTTTAGTCTTTATTACGTTAACACAACAAAGTCACAACAAACGCGATTATCTAGTGAGTTTGCACTTAATTACGAAAGAAAACCATTTATCATTTTAATTTCGAAAAAGCTTTGTATGTATCAGTTTATTGGCAAAAATATGTAAAGTTAAACCTTGTTTTAAATGAGAAATCATAATTTTATTATACTACTAATTTGTAACTAAAATGTGAGAAAGACTCATTTAATCAAATAGTAATTTATTTAATCAATGTGAACGAGGTAAAATCTAACTAACTTTTATGTAGAAATTCGCATTTACAGGTTATTTAGCAAAACCTTGTGAGTTTTATATATATAAAAAATAGATTTTTCAAGAAAACGTGAATTTGTTAAATAATACAAACTTATATTTCAAATATTAACTTAATGTGAAAACTACGAAGTTTTCATACTCATTTAATATTCTACGTATCTACGCTAAAAACCAGCAACCCAGAAAAAGAAAGAAAACTACACTATTAATTATAGGCCACAGAGAAAAATAGAAAACAATGGGCTTATGCCCTTACAGACCATTTACACGAATTTAAATAAGAGAAAACATTTGGTTAGTCTTGAATATTATCCTACAAATTAATAACTAAATAAAATAATAATTTAAATTAAATTTTTATCAAATGAATCTCAGACTTGGTCCAATCGTCATAATTGCAGCTAATGCCTCAACGTCCGGTGGACCCGGTTTCGTTTGCATTTTCGCTGGGGCCCAGTGACCGTTAAGGTCGTCGCCCAAAAATATTATAAAATAACATTTTTATATCAAAAATCATTTTTAAAAAATCGTTTTTATTATTTTGCAAAATTTTCGGCAGCATCTCCTCTGTTTTTGGTCAACCCAAAAACTGGGAATACACCGTAAACCTGCAAAATAACTCCGAAAACTCCGATTTATATATAAATCACAGAATTGTATTTTCCAAAACCCAAACCAGCATTGTTTTATAATCAAAACTTCAACAGAACTTAAAGAGCCAACATTTAGCCAAAATCCCAAAATATACTAACAGAACCATCTCCAACACCAAAGGAAACATCACAACCAAAGAACC